>CM040753.1:1856175-1901175 GCA_022829145.1 Albula goreensis | reverse complement strand
TTATTACAGTCTTTGAAGCAGGGAGGTGTTCCTGTGAGCACACACCTCCAGGCCACAGCTGCTTCCACTCTGTTCCACACACAAACACATCCCAACGATAATGACAGGCACAGGCGTCATTTACGCTGGGGACGCTGGGGACATGTCCCCACCACTTTTTGAGTTCAGTTAGTTGAAGCTGTTGTTGTCCCCATCACTTTTCAAAACAAACTGACACCTCATCACTTTACATTATGTCATCACACACACAAACTCACGCACACTCACACACAAGCACACACACGTATGTAAACACACACACACAGGCACACTCACATACACATATGCATGCACACACACACACTCACGCATGCATGCAGGCACACACACACATGTACATACCCACACACAAGCATGCACGCACACACACTCACGCACTCATGCATGCACACACACACTCACACACACACTCATACACACGCACTCATGCATGCACACACACACACACACTCATGCATGCACACACACACACTCACACACACACTCATACACACGCACTCATGCATGCACACACACACTCACGCACACGCACTCACGCATGCACACACACACTCACACACACGCACTCATGCACACGCATGCATGCACACACACACTCACGCACTCATGCACACACACACTCACACACACACAAACTCATGCACACGCACGCATGCATGCACACACACACTACGCACACGCACTCACGCATGCACACACACACGCACTCATGCACACGCATGCACACACACACACACACACACTCATGCACACGCATGCATGCACACACACACTCACACACACACTCATGCACACGCATGCATGCACACACACACTCACACACACACTCATGCACACGCACTCATGCACACACAAAGCATTCTGAATTGAATTGAACTGAATGATTCACACTGCAGTGTTTTGCTTTCAGGTTCAGGAGCAGAGAGGGATATACAGCTTTCAATACTCAGAATCCAGAGCTCAGTACCGGGCTGAGGAACCTTTCTGCCAAATTCTGGCCAATTTGCATCAGGCCCATGGAGTAATGAATGACGGGGATGTGACTGTGTGGAGCTCCAGTCTCTGTGCAGGGGTTCCCACAGTCTGTATTTAGGCATTGTTAAGGCTGGCAGCTGTAAATACTATCACAGCTCCTGTGTACATGTGCGTACGTAACAGCCGTTGTGCTCAGAGCCAACCCTGCTCTATAACCTGATCAGACTGTGCTAAGGCATCACCCATACAAATTTATAAAAAAAATTATAAAGTTCCTTTATTTATTTTTAAGATCCCGATCTATGCTTGCATTTTATCATTTCATTGTGTGGACAAGAAGTGGGAGGGCCATTGATGGTTGTGGGAAGGGCTTCTGATGGATGTGGGAGGGATTGTGATGTATGTGGGAGGGGCTATGATAGTTGTGGGAGGGGTTTAGGACAGAGTGGGAGGGACTCACTGGTCCTGTTGCTGCGGGTATCCTCCTGTGGAGTGGACAGGTCCTCTGGCTCGGTCACCAGCTCTTTGGTGAAGTTGGAGGGGAACATTCCGACCTTCCCATTGAGAGAACCTTCCCACCAGCCCTCCTCCACCTGTAACACACATGCACCTGATAAACACCTGTACAGACACACACACTCACACACCCACACACACACAGGCCACGCCCTCACCTCTCCCAGTATCTCGATGACATCACCGATTTTCAGCTCCAGCTCATCTTCATTCTGCGGGATGTAGCTGAATGCTGCTCTGCATCTGCGTTTCCTGATGGATTCACCTGCGCAAGAGAGCGCTCAGTTACAGCACAGGTATATATTCACATACAGGAAGGCTTCACCTGCATGAAAGAGCGCTCGGTTACTGCACAGGTGTATATACACATACAGGAAGGCTTCACCTGCATGAAAGAACGCTCGGTTACTGCACAGGTGTATATACAGATACAGGAAGGCTTCACCTGTGCAAGAGAGCGCTCAGTTACAGCACAGGTATATATTCACATACAGGAAGGCTTCACCTGCATGAAAGAGCGCTCGGTTACTGCACAGGTGTATATACACATACAGGAAGGCTTCACCTGCATGAAAGAGCGCTCGGTTACTGCACAGGTGTATATACAGATACAGGAAGGCTTCACCTGCGCGAAAGAGCACTCCGTTACAGTACAGGTATATATACACACATGCACGCACGCAGGCATACACATACACACACACACACACACACATACACACACACATGCATGCATGCACACACATACATATGCATGCTGCATGCACACACACATACACACAAACACACACATTACAGACACACTAACATATACACACATTCACAAACATAGATACACTCTCATACACACACACATATTCTCTCACAGTCACATACACATCCACATACACACAGATGCAGAGGCGATGTTAACAGAACACTAAAACACACACGGGTATATGGGTAACTCAGATCTCAAGCAGATTAGCACAACCATGCGACAGAGGCACAACCTTTTATCTCTGAGAAGGCTGCTAACAGCTAACAGAATCTGCTTATGATAAAACCAGAATCTCAACCCACTGGGATCCCCACAAAAGCAAAGTGAATCACTCTAAATGTTCTCTCTAAAACCTCTCCCAGGACGAACACGGCGCTCTCGCTATCTTCACAGAAGCGGCACTCTCGTGGAACACCTGTTCATCATTTGAATACATTTCCTGTCTCCGCCCTCAGACTGAACCCTCCGTGATTTCCTCCGAGCTGCAGCAGTTGAGAGTCGCCCAGCCAGGCCAGGCAGAGAACACAATCCCTCCTCACAGAGAGCCCGCACTGAGCCCCGCCTATACCACACCCTGCTGGAGCGAGCTCCCCTTTCAGCCCGCCCCTCACCTTCCACCAATCCACCAGTCTCTGTATCATTCATTATTGGTTTTGCTTTACTCATTTACAGCAGCCAGATGTGAGTCTGAAAATCAGGCAGAACAGAGAGCCAATGAATCAGCACCACACTTAACAACAGTGCTTAAAAATGTCATGCAATACAATGATAATAAACTATTTATTCTGCCTCTTTTGTATAGTAATACAATGATAATAAACTATTTATACTGCCTCTTTCGTATAGTAATACAATGATAATAAACTATTTATACTGCCTCTTTCGTACAGTAATACAATGATAATAAACTATTTATACTGCCTCTTTCGTATACAATGATAATAAACTATTTATACTGCCTCTTTCGTACAGTAGTACAATGATAATAAACTATACTGCCTCTTTCGTATAATAATACAATGATAATAAACTATTTATACTGCCTCTTTCGTATAGTAATACAATGATAATAAACTATTTATACTGCCTCTTTCGTAAAGTAATACAATGATAATAAACTATTTATACTGCCTCGTTCATGTAGTAATACAATGATAAAAAACTGCCTCGTTCATTGCAACCCAATGTACATCCACTGAAAATAACACAAATCAAAATGGAATGAAATAAAATGAAAAAAAAAACATACATTATAAACACATTAAAAAACTATGAAAGGGCGCGCCCGGTAGCTCAGCCAGTAGAGTAAACATACGTGCATGTGCCACACTAGGCTGAGGCCCCACCACAGCGGCCTGGGCTCCAATCCGGCCCGGACCCGAGCCTGTAGTCTAGTGGCTAAAGTACATGACTTGGACCCTTGAGGTTGGTCGTACAAGCCCCAGTCCAGCCACAGCAAGAATATCATAGCTGTTGGGCCCTTCAGCAAGGCCCTTAACCCCACATTGCTCCCAGGGGGGACTGGCCCTTGGTTAGCCTAATCAACCGTAAGTCACTTTGGATAAAAGTTTCAGCTAAATATCTGTAATGTAATGTAATGGACCCCCCGCTGCATGTCCTCCCCCTGCATTTCCTGTCTGTCACTCTACGGTAACTGTCGAATAAAGAGAAAAATTCCAAAAAACATCATCTTTTCAAAAAAAAAAACTATGAAAAGGAATAACACAATAAAAACACTACAGGAACAATGCAAGGTGGTAAGGGTAACAAGCGATGATATGGACAATATAAACAAATGTTACTTGCAATTTAAACAAATGTGTTTTAAAAGCAATCGTGAAAAGGTGTCCAATTTGTTTTGTGCAACAACATAAAGCCTCCCAACATATAAGCCCACGCACACACACACACGCACGCACACACACACACACACACACACACACACACACAGTCTCTGTCTCTGCTTCGTGTCTCAAAAAGCATTTCTTCCTCTCCAGTTCTGCCCTCATTGACAGTCTTTTTCATAGACAACAGCTACGCTCTACCCACACAAAGGGAAGCAAGAATCCAAAACAATGAAAGATTTGAAACGGATGAATTACAGCTCGCATCTTGACATCAGTCCTTGACAATGAAAACTGGGCCCTTGTGTTGTATACACAGAACACTATAGAGAGGAGCTGCTGCGAAGCAAAGCCTGTTTCCTTCATGGTACAGTTACAAGAAAACACCACTAGGTGGCAGCGTTAGACACGCACATGCCAACACCACAGGGGTATCACACTTGTGGCAAGGACAAGAAAAATAGGGCAAAACTGTAATTCTATATACTGCTGAGCAGAATGAAAATATACTGAGCAGGCAGTATGATATGGACCCAGGCAGTGGGGGCAAATAATGCCTGTTGGTTATTTCTGTGACCTTAAAATTCACAACAAATTCAGTCAAGAGAATGAAAGGCCATGCACATGAAATTAACTGCTTTAGCTGATAAGATAAACATGAGTAATTACAAACACAAACAGCCCCTACGGACCACAGACTTCCAAGATGTAATCCCCTCTGTTGGAACGGCGCTGCTTCTGTGTTGAAACGATGCCGGTTTTGTGTTGAAATGGCACTGGCTTTGTGTTGAAATGATGGTTTTGGTAAGGAACTGATTCTGGTGTATCTGGTTTTAGAGCTACATCTGAGACCGAAACTGTGGTGTCTATGACTGACCTGAGATCAGCCTTACAGGGCTGTGGAAAATCACAGGCTCCAAAAAATACATTTTTTCCGCTAAAACAGATTTTTACTACAGACAGCATCACAAGGGAACAGATAAGAGCCAAGCGCAGCAGAGGGGGAGTGTGTGTGAATGTATTAGTGTGTGTCTGTGTCTGTGTTCCTGTATGAGAATCTGCGCTGTGTGTGCGTATGCTCCTGTATGAGTGTGTGTGTGTGTTCCTGTATGAGAGTCTGCATGTGTGTGTGAGTGTGTGTGTTTGTGTGTGTGCACGTGTGTATTGAACACGTACAGAGGGTTTTGCGTGCAAACTGCACTGAGGGCAGCCAGAAGCAGAAGCTGTTTGCAAATTTTGCAAAACTGCACAAACTGGCCCTCACTTGAGAGTGTGTGTGTGCATGCATGTGTGTATCAGTGCATGCGTGTGTGTGTGTGCATGTGTATGTGCGCGCATGTGTGTGTATGCATGTGTGTGTGTGAGAGTGTGTGTGTATGTGTGTGTATGCATGTGTGTGTGTGTGTGTGTGTGTGTGTGTGTGTGTATGTGTGTGAGTGTGTGACTATGTGTGTGAGTGTGTGTGTGAGTGTGTGTGTTTGACTATGTGTGTGAGTGTGTGTGTGTGTGTGAGTGTGTGACTATGTGTGTGAGTGTGTGTGTGTGTGTGAGTGTGTATGTGTGTGAGTGTGTGACTATGTGTGTGAGTGTGAGAGAGTGTGTGTGTGTGTGTGAGTGTGTGTGTATGTGTGTGAGTGTGCGTGTGAGTGTGTGTGTGTGTGTGAGTGTGAGAGTGTGTGTGTGTGTGTGTCAGTGTGCGTGTGTGTGTGAGTGTGAGAGTGTGTGTGTGTGTGTGTGTCAGTGTGCGTGTGTGTGTGTAATCACTCCACCGCAGTGTGTTAGTGTGCACAGCAACATTAGAGAGGGAATACCCCACTGTAAGAGAGAGCCTGCAGGGGACATTATAGTGCTGTGCTATACCTTTCTTGGCCGGTCGGAGGCTGGACTCCGATCCAGGGCTGGTGCTGCCATTGGATAACTCAGTCTTGGCTCCTCCCATCTGGGTGGCCTCCTTCTTGACCTCTTTCTTGATTTCCTGGAGGGAAAAGAGGAAGTGAGGGAGAGATGTAGGACGGAGGTCAGCCGGGGTAAGCTCACAAAAACGCCTATGGAATATGCAAACTCAAATAACAACCGCTGCTAATATAATTAGGCTGTCATTGAAAAAATATATCCACAAAAGACATTTCTCATATCAAACTAAATGCTTCGGCTGGGGGGGGGCTTTATGATTTTGCATTCCCTTTGCATTCATTCTTAAGCTTTGGACCATCTGCACACAGTATAGGGCAGAGAACGGCAGGGGAAGGTATTCTCCACTGTGAGCCACAACTCAAATGATTAAAAAGAAAGGTCACATCAGGCTACCAAACCATCATTACTTACACACACACTGGACTACACCTACAGGCTACCAAACCATCATTACTTACACACACACTGAGCTACACCTACAGGCTACCAAACTATCATTACTTACACACACACTGAGCTACACCTACAGGCTACCAAACCATCATTACTTACACACACACTGAGCTACACCTACACTTTATCACTGTCTCACATCCAGGGTTTATCTCAACATTGTGACACTCCTAATACACAGAGGAGGGGGTTGGGGGGGCGTTAATGGCACAGGGGTCAAAAGAGAGAGACAGCAACTTCCATCAGTGCTGAGCCAATATCAAACAGTCAGTAACCGAGCGGGGTGGGTGCAGGTGAGCAGTCGGGTGTGTTGGAGGAGCAGTGCGATCCATTCCCAGCAGAGAGGCTAACTGGAGCACAGCGTAGGTGTGAGGCTGAATCCGGCAGAGTGGGCTGTAGGTGTGTTGGAGAGCTGAGAGCCCCTGGAGTGCTGTGTATTTTTGTAGTTTTGTGAGGTACACACAGAGTTAAGCAGGCCGCAGTGATTCTCTGGCTGCAGGACAGCAGCTACAGTCAGCCCAGAGCAGTAACTGATGCCGTGTAAACAGTGATGGAGCGCACGGCTTTTCTCCATTTGCTCTCTGATGCATTACCGCCTGCATCATTCATTCTGCATGCTCTTTATGCCACAGTCTTTCAGGCTAAAACGCACCCAGTTATATAATCTCTCTCTCACACACACACATACACACACACTCACACACACACCCATACATATGCACATACACACACAAACACACACAAACACTCAACACACACACACACACACACACAGGCAGTCCAGTCCTGCAGACAGAGGGAATCTGCAGACTGTGTGGATTCCTGTGCTAATGTCATAATGATGTCACTGGTCATCATGACCCAGCAGTGTGTGCCAGGGGTCAGATTCCACAGCGCAGAGATCACTGTCTCACTGCAGGGGTCCCCTAAAACCTCATACCCCAACACCCAGCCCTGTCAGTCACACAGCAGGGGACCCCAACACCCAGCCCTGTCAGTCACACAGCAGGGGACCCCAACACCCAGCCCTGTGAGTCTCACAGCAGGGGACCCCAACCCCAGCCCTGTCAGTCTCACAGCAGGGGTCCCCCTAAACCTCAGGGGTCCCCAACACCCAGCCCTGTGAGTCTCACAGCAGGGGTCCCCCTAAACCTCATACCCCAACACCCAGCCCTGTCAGTCTCACAGCAGGGGACCCCCTAAACCTCATACCCCAACACCCAGCCCTGTGAGTCTCACAGCAGGGGACCCCAACACCCAGCCCTGTGAGTCTCACAGCAGGGGTCCCCCTAAACCTCATACCCCAACACCCAGCCCTGTCAGTCTCACAGCAGGGGACCCCCTAAACCTCATACCCCAACACCCAGCCCTGTGAGTCTCACAGCAGGGGACCCCAACACCCAGCCCTGTGAGTCTCACAGCAGGGGACCCCTAAACCTCATACCCCAACACCCAGCCCTGTCAGTCTCACAGCAGGGGACCCCCTAAACCTCATACCCCAACACCCAGCCCTGTGAGTCTCACAGCAGGGGACCCCCTAAACCTCATACCCCAACACCCAGCCCTGTGAGTCTCACAGCAGGGGACCCCAACACCCAGCCCTGTGAGTCTCACAGCAGGGGACCCCCTAAACCTCATACCCCAACACCCAGCCCTGTCAGTCTCACAGCAGGGGACCCCAACACCCAGCCCGGTCAGTCTCACAGCAGGGGACCCCCTAAACCTCATACCCCAATACCCAGCCCTGTCAGTCACACAGCAGGGGACCCCAACACCCAGCCCTGTGAGTCTCACAGCAGGGGTCCCCCTAAACCTCATACCCCAACACCCAGCCCTGTCAGTCACACAGCAGGGGTCCCCAATACCCAGCCCGGTCAGTGCCTCTGCAGGGGACCCCAATACCCAGCACTCTGAGTGTCACTCCCCCTCATGTCTCGTACCCAACGCTGACCCGACCGAGCTGCATGGATTGCTACTTCACCCCTTTTCTCCACTCATATTCATAATTCAGCTTCATAATTCATGACTAATTCAGAACTGTATTTTTGTTTTCATCAATTGGTTTATCAATCACTTACAGGAGAATCAATATACTTTGGCAATACAATGGAGTACTGGAATATGCACTGTGCAAATAAGGAATTTTAAACTGAAACTGAACTGAAACTGAAAAGGCCACACTGAGACTGAGTGAGTGGCGCACCGCAGAGCGAGCACACACACACAATAACACACACACACACACGATAAACTAACACAAACACACACACTCACACACAATAACACACACACCAACACACTGCCTCCCCTGACTGGCCAGCACCAATGGACAAAGCTGAATGAACACAGAGGTCAAAGGTCATAAAAAAAACATTACCTTAAATCAGAAAAGTAAACATGATGGAGAAAAGAACAAACACAGAGAGATGGAGGGAGCAGCCAGGAGGATGAAAAGAGGAGAGAGGCAGAGTCATTTTACTTTTTCTCAAGAACATTTTTAACTCAGTTATTTTTAACAGTTGTCTTTCGTTGAGTGTTCTTTCTCTGGTCCTAAAAATACTATGATTTGCTGCCCCTCTCGGGTGAAAACTTCAATCCTAAAATTAACAATGATGGGAAAAAAACCTTCAGGCCTTCAGTTAAGATAAAGACAATAGAACTGACAATAATCCCAAACTGCTAACCACTCTCTCAATATTTTTGAATAAATTTTTTATAACAAATTTTCTAGTCACAGATGATAAAAACATCTGAATATGGAGAACCCAGATGTCAAGAAAAATGATGTCATATGGCTGAAATATCCTGACACATTGATAAAACAACATCACAACAGCAGGGTGCTCTCTATCTCTCTCTCCATCTCTCTCTCTGTCTCTTTCTCTCTCTCTGTCTCTCGGTTGCTCCCTCTCTGTCACTATCAGCAGAGAGGAGGAGCAGATGGAGAGACGCAGGGTGACAAATACGCAGCTGCAGGAAGCAGGTGATGAAAGACGAGAGACAAAAGATGGCCTTCTCATCCTTATCACGCTCCCTCCATTCCTCCGTCTTTTTCCTACTCCCTCTCTCCCAGGCTCTCTCTCTCCTCCTTCTCTGTTCTAATGGACTGCACTATGCCAGAGCTGCTACTCAGACAACACACACACACACACTCACAGACACACACACACTCAAACAGACAAACACACACACACAGACACACACACATACATACAGACACAGACACACTCGCGCACACACACACACACACACACACACACACACACACACACTCACGGACACACAGACACACCCACACACACTCACACACACCCACACAGACACAGACACACACACACACACACACACACACACAAACACACAGGTGTGTGTCAGCAGTAAGCGGCCCTCCTGTCAGTAACAGTAGTCGGGTGTCCTTGCACTCCATTGTGTCCCTGTCCTCCAGAGAGAGCACCACACACAGGGCTCAGTGTCCTCCCTCCCTTTCCCATGGCGGAGAGCGGCCTTCTGGGTAGCTGATTCAGACAGCGCGCGTGGGGGGGGAGGGGGTTGGTTCTCCAGCCCTGTGTCTGCCACCATCCTGGGCAAATTAAAAAACATACTAAAAACACAACCGCTCATAAGCCTCTCAGACCCATCCAGGCCTACCGCCTGTGTGTGCTGCAGCAGTACAGCGTCTTTACAGCTTTAAGCCTTGTGTGGACTGTATGTGTGGTGGCCATTTTGGCCAGGTCACTTTTGAAAAAACAGAATCAAAGTTAAACAGATGTTCAATTAAAAAGAGAGAGAGAACAGTAAATCCGCTCAGGTGTCCTGTTTCGCTCTGACCTGTCAGCTGAGCTGCGTCACCCCTGCTACCTGCAGGCCGTATGTCACGGTTGCCAGGGAAACGATCAGGTGTAACCCCCCAGAGACACAGAACAGCAGTTAAATGGGCAACCGCTAACGACTGCAAGTGAGGTGTTATGACACCCAAACATTAAACATTTCACCTGTTCAGCAGACACTCCTATCCAGATAGACTAACACATCTTAGAATTGTACACACAATCAATTTATTTTCAGTGAAGCAAATACAGGTGATGCACTCAAAGGTACCACATGTGAGAACTGAACCTGCAACCCTTGGAGTTATAAGCCTTGGTCTTTAACCATTATAGTATGCGACTGCCCCCCTGAGTGGGTGGAGCTGCAATAAACTGTCAATCACTACCCTGTTTAAACCAATTGAAAGGTTCTGTTCTTTACAATGAAACACAATGACTGGTTCAAATGACTGAGTGACCGTTAGCATTTGGTGGCAACATCCGTTTTTAGTTGCATGATACCTCATTCTCCCTTCAACCAGCAGCTGCTACCTGACACTGCAGGCCTCCATGTGTCCTCCAGGGGGTGACAATGAGTGAAAATGACTGAATAGGAGGGAGACACAAATATTTACTCTGCCTCTCACAGAGTGTGAAAGTTACTGGGATAGACACGTTAAATTTTACACTGCCTCTCTCTAAGTGTTACTTATTATTGAGGTGACAGGTGATATGTGAGTCAGTGAATAACTGACAGACGGTCCAGCACTCCAGCTGCCCTGCCCACAGAATGTGGGAGGCGGCCTCTGCAGAGGACTGGCCAATCAAAACATCAGATGTGGAGAGAATCAGCTAGTGGACAGGCACTCCGTCACAGGCAGCAGTACGTGGGAGTGAAAAATTTACAGCCTGAGAAAACCTTGAAAAGATCCACTCCTCCATTTATTCTCTAGCTAAAGAAAGCCTCCCGTTTCAAACAGGCTGTAAGGCAATTACACCTATGGACAATAGATTATACACACATAAATCTAAAAACACAATTAATCCCTTTTATAGAAAAATAGGTTAGTGTGTATGTTAATCCATAGATGGATGTATTTATGCTTTTTTTTTTCCAGAGGCGAATCTCCACGATCTCCCACAAAGAAACATCTGACAGGAAGCAGCAGACCGGCTTCAGCATTAAAACAGGGCAGACTGCATATCGGCTCTTCCCCAACTTTCCGCTACAAACCTGCTTGTTTCCTCACATCCTGCTCATTTCTGCACACTCTGCTCATTTCAGCTGCGCTGCTCATTTCAGGGATCCTCCTAATTTCAGATGGGTCTGCTAATTTATATGCGGCCTGCTCATTTCAGAAAAACTGCTCATTTCCGTGATCATGCTAATTTTGGCATGACCTCGTTTAGGTATTTCCTCATTGTTTATTATTAGCATAGCACTTTCAGTATCAGTTCCTAGCTACTTGCAGAAAGAGGGCTTGGTATTTTAAGGTAGCAGGCAATGCCTTAAAAGTTAACTCTCTCCTTTCATAGCACTGTCTGGCTCTGAGCGTACATTGAGGCTGGGAAGACCAGTGAGAAACGAGCCACTTTACACACTTTACACAGAGCACAGCACCCCCATAAACCCTGCACACTCCATACAAAGAAACATATTTTCGAAACATGTAGATGCAGTTCCATCCAGGATTGTACTAGATTATGCATAAAACAAAGGAGATTATATTAAAGTTGCACAGCTCCTACCTCATGCCACACAGTTAGTAATGTGAGGAGTTCTCTAACCATACTGTGTACGACTTCAAGAGCCATACAGAGGCTCTTTAAAAGGTACAAAGAAGGGCAACTAAACTAGCTCCTGACATGAATCTTAAAAGTTACCAGACTTGGGAAGAAAAAGAATGAGGTTTCTTAAACTCATAAATTGGCCTCACCCGGTGGGCTATAAAAATTTTGTACACTGAGTTCAGTCAGCAGAACACACAGATGGAAATTAGTGACGGGTAAACACCGATAACAGGAAGCTGTGTTTGTGAAGGTGTTGACACGGCTACGTGTGAAAGTGTGATTTGTGTGGCGTGTAAGTGAAATCGCTTCATGCAACTGAACCCGCAGGCTGCATGTGATGCAGCGCATCGGCGCAAAATGTGAAGCGGCATGCGGGCGGTCACATGCAGCCATAATCCTTGCTGCGGAAGCCGTGGAACATTCCTCCAGCCAATTACCCCAGCAGCGCTCCCCACCGCCCCGTTTCCATGGTGATGCCGCTCCTGTTCGAGAGGCGCGTTCCGGTTAGTTACGCTGACAGGTTATGCGAAAACAACCCGGCGCTGGCCACAACTGCCACCCTCTACCCCCTCCCTTCTCTTTCCTTCCCCTTCAATCAATCACTCTCTCCCCTTCTCCTCTTCCACTCGTTTCACTGCACACTTTTCCTGCACATTCTGCAATTAACACCGTTCAAGCAAGAAAAGGCGGTAGAGGTTCTCTGCAGTTGCGGAGGGTTCACTCCCATTTTGTAACACTGACACTGCTCATGTAGTGAGTTTGTTGGGGACATATTCATGCTAGCTAGAGTATGCTAACATGGTTTAGCCTGTGTCATTCAATTTAGTTAAGTTACCAAAAAGCAATCTAAAATGAATAAGATATTTAAAGCTACTGCTCAGTATTCAGTCACACTGGAACAGGACTCACATGCACTGCTACCCCTGTAATCTTGACATACTCAAGACGAATGTTTGTTTATACTGCACTCTGCTTCAACACCTCATAAGAACTCGTTTTGGGGGGAAAAAAAGGGTGAAATCTGTCAATTTCTCATCTGAAGTTAACAGAGAGTGAGCAGCGTGGAAGTCTCTCAGTGATAACTACAACTCAGTGTGTTTAGGAGTGGGGAGTCAGGAAGCAGCCTGCTCTGTGCAGGAGCATAATTAATAACCCTTCAGGAATGTGACCTTCATCAGAAGCAGACAGACAGCAGTCTGGCTGAATGTACTGTTTATGAGCTAAACCCTGTCACTCACAAGCCCTGTTCACTTTGACTCAATAGAGTAATCCTCAACTCAACACAACTAATCCCTAAGTACTGAAAAACCCCACCCTTACAGATGACAGCTAACTCCACCCCCGAAGCACCTCTGACAGCATCACTGCCATTCCCCCCCATAAACCCTGCACACACTTCACACAGAGCACACCCCCCATAAACCCTGCACACACTTCACACAGAGCACACCCCCCCATAAACCCTGCACACACTTCACACAGAGCACACCCCCCATAAACCCTGCACACACTTCACACAGAGCACACCCCCCATAAACCCTGAGCACTTCACACAGAGCACACCCCATAAACCCTGCACACACTTCACACAGAGCACACCCCCACATAAACCCTGCACACACTTGCACACAGAGCACACCCCCATAAACCCTGCACACACTTTACACAGAGCACCCCCCATAAACCCTGCACACACTTCACACAGAGCACACCCCCCCCATAAACCCTGCACACACTTCACACAGAGCACACCCCCATAAACCCTGCACACACTTTACACAGAGCACACCCCCCCATAAACCCTGCACACACTTTACACAGAGCACACCCCCATAAACCCTGCACACACTTTTTACACAGAGCACACCCCCATAAACCCTGCATTCACACAGAGCACACCCCCATAAACCCTGCACACACTTTACACAAGCACCCCCCCATAAACCCTGCACACACTTTTTACACAGAGCACACCTTTACCCACATAAACCCTGCACACACTTTACACAGAGCACACCCCCCCCCATAAACCCTGCACACACTTCACACAGAGCACACCCCCATAAACCCTGCACACACTTTACACAGAGCACACCCCCATAAACCCTGCACACACTTTACACAGAGCACACCCCCATAAACCCTGCACACACTTTACACAGAGCACACCCCCCATAAACCCTGCACACACTTCACACAGAGCACACCCCCCCCATAAACCCTGCACACACTTTACACAGAGCACACCCCCATAAACCCTGCACACACTTCACACAGAGCACACCCCCATAAACCCTGCACACACTTTACACAGAGCACACCCCCCATAAACCCTGCACACACTTCACACAGAGCACACCCCCCATAAACCCTGCACACTTTTACAGAGCACACCCCATTTGCACAGAGCACACCCCCATAAACCCTGCACACACTTTACACAGAGCACACCCCCCATAAACCCTGCACACACTTTACACAGAGCACACCCCCCCACCCCCATAAACCCTGCACACACTTTACACAGAGCACTTTACACCCCCCCATAAACCCTGCACACACTTTACACAGAGCACACCCCCATAAACCCTGCACACACTTCACACAGAGCACACACCCATAAACCCTGCACACACTTCACACAGAGCACACCCCCATAAACCCTGCACACACTTCACAAGCACCCTGCATAAACCCTGCACACACTTTACACAGAGCACACCCCCATAAACCCTGCACACACTTTACACAGAGCACACCCCCCCCATAAACCCTGCACACACTTCACACAGAGCACACCCCCCATAAACCCTGCACACACTTCACACAGAGCACACCCCCCATAAACCCTGCACACACTTCACACAGAGCACACCCCCCCATAAACCCTGCACACACTTCACACAGAGCACACCCCCCATAAACCCTGCACACACACAGAGCACACCCCCCCCCCCATAAACCCTGCACACAGAGCACACCCCCCCATAAACCCTGCACACACTTCACACAGAGCACACCCCCATAAACCCTGCACACACTTCACACAGAGCACACCCCCCCATAAACCCTGCACACACTTCACACAGAGCACACCCCCATAAACCCTGCACACACTTTACACAGAGCACACCCCCCATAAACCCTGCACACACTTCACACAGAGCACACTTCACACAGAGCACACCCATAAACCCTGCACACACTTCACACAGAGCACACCCCCCCATAAACCCTGCACACACTTCACACAGAGCACACCCCCATAAACCCTGCACACACTTCACACAGAGCACACCCCCCATAAACCCTGCACACACTTCACACAGAGCACACCCCCATAAACCCTGCACACACTTCACACAGAGCACACCCCCATAAACCCTGCACACACTTTACACAGAGCACACCCCCCCCTAAACCCTGCACACACTTCACACAGAGCACACCCCCCATAAACCCTGCACACACTTTACACAGAGCACACCCCCCATAAACCCTGCACACACTTCACACAGAGCACACCCCCATAAACCCTGCACACACTTCACACAGAGCACACCCCCATAAACCCTGCACACACTTTACACAGAGCACACCCCCCCCCATAAACCCTGCACACACTTTACACAGAGCACACCCCCCCCATAAACCCTGCACACACTTCACACAGAGCACACCCCCCCATAAACCCTGCACACACTTCACACATACACTACCCCATAAACCCACACCTGAAATACAAAAATGTATCCAGTAGCCCCGTTCACAGAAATGTGGCTCATGACGGACGCACTTGTGGCTTAAGCTCCTGGAAGCACATACAGTTTGCACTGAGGTATTGCTGAGAAATAACTGTAAATGGGGCCACGGACACAGAAAGCCACGGTCACAGAAAGCCACGGTCACAGAAAGCCACGGTCACAGAGAGCCACGGTCACAGAAAGCCACGGACACAGAAAGCCACGGACACAGAAAGCCACGGTCACAGAAAGCCACGGTCACAGAGAGCCACGGTCACAGAGAGCCACGGTCACAGAAAGCCACGGTCACAGAAAGCCACGGTCACAGAAAGCCACGGTCACAGAGAGCCACGGTCACAGAGAGCCACGGTCACAGAGAGCCACGGACACAGAAAGCCACGGACACAGAAAGCCACGGTCACAGAGAGCCACGGTCACAGAAAGCCACGGTCACAGAAAGCCACGGTCACAGAAAGCCACGGTCACAGAAAGCCACGGACACAGAAAGCCACGGTCACAGAGAGCCACGGTCACAGAGAGCCACGGTCACAGAAAGCCACGGTCACAGAAAGCCACGGTCACAGAAAGCCACGTCACAGAGAGCCACGGTCACAGAGAGCCACGGTCACAGAAAGCCACAGAAAGCCACGGACACAGAAAGCCACGGTCACAGAAAGCCACGGTCACAGAAAGCCACGGTCACAGAAAGCCACGGTCACAGAAAGCCACGGTCACAGAAAGCCACGGACACAGAAAGCCACGGTCACAGAAAGCCACGGACACAGAAAGCCACGGTCACAGAAAGCCACGGTCACAGAGAGCCACGGTCACAGAAAGCCACGGTCACAGAGAGCCACGGTCACAGAGAGCCACGGTCACAGAGAGCCACGGTCACAGAGAGCCACGGTCACAGAGAGCCACGGACACAGAGAGCCACGGTCACAGAGAGCCACGGTCACAGAAAGCCACGGTCACAGAAAGCCACGGTCACAGAGAGCCACGGTCACAGAAAGCCACGGACACAGAAAGCCACGGTCACAGAAAGCCACGGTCACAGAAAGCCACAGAAAGCCACGGTCACAGAAAGCCACGGTCACAGAGAGCCCACGGTCACAGAAAGCCACAGTCACAGAGCCACGGTCACAGAAAGCCACGGTCACAGAGAGCCACGGTCACAGAGAGCCACGGCCACGGTCACAGAAGCCACGGTCACAGAAAGCCACGGTCAGAACGGTCATACAGCCACGGACACAGAAAGCCCCGGTCACAGAAAGCCACGGTCACAGAAAGCCACAGAAAGCCACGGTCACAGAAAGCCACAGAAAGCCACGGTCACAGAAAGCCACAGAAAGCCACGGACACAGAAAGCCACAGAAAGCCACGGTCACAGAAAGCCACAGAAAGCCACGGACACAGAAAGCCACGGACACAGAAAGCCACGGTCACAGAAAGCCACGGTCACAGAAAGCCACACAGAAAGCCACGGACACAGAAAGCCACGGTCACAGAAAGCCACGGTCACAGAAAGCCACGGTCACAGAAAGCCACAGAAAGCCACGGACACAGAAAGCCACGGTCACAGAAAGCCACAGAAAGCCACGGACACAGAAAGCCATGGGCACAGAAAGCCACAGAAAGCCACGGTCACAGAAAGCCACAGAAAGCCACGGACACAGAAAGCCACAGAAAGCCACGGTCACAGAAAGCCACAGAAAGCCACGGTCACAGAAAGCCACAGAAAGCCACGGTCACAGAAAGCCACAGTCACAGAAAGCCACGGTCACATTCTCTGTCATTCATTTACAGTCTAAAGTTCCACTGCAGGAGAGTGGAGTAAAAACCCGAGCGCAGGGGTTAGACTAGACTGTGAAAAATCTGTGAACGGCCACACAGCAAGCTTGGAACAACAAAAATATCATCATACTAAAACATCACTACCGTGAGCACCTTTTAAAAAAAACTAACAAAAAAATTGTTTGACAATTTCACTGCTAACAGTCAAGACAAAATCTTTTTTTTTTTACAACGTCCTTTTTTTTTGCAAAACCGATAGCTCAATTATGCACTTCCTCAGTTGGTTTTCTCGTCGGTTCTAGGGCTTAGGCAGACTGCCAAGCAACAGGAAACCGGCAGCGTGGACCCTCCCCCAGTCAGCTGGGCCCAGCCTGTTAATCTCCATCAGGTATTTCTATCAGCAGGGGAAGGAGCATTCTGCCTGTACCTCACTGGCCTTACAGTGACCAAACAGTGAGCAACAGTGATGCACAGGTCAGGGGTTTTAATACTCACACCCACCCGATCCGATATGAGAGCCAATCCGCACTGCCCGACCCGCAAAAATATGCTTTAATCAACCCGCCCCAAACTGGCCCGACCCACAAGCCACCAGCTTTGACAGAGAGAGGGGAAGGGAAGGTGGAAGGTGGACTAGTAATGCACACACAATGTTTCTGTAAGTTATTGATAACTTACTTGGAACGCTGCTTTGTCACTTTTTGACCCACCCGCCTGAACCGGAGGTTTTTTCTAGTAAGCTTACCCGAACCCGCCCTACCCGCAGGTTGTGGGTCGACCCACGCATCACTAGTGACCATGCACTGGCCACGCAGTGACCACATTGTTAGCATGCAGTGGCCACACAGTGACCACATCGTTAGCATGCAGTGGCCGCAGAGTGAGTGCACAGTGACCATGCAGTGGCCGCAGAGTGTGCACAGTGACCATGCAGTGGCCGCAGAGTGAGTGCACAGTGACCATGCAGTGGCCGCAGAGTGAGTGCACAGTGACCATGCAGTGGCCGCAGAGTGACTGCACAGTGACCACATCGTTAGCATGCAGTGGCCACACAGTAGGCATGCAGTGGCCGCAGAGTGAGTGCACAGTGACCATGCAGTGGCCGCAGAGTGACTGCACAGTGACCACATCGTTAGCATGCAGTGGCCACACAGTGGCATGCAGTGGCCGCACAGTGACCATGCAGTGGCAGGACCACATCAGCATGCAGTCAGACCACACAGCATGCAGTGGGCAGAGTGAGCTGACCATGCAGTGGCCACACAGTGACTGCACAGGTCACAGGTCAGGCTGTGGGCTCTGAGACCGCATCACCTCAGGATCTCTGTCATTTCTTCTGATGATGATGATGATGATGATGATTGTGGTTTTCCTTCCTCTTATGTTCTGTTTGGTGTTTTGGTTTGCGTGTGGTTGGCCTTCTTTCTATTTTATTTTTCCCTCCCCTTTATTTGGAGTTGGAGGAATTTTGTTTAGGGGGCTGTAGAAATGTTTAGAACAGATTTGTTATTAAAACAGGGTTTCAAAGTCAGTGTCCCTCTGTTCCTCTCTCGCTCTCTCTCTCGTACTTCCTCCTCCCCTCTCTATTTCTCTGCCTCCTGCTCTCTCTCTTTCTCTCTCTCTCTGTAACTGTGTAAAACATGTCTCAAAGATGAACTGCTGACATCCCAGAGATGAAGCCATGCTGACACGGGAGGAAGAGAGAGGGGGAGAGGGGGAGAGGAAGAGCGGAGAGCAGGGCTGGGGGGAAGGGAGGGAGAGGAGAGGTGAAGTGAACTGAAGTGAAGAAACAGAGAGGGAATGGGGTGGATGGTTTATACGAATGCAAAGAGCTGTGGCTTAAAATCACAGCGCCTGCAAAAAATAATAAAAAAAAAAAAAAGAGAAACGGAGTAACCTGCTCCCTCCGCGTCATCTAGAGAGGAAATGTAAATAAAACACACTCACACACCACACCGGAAACACCTGCAATGTGTTATCTTACACAGCTCTTCCTGGCTTTTACCCCTCTGAACCTCTGTCTCTCTTCTACCCATTCATCTCCCTGTCTCCTGCTCCTCGTCTGTGCTGCTTATTCACAATAAAGATTACAGGTGTAAAAGTGATAGATTCTATGAAACACACTTAGTGAAGTGCAGATTCAGTTTAAGAAAACAGACGTTACACTACAACACAGTGTTCTTTGGCTGTGTTATACTTCATTAGGGACGGGTATTTTTTTAAGTATGTTTTGATTAAACAGCACATGTCTTTAAAGGGACTAAAGTTTGTTTTGATTAAACAGCATACACCTTAGAAAAAAGTAAGGTTGGTATTCAATCAACAACTTTCCTCACCTTTAACTCACAGTTAAAAGGAGAGTGACCGGGGCCGCCGGGTGGCTAGACCCGTAAAGACGCTTGCTCTGAAAGCAAAGCGGGAGCTCCAAGAGTCCCAGTCACCACTGCAGGTTATGGCAGGTCCGCATTGGCGAGGCAGCAAATGGCCGAGCCTCACCTGATAACGAAAGAGGGATATTTCAATGGGCTGCATCGATCTTCGGCAGCCACGCCCGGTCTAAAGAATACGCTGGCCTCGTAATCCTCCAACAGTACGGGTAGAATGTGGCTGGGTGGTTTAATTAAGCAGGAGTCTGGCATCATGTGATTCGGACGAGTCATGTGCTCAGCGCTTCCTCCTCCTGAAGTCAGCTGGCAAGGCCGCTATGGGATGGGGGCAGACTCGGTCCAAAAACAAGACAGCATGCGTATCACAAAAAATTTATTCCTCAAACTATTTGTGGGGAAAGAACTGCCTTTTCAGTGTGAGGCAGTTTAATGGAAAAGTGCTGGCTAAATCCAGGGTGAAGTGTTTTTAATTCAATCTAGAACAAAGCTGTTCTGCATCACTAGGAAACGCTAAATTACATATACATTTTCATTCCTTATTTATGTATTTATTTATTTATTATTTACTGGTCAAAATCCAAATCCAAAACTCACAAACGTAGACATGCAGACCAAATGCATTTCCAATTACACTGGTTCATCCATGTCTCTCTCCAAACACAAAAAACAGATAAGCCATGATGCACTCAAACAAACTCCTCACTTTATGGCTATATGCCATTCAATCAAAATGCACTCAAACAAACTCCTCACTTTATGGCTATATGCCATTCAATCAAAATGCACTCAAACAAACTCCTCACTTTATGGCTATATGCCATTCAATCAAAATGCACTCAAACAAACTCCTCACTTTATGGCTATATGCCATTCAATCAAAATGCACTCAAACAAACTCCTCACTTTATGGCTATATGCCATTCAATCAAAATGCACTCAAACAAACTCCTCACTTTATGGCTATATGCCATTCAATCAAAATGGACTTTAGCCTTTTTAAGGGCATGCTACTTTACATTAGCATAAAAATGAGACACTTGCCTGACTCATTAACGAGTTCACACTGCTGCGAATGGCTCATTGACACATAGCGATGCATATCTCGGATACTTATCTTAATAAAACTCACAGCTAGCATGCAGCTCTCACGCACCCATCTGCCTGGCAGCAGCCTGCAGTCTGCATGACATCGCAGGCTACTACACATACACAACATGGGCATAAACCTTTATTACAGCACCCCGACCACCATAAAGCAATTATCATTTAAAAAAGAAGTTTTTTTGAACCCAACTTGTCTTAGAACATTCAACTCTATATGCAGTGTTCACTTCATAAAGGCGTCCAGCTCTGCGGGGTTCGTATATGTGCTGGAAGTTGGCTTTCCCAGGCTGTTTCATGCAACTCTCACTGTAAATTAGCAAGGGGCCTAACTGGACCAAATCAGGGGTGAACCACATGGTGAACCTAGTGTCATGATTCCAACTTTTTATTTTTTGTAAAATGCAACTTTAAGAGCAGTGTTGCACTGGAATGCGAATGTTACAGAAATAACAGAAATAAGGATGCAGTCATATCGGTCTTCCTCGTTATTGTGTTAGCTACACAACAGGAGGAACACAAGAACAATGTAACTCACAAAAACACAGACACCCCTCAGATCACGACGGTACAACACAATATAATGCGTCAGTCAAGAAATTTGGATGTTGTCCAGCTTTTTGCCATAATATATGACACTGAACTTCTACTGCATACTTCCTCTTTTACAAGAAACTACAAAACAGACAACAAAAAGAACAAAAATTACTTTCAAGCACAAAATACACACAAGGTACATTAAATTACCAAAAGGCTCAGGCCTAACTGTTTTTCATGTGAGAAAATTAAGCAACAGATACAGGGTAACGAGTTAAGGGCAGAGACCAGCTCTGACCAGTTTTCTGCGAAATACAACTAAAGACAAAGTTCAAAACTAACCATGTTCTCAGTGGTGCATGCATACAGACACCGATAATTAACTCAGCACATTTCCACTGCCATTCTATTCCAACCCGCTTTCCCTATTCAGTAAAGCTCTGATTAAGAAAAGTTAAACATATCTGAGTAATTAGTGGAATAGCTTGTTCTGTAATTACATGCTAATTCCCAGCTGATCCTGTGAGAATGTTGCCAGTATTTCATTAAGCTTTACAGCTAATTGCCCTGCTGGAAAAACACTGGCTTCACTGTTATGATGGAACTTTTTTTCATTACTGCACACTGTATTTTTATGTATGAGCTTCTGAATGTAGTACACTGTCTATCTCTCTCTCTCACATACACACACACACATTCAGAGACACACACACACACACACACAGAAACACACATAGAACCACAAAGACGCACACACATGCAGAGACACACACTCACACACATGCACATTCAGATACACAAAAACACGTACACACACGTACACACGCACACGCACACACACACACAGAAACACACATAGAACCACAAAGACGCACACACATTCAGAGACACACACTCACACACATGCACATTCAGATACACAAAAACATGTACACACATGTACACACGCACACACACACACACACACACAGAAACACACATAGAACCACAAAGACGCACACACATACAGAGACACACACTCACACACATGCACATTCAGATACACAAAAACACACACACACACACACACACACACACACGCACACACACACACGCGTGCTGCTTCTCAGAACAGAAACCGTGAGGAAGATAACACTCTGAGGTGTGAAAGTTGCGGAGTCGCGGGCACACACCAGGCCCAGTAAAACAGACAGTCATGCAGCACTGGTTGGCTGAAGCTGAAGCTGAGGAGGAGAGGTGAAATTTCCCATCCAGAGAGGAATGTCCCAAAGCGCACTCCCACTGCACCAACCGAGGCAGAGCGCCAGCACTCTGCAACCACACTGATGGTGCCGACTAAAGGAGCGGCACGCTGGGGCTATCTGCTCTCAGCGACTTTAGCAGACACATCCAGCCGGAGGGTCATGGCCACAGGTCTGTGAGCAAGCCTCTCTGCTCCTCTACCAGACAAACAACACGGACTATGGACATTTTATTACCTGCCCAAATATGACAATATTTTCCCTTCTTTGCATTAATGTAACCTTATTGATAATATGTGAGGTGAACAATGGAATGGCATTGAGTCAGTCAGTTGTAAGCTACAGACAGAGAATGCTGTCCAGCCAGCCCTGTACTCTATGTGTCCACCCAGCCCACTTGCTAAGCACTTTCTACAACTGTTATTATTCATTTATTACATTGCTACATGTGTTGTTTTTTTTTTTGCGAGTTAAGGACTGAAATCTTTTGTACTTGTTGATAGACTTGAGCGCTTCCTGAAGTTTGCTTTGAATTAGAAGCGTCTGCTAACATATAAAAACATAAATTTAAATGTTCAGCTAATGCTGTCTGCTGAGTTCAGCCAGTGAGCTGCGCAGGCGAATGCAGTCAGCCCTGCCCTGTCTGCTCTCTGTACAGCCAGTGAGCTGCAGTGCAGCAGCCCTGCCCTGTCTGCTCTCTGTACAGCCAGTGAGCTGCGCAGGCGAATGCAGTCAGCCCTGCCCTGTCTGCTCTCTGTACAGCCAGTGAGCTGCGCAGGCGAATGCAGTCAGCCCTGCCCTGTCTGCTCTCTGTACAGCCAGTAAGCTGCGCAGGCGAATGCAGTCAGCCCTGCCCTGTCTGCTCTCTGTACAGCCAGTAAGCTGCACAGGCGAATGCAGTCAGCCCTGCCCTGTCTGCCCTCTTTACAGTCAGTAAGCTGCACACACGAACGCAGACAGTCTAGTAGGGAGGCATCGCAATGAAATTTCTGCTGAAGCGCTGAAACTGAAATTAAAGAATCATTTGGCTGAAAACCAAAAATGAAACTGGAAATCGAGTACTGGTATTGTCACTTATTTTCAAATGAATAAACTGTCACAGGAGAATGCCAGAGAGCTGCGCAGATGAACGCAGTTAGGCCTGCCCTGTCTGCTCTCTGTACAGCCGGTGCGCTGCGCAGCCAAACGCAGTTAGCCCAGCCTTGTCTGTTCCTTGTACAGCCGGTGCGCTGCGCAGCCAAACGCAGTCAGCCAGGCTCTGGATCACACTGGCCAGCTGGTGAGCTGCGCAGCCAAACGCAGTCAGCCAGGCTCTGGATCACACTGGCCAGCCGGTGCGCTGCGCAGCCAAACGCAGTCAGCCAGGCTCTGGATCACACTGGCCAGCTGCCACAACCTCACTCTACACAGCCTAAACAGGAAACAGGCCTTATTGCAAATATTTCTGTTTCTTTTTTTATTTGGCTTTTCAGTTTCAACAAGACGATTTATCATGTCCAAGCGCCGTGCGTTCCAGAACCACGTCAAGTAAACGAAGCAAAAATGGGGAAAAGGGTGATGGGACGAAGCAGCCGGGTTCTGCCAAAGAGGGCTGGACCCAGCTGCTCTTCTTCAGTGGGACTATGTGAGGAGGTCAGGATCAGTCTCTCTCTCTCTGCTGCTCTCTCTCACATTACATTACATTATAGTACAGTTATTTAACTGACACTTTTACCCAAAGTGACTTACAGCTGAAGGCTAACCAAGGGCCAATCGCCCCTGCAAGCTCAAGGGCCCAACAGCAATGGTGTTCTTGCTGTGGCTGGACTGGGGCTTGAACCGCCAACCTCAGGGGTCCCAGTCGTGCACCTTAGCCACGAGACTATCGCTCTCCCTCCCTCAGCCTGCTGCTCTCCCATAGGAAGCCTCCTGATCCTAAAACAGAGACATGCCCTCAGGTGAGTTCTGTCACAGGTATGACACCTCAGGAGTGTTTCCTTACATTGTACACAAACTCACTCACACACCCAAAAGCACACACATGCACGCACGCGCGCACACACACACACACACAAACACACATATACACGCATACACATTCCCACACAGACACAAAGGCTAATAAAGACAGACATAGAGTGAGATCCTAACTAACCTGTCAGCTCCACTTAAGCAACAATAAAATGAACACATAGAAAGCATGATTGTATCAATTGTATATAAAGTTCGTATTTAGTTCGACATTTCCAAAGCTCGTTACTGCTTTGCTACAGTAAGTAAAATAAAACATTTCTGGCCAGTGTTATCTGTATATCTGACCATTTTGTTCAGCTTAAGAAAAGGAAATCTGAATCAAGATAAGCTGTCAAAAAGCATCACTCTTTAGACTGACAGCAGCTAATGAACCCGCTAACATATCAAAGGAAATCTATTGCTAAGATATGGGGGGCCCGTTAATTTTGAGCAGGCTAGCAAACGTTAGGGTCTATGTCTTAAAACGTATCACAACACAGTAAATACAGAGCTTTTACTTTGTAAATGATACAAATAATTGTTAATAAAAATAAACACCCAGTTCTCTCTTGTTTATAAAGTTAAATGCAGCAGAAGATTTCAGCACTTTCTCAGTCAGCCCGCCCGTACAGCTGAGAAACACTGCTTACAGATTCGCAGCTGGGACGAGGATGGGTCGCATCATGAACTATTTATAGCCGTGCGGCAGCTCTATTTTATCTCTCGCTCTTCTCGCTATCGTTTCCTGTTCCTCCTGCGGCACTGTCACTCTCCGGCGCCACTTCCTGCGATGAGGAGGATGTGGCTGACTCCTTCCTGTCTTGGGCTATTGCCTCGATACTTTTTCCTCATTCTCTGTCCTTGTCCACGTCTCCTCGTCTACCTCACGAAACGCTAGGAGGAGATGCGTCGAGGAGCTGAGGGCTGCAGGGCGAGGGGACTGGGGAAGAAATATTTTATTTATGACGCAACATGGTTGTAGAACACTATAAAAAAACAAATGAAGCAAGTCTGGCATCCCTTTGTAAATAAGTAGTCAATTTTCACAGACTCATTGCCTGCAAAGTAACTAAATTTAACTCATGCAACTTAAAGAAGACCGACGTACTCAACATTTTTGTGTGCCTAATATGTAACATGTCCTAAGCTCCACATCCCACAGCCAAAGGGTTGGTTTAATGCCTACATCCTTTAAATTAGCCCAGCGACTACCGTGACGATCATCCAAGTGGCCAGCCTGTCCGACAAGCCTGTTGATTAGCCTTGCAACAGGCTGGCAAGATCGCTTTGCTAACAATCTGATATTTAGCATGGCTACAGTCCTGAGCTCAGAGGCTGACGGTTCGCCTAGCAATAGCGTTGCGCTCAAAACCCTAATGAGCAGTACCTCCTCACAGCTGACGCCCTAGCCTGCACTTCTACAGGCGAGCTCAGCTCTTCTTCTCCTGTCACTGTCTGCTGTCACTTCCTCCACCCATTCACCACCTACTTTTCATGGTGTGGGCGCAGGAGGTCCAGAGATCCCCCTCTCTCTCTTCGTGGTTCATTTAAATGCGAAACAGGCCACAGTGTGAGGGGAAGAAAAAAAAAAAAAAACAGCGACAGTGTTGAACAACATCACATCCTGCATTACCACTGCCCTCAGCCAGCACAGAGCAGATGAGTCACACGTGTCCAATCTTACATTAAACATTAGATATCAAATATTAAACAAGGTTGAAAAGGTACAGTCAAAAGCTTTTTAGGCTTGTTTAGCAGCTGCTCTCGTTATATAAGTGCATGATGCGGCTCTGTACGGGACACGCTAATGGCTCGGCTCCACTCTGATTCAAATTCAGACGCCGCTTCAGTGGAAGGATTAAATAACACTGTGCTGCTGAGGCACAGTGAAAGATTTCACAAGTGAGGAAAAGGCCAAAACAAAAACCAAACGTTAACTTTTATTCAGACTTTGTTATTATCTGACAAAACCATTTCCATTTCTTTTTTTTTTTTTTTTTTTTAACTGAGGGAGTGTGGTCATTTTAAAAACTATTCTATTTGTACTGATATCATGTCTCAGGTGAAACTTCTGGTAGTGTGGGTCAGGTGCAGAGTGTGTATCTACAGGTGAGGAGACAGTGCGGCCTTCCAGCACCACGGTAGAGTAGCCCTGCAGGCACTGCGGCCTTCCAGCACCAGGGTAGAGTAGCCCTGCAGGCACTGTGGCCCTCCAGGACCAGGGTAGAGTAGCCCTGCAGGCACTGCGGCCTTCCAGCACCAGGGTAGAGTAGCCCTGCAGGCACTGCGGCCTTCCAGCACCAGGGTAGAGTAGCCCTGCAGGCACTGTGGCCCTCCAGGACCAGGGTAGAGTAGCCCTGCAGGCACTGCGGCCTTCCAGCACCAGGGTAGAGTAGCCCTGCAGGCACTGCGGCCTTCCAGCACCAGGGTAGAGTAGCCCTGCAGGCACTGCGGCCTTCCAGCACCACGGTAGAGTAGGCCTGCAGGCACTGCGGCCCTCCAGGACCAGGGTAGAGTAGCCCTGCAGGCACTGCGGCCCTCCAGGACCAGGGTAGAGTAGCCCTGCAGGCACTGTGGCCCTCCAGCACCACGGTAGAGTAGCCCTGCAGGCACTGCGGCCCTCCAGCACCAGGGTAGAGTAGCCCTGCAGGCACTGCGGCCCTCCAGCACCACGGTAGAGTAGCCCTGCAGGCACTGCAGCCCTCCAGCACCACGGTAGACTAGATTCTACCCTCCAGGAGAAGGGCAGAACCTCCTGGCTCTGAGACACACAGGTGGAGGCAGACAGACTCACCCTGACGAAGTTGTCCGGAAAGAGGCCCCTCCGCCCGTCCACCTCGCCCTCCCACCAGCCTCCATCATCCTTCCTGATGTTGCTGATGATGTCGCCTACAGCGATGGTCAACTCGTCATCGTGCTGAGCCTTATAGTCAAACTCCACTATGGCCTCCACTGCGAGGGGAGAGAGGGTCAGAGGTCAGCTTCATCCACAACTCACATGCTCTAACCGTGAGACCAGCCAATCCAGGGACATTGGGCGCAATTCAATCAAACGCACTTAGCGCTATATTTTAACTTTAGCTCATTCGTATAAGCCACACAGCACAAGTGCATTTAGGTTCTGCCCAATTCATTTTTGTGAGCTACATGGCAGTAAGTTGGAACAAAACTGCAGGCGCAAGTATCAAAAGGAGTGGACCTCATGGTCTAATTCGATGCAAGGGTGGCCTGGGCACAACATGCTATGGAGGGAATAAGGTATGACCCCCCAGTCCCTTTAAAATCCACCTGCAGATGCACTTGGGCAGACTGTCAGTTTTACATCCCCAAGTACAAATCAGTGTGATAAAACTGGAAAATAATTTTGCTGGAGTGAGGTGTTTTATAGTTCACATGTTCATTTTTACACTATATTTCCTCGTCCCATATCCTATTTGCAACTATCAGAATGTATAAATGAAACATATGATGCTGGTGAATGCAGTGACAGGCATGCCAAACACCCCCGGGATTCACCATGGCTTACATGTGATGGAGATACAGTTGCACATGGGTAAACATAAACAATTCTGAATTTGAGTTTTTCCACTTCCTGTTCTTTTTTTGTGGTGACACTATGCTTGAATTTCTCATCCAAAAGTCAGTAAAACAAAAACATGACACAAAGCAAGACCTACACAACCGGCAAACCATGAGAATGACTGGTGGTGAGTTTATTTAGCTAGCTTCTTCTTAGCTAGACTGTGTTTCTTTTTCATTCATAAATACAGTAGTATAGGCCCTGAAAGAGACTGAAGTCTGTTTTGATTGAACTGCATTTGTCTTTCGAGAGACTCATTTTTCAGACTTCTCACGTTTGGACAATTTGTTCTGGAACGGACTTTATTCACCTCTTTGCCACGACTCACTGAGACAAGAATGAAAGCATAAGCACCCCTTGACCTGAAACGGTAAACTAGGACCATCGAGATGTTTTGGGCTCAACTGCAACCGAAACCTACCTCACACCCGACCAGTATTATGTGTTTACTCAACAGAATCACAAGAGAAGTTTTTTTTTTCAGAACTAGAATCAGGCTGGAGATTGCTTGGTTCCAACACCAATGGGAACAGCAGGCAAAATGGGACAGGGTTCGACCATAAGCTTGGGTTCGGAACTGATCTCCCAACGGGAACAGTCTGAAAATGCCTGATTCAAGTAAAGAGCGTCAGCAGAGCTAGTGAGCTTGTGAGTAAGTGGTACAGTGTTTAAAAGTGTTCACAGAGAGTGATATACACACACAGACACTCATACACAAGATCACACACACACACAAACACACACACACACTCACACAAGCGCACATACACAAACACACAAGCGTGCACACACACACACAAACACATACATACAAGCACACACACACACATGCACACACAAGCTCACATACACAAACATTCAATCACACACACACACACGCACGCACGCACACGCACACACACACACACACACACACACACATGCGTGGGCTGCTCTGCACCAATGATCAACCACAGCTCTTTCTCCACAGACCAGGTAACACAGAGACGCTAGACAGTTATGAGGTCACTTTGGACAGCGTTTCCTTGGTAACAGTAA
Organism: Albula goreensis; assembly: GCA_022829145.1. Taxonomy (NCBI): domain Eukaryota; kingdom Metazoa; phylum Chordata; class Actinopteri; order Albuliformes; family Albulidae; genus Albula; species Albula goreensis. The sequence continues at coordinate 1,871,664 of CM040753.1, read as the reverse complement.
GCCAAATTTGGGGATTTTTTGTTTGTTTCCCTGGCAACGAGACATGCTCAGATCAGTTTTCCCACGGACTTCCCCCACAGGCAGATGCCACAAGGTGGTATTCACAGTGAGAGACGACTGAGAAAGGGAGATGGAGGAGAGTGAGCACTACCTCCCTCACCCTCCCTGCCACCCTAAAGTTCACTGAGAGACAGGAAGTGTGACTCAGCCTCAGACCCACACTTCCTGTTGAGGCAGTAAAAGCAGAATTTGTAGCAGGCTGGAGGGACCGTCAGACTCCTCAGCAGCCAGCCGAATCAGACTCTGTTACCGTCCCCATCGTGTTCACTGCTCTCTGTTACCGTCGCCATCGTGTTCACTGCTCTCTGTTACCGTCCCCATCGTGTTCACTGCTCTCTGTTACCGTCCCCATCGTGTTCACTGCTCTCTGTAACCGTCCCCATCGTGTTCACTGCTCTCTGTTACCGTCCCCATCGTGTTCACTGCTCTCTGTTACCGTCCCCATCGTGTTCACTGCTCTCTGTTACCGTCCCCATCGTGTTCACTGCTCTCTGTAACCGTCCCCATCGTGTTCACTGCTCTCTGTTACCGTCGCCATCGTGTTCACTGCTCTGTTACTGTTGCCGTCCCCCATCGTTCACTGTTCACCCCATGCTCTCTGTTACCGCCCCATCGTGTTCGTCGTTCACTGCTCTCTGTTACCCCATCCCCATCGTGTTCACTGCTCTCTGCTACCGTGCCCATCGTGTTCACTGCTCTGTTACCGTCCCCTGTTATCGTGTTCACTGCTCTCCCCATGTTACCGTCCCTCTGTATCGTGTTCACTGCTCTCTGTAACCGTCCCCATCGTGTTCACTGCTCTCTGTAACCGTCCCCATCGTGTTCACTGCTCTGTTACCGTCCCCATCGTGTTCACTGCTCTCTGTTACCGTCCCCATCGTGTTCACTGCTCTGTTACCGTCCCCATCGTGTTCACTGCTCTCTGTTACCGTCCCCATCGTGTTCACTGCTCTCTGTTACCGTGCCCATCGTGTTCACTGCTCTCTGTTACCGTCGCCACAGCAATGCAACAAGAGCGCAGTCACTGCCAACCACCTGGGGCTCGAAAAGGCTCCATGCTCAGCACAGAGAGACAGAGAGAGAGAGAGAGAGAGAGAAGGGTGGGGGGGATGGGACAGACAGAGAGAGAAAGGTGGGAGGAAGGGAGAGAGAGAAGGTATGAGAGAGGGAGAGATACTGAAAGAGTGACAGAGACCCAACACTGTCCATACAGATTATGTGAATCATGACAATACCTCCACTCTGCCCTGGTGTTATTCCATGGGGGCGGGGCAGGTGGTGGGCGGTTTACCGGAATCTGTCAGGGCCAAACAGCTGAATTCCTGCAGCCTGAGAGCGCATTACTGAGCCATCTGACCACTAATGCGCACAGCAATGCGCTGAATTCCCAGCGCTGTCAGGTGACCCCTCTACACCAGCTCCTGGGCCACATGACATCAGCGGGTACCAGGGTTCATTTTGCTTGCAGCGTGCTTTTTGCAGCTTTGCACAGATCCAAGTCCTGAGACCCCCCTGAGCAAGCCTCGGACGACCGTGGCCAGGAAAAGTGCGTGCGTGCATATGAGAGTGTGTGTTTGCGGGTGAGTGTGTTTGCATGCATGCATATGTGAGTGTGTGTGCGTGCATATGAGAGTGTGCATGTGTGCGGGTATGAGTGTGCGTGCATATGAGAGTGTGGGTGCGTGCATATGAGAGTGTGTGTGTGCGTGTGTGTGCGGGTATGAGTGTGCGTGCATATGAGAGTGTGTGTGCGTGCAAATGAGAGTGTGTGTGTGTGGGTGAGTGTGTGCGGGTATGAGTGTGTGTGCATATGAGAATGTGTATGTGTGCGGGTGAGTGTGTCTGCATGCATGCATATGAGAGTGTGTGTGCGCGCGGGTGAGTGTGCTTGCATGCATGCATATGTGAGTGTGTGTGCATGCGTGTGTGTGTGTGTGCGGGTATGAGTGTGCGTGCATGCCTGTCTGTGTGTGACTGAGAGTCGGTTTGTCACATTAAAGCTGCTAAACGCAGCTTTCAGTCACCACTGAAAGCTGCATTTAGCTAGATGTAGCTGATATGTTTGCATTGAACGTTTGCATTTAATAGATGCACGTTTTCACATTTAACACATTATATCATTGTCCAAAGTAGAAAGGACATGAAACTGATATTTTCACAGAGCATGAGAGATTACCAGATTTTTATCAGCATGTGCAAAAGGAGACATCATTTCACCATCATCCACTTTAGCCAGAGGACGCCGTTCATTTTTCACATCCGTGAGATTTCAAACACAATGTTCCTATATTTGTGGCAATATTATGATTCAGAAGTAATAAACACTTTGGTTTCTTGTTACTAGAGTGGTTGCCATTTTGTTGTGCTTTGAGGTAAAACCAGTGGGCTGCCACACGTCACTGCTGCAAAAAAAGTCCCCACCCCCTCAATCTTCATGAGCTCTCAGAATACGCAGTCAGAAGAGGAGGTTTGAAACCAGTTCACCTCCAGTCATAACAAACAGGGCTGCTCTGGAGGTAAAAACATTGCAGAGAAACCAGATGTGTGACACAGCAGACACACACACACACACACACACACACACACAGTCTCACAGTCACACACACACACACACACACACACACAGTCTCACAGTCACACACACACACACACAGACACACACACACAGTCTCACACACACACACACACACACACAAAGTCTCACAGTCACACACACAGACACACAGTCTCACAGTCACACACACACACACACACACAGTCTCACAGTCACACACACACACACACACAGTCTCACAGTCACAGTCTCACAGTCACACACACACAAAGTCTCACAGTCACACACACACACACAGACACACACAGTCTCACAGTCACACACACACACAGAGTCTCACAGTCACACACACACACACACAGGCACACACACTCTCACACACACACACACACACACACACACACACACACACACACACATACACTCACTTACATACACAAACTTACACACACACAGTCTCACAGTCACAGTCTCACACATACACACACACACACACACACACACACACAGGAGTTCAGTGCTGCACTCTGCTCAAGCAGAAAGTGGAACTCTGGATGTAAATTGCTTTCTTTGCACATATGAATCGACACAATTGCTTGAAGAACCATGCAAGATGCAGCACAGGCAGCCCAAGACCCCTGCTATTTGCACTGTGGGGCTGAGTCCCAGGGCCTGCAGCAAGACCCCTGCTATCTGCACCGTGGGGCTGAGTCCCAGGGCCTGCAGCAAGACCCCTGCTATCTGCACCGTGGGGCTGAGTCCAAGGGCCTGCAGCAAGACCCCTGCTATCTGCACCGTGGGGCTGAGTCCCAGGGCCTGCAGCAAGCTGGGAAAAATCCTCCTGTTATGGTAACAGCAGCCATGAGGCATCGGTTCTGAACGCGTAAGCGTCACCGCAAATCTACAGCCCACTTTCTTCATCTGTAACGCCAGAGAGCAGCCTGCAGGCACGACGCACAGACGCAGACCGAAACTCCGCTCAGGGACCTCATCACTTATTTACAACATCTCTGGTCATGAGACATTTTTCAGGGTGATTTTTCTTAAAGGAAAACAAGGTGGCGGAGTGAAGAAGAGTGCAGCTATTTGGTGAAATCAATCAAATCAAATCTAGGATTAACTTCTGAGTAGTAAACCATCAAAGCAGCAGCTCAAAACAATAATATAGTTATAATATAGTATATGATATAGACATGATCCCACAATCACACGCAAGTTATCTTCATGGTTTACAACCTTTGCAGGTTGGTCACGAGTCATTGGGGATCTTTCCCAGGTGACATGGGATGTACGTTATGTTCTTAACATCAAAATAAATGAATATCTTTTATGATTAGATTAGCCCTTTGGCTTGTAAAATGAATTCTAAACGCAGACAAATCATGCACACCAGAACTGGTGCAAGTATACTCAACACAGGCAGGGACACAATAAGACAACAATAAATATTACACATTAATTGAACTGACTTATGGCAATGTGAATCCTGTCAATCATTAACTTCCAGCCAGCATATTTTCAGAAGAAACATACACCCAGTAATAAACAAATCAATATATCTGAATACCAGTAACATGCTGATTTTGAAACACACGCAACATGCTATAATTCGACATTTAAAAAAATATATCCCTCTTAAATCTGTCATCCATGTGTCCGTGAATAATTCCTCAGGGGAATAAAGGCCTAGAATGACGCAGGACTTTAATGAGGCTGGCGGGGGTCCCCCTAAAGAGTCCACTCAGCAGAGACGGCGCCGTTACACATCAGGAACGCTACTGAAGCAGCAGATCGTTTCCCCACCCGGGCCGCTCAGTGCCGAGCGTCGTGGAGGGCAGTGCGTGGGCTGCTTTCCACTGCAGCCTCCACCCTTCAAACCATCATCAGTTCAATCGTTTGTTAAATTGTCCGTGTGGGCTTTCGCACAACGCATATTAAGCTAAATGAGCTATTTGTGTTGCATAAATACCAGCCGTTACTAATATTCTGCATGAACAGTTACATGTAGCACAAGGCTGAGTAACTGAATGATATGGAGTGAAAAGCTGCATGCCCATGGGCCCTCCGTAGCATTGGGTTTGACACCACTGGCCCAAACGGCCATCATCACTTAAAATATACTTTTTCAAGTTGCTATGGATACAGGGGTCTGCTAATGAGTGACAGAAAGACCTCCTGAGTGACCTCCACTGCCAGCATGAGAACCCCCCCTCCCTTCTCTGTGACATTTATCTGTGTCTCCAGTGGGCCTTTGTGCAGATCTGTGCATATCTGCGCAGGCAGCTCCTGTGTGTGGGCCCAACAAGACTCTGTCTCCTCTCATTGATTCTGCGCATATCTGCGCATGCCTGCACAGGCGGCTCCTGTGCGTGGACCCGGCAGGGCACCGTCTCCTCTCATTGATTCTGCGCATATCTGCGCATCCCTGCACAGGCGGCTCCTGTGTGTGGACCCGGCAGGGCACCGTCTCCTCTCTTTGATGCCCCGCTGTTATGCAGGTGCAGCCCTGTCTGCGCAGCCGTCTCCAGTGGCCTCTCAGCTCAGCTGCAGGCGCTGGCTCACAGTAATCCCCCTGCGTAGCTCAAACGCAGATTAACGCTAAACGGAACGTTACTGCGGCACTGAGTGAAAGGGCCTCAGGGTTAAAACACACCACCAGCAAAGAGATTTACTGACTCTTACTGCCAAACACCATGAAACAGGCCACCCTCGAACCTCCATCACTACCCCGCTGTACAATCCTCACTAACACGATTACCTCCACTGTCCTTAGACTCATTTACGATGAGTCCTCGCCAAGCTAAGTGCAGTTAACAAGCAATATAATATCCTTTCAAACTATTTAAAAAAATGTTTGCTATGCTTGCCTTGCTAATTTACACAGTGCTATCCGTATAAATCTTATATACTGTGCTACCTTACCCAGATAGCGTCTTTCATTTCGCCAGAGGCCTACATACATTACTCACATCAGACTCCTTCAGCAGACACTCAAACTCAGAGCTAATGACAGGTCGCGGTCGCTTAGGTGTACCCCACCTGATCATCATGAGAAATAAAGACACACCTGAGTGGAAGTTTAAGGGCATGACATCACCGAGCGTGACATGACTTTGCACTGGTTGGCCATATATTTTTTTTCCTTCTTCTTCTGCTTCTTCTTCTTCAAAACTGTTCTTCGTCATTAAGGCAGGCTACGCTTTCACCCCTTCCATGCATTTTTGCTCACTCTACCGTATCGTTAGCATCTAGAAATAGACACCAAACGCTCGGAGTGATGTGTGATGAGAAGTCAGTGGATGAGTTTGTGTGCGGCCTTCAAATGCAGAAGCACAACTAAGGGCAGCTGCTCAGGGGGAACACAGGTGGGGATGGGACTATGAAATGAAATAGAGCCCTCGCCATTTTATTACATACACGCTGGCACCAATCACCCTGCAGGAAGCTTTAGCGAGAAGAATTAGTAATACATTTTCCAGAATTGAGGCTAAGGACAGACGTATTTGTTGTTGTTGCTGGGCCTGTGTGTGTGTGTTGTGGTTTTCATATGTGTAAGTAAACCTATTTGGACATTTTGAGCATTTTTGGCATTGGTAGTTGGTCCAATGGGAGACCTCCACATGGGTGCTGCTGATCTGGAGAGATCTACTGCGCTCGGAACACTGTCACAGAATTCAGAAGATCCAAATCTGCCCCGAAAGTGACGAAGTGGAAAATTTTCCAGAGTCTTTTAGAGTACAACCGATACCTCAACAGACACATTAAAAAATAATTACTCATATTTAATATTTCAAACTTAGCATTCCAAGATTTACTTTGCCATGGTGACTGTGTTCATAGCAATAGTGTAAATTTCATAAACTGGGACATGATTCATTTTTAATTTTCCAAAATGTCGGAATGTTGCTACCCCTGGCAGACTCCGAGATGCTCCATGACCCTCCTGCTCTGCTGTCCTCCACTAACTCTTCCCTCCTCTCTCTGCTCCAGGCTCCTGTATGGGTCCTTAGGTGCCTTAGCCGCATGCAGCCCGGCCTGGCTCCCTGGTTCTGCTGGACTCTACCGGCTGCATTTTGCACACTAAACCATGTGCACTGACATGCTCCCCTGTTTAACTTACTGAGACTGCCTGGTGCCCACCTGAGGCAGATTGGCTTCCCCTCTAAGCCAATCTTCTGGTCACAGTTTCTTCCCTCCAGCCATGGAGTTTTTCCTTACCACTGTCACCCTCGGTTTACCCTGGGGCAGGCCGTGACTGGTGCTCTCAGTCTCAGGTTCATTGGTATTAGTAATGCTTCTTTGTGACAATGCTTTGCAAAAGGCACGACACAAATAAACAGAACTTAACAGACACTGTGAGAAGCAGGTGGCAAACAGCACGCTTTAAATGTCTGATTTCAGTGTGAACGGAAGAAGCCGAGCTGCAGAACTTCGACCGCTGTTGCAGAAAGGGGAACTGAACTCTGCAACATCCTCCTCACACCCCCTCCCTGCCCCACACAGAACACAAAAAACCGCTCCAGCCTGTTCCCTTCTGCAGTTACAGTCAGAGGCGGATGCCCACATGCTCCTGGGCCCCACAGCGCCAATCAGAACAATCAGACAAAAATGTCACTTACCCAGCAGAGCTGGCACACCCTGACATTCACAGGTGCCTGCTCGCAGATGGAATCTTGCGGACTTAAAGATCGACTGGTTACCCCACGCCACTATCAAATCTGCAGTAACAAATGGAACTGCTCTTGATTAAGCTCCTTTTTTGTGGAGGCAAAAAAAGGAAACCATTTAACCAAAACAAGTCAAGCTTTGTGCACCTGAAATACTATCAGGATCAGACAAAAGGGCGGGGCCTATCTTTTGCATTCCAGGCTGATCAGATTTAACTTCCCCTTGACAGAAGGAACAGCTCAGTTGTTACCATTCATTTGGCCTGAGGCTCGCATTCAGGCCGGTCAGATGAAGCTCCTGACATTCAGTTAAATCTCTTCACAAGCCTACAAGAACAAGAACATATTAACACAACACAGTTATGAATATTTGAACTGCCAATGGCCAGATCACAAGGCAATTGCCTTACCCACTGCATCAGCAGTATCCGGGCAAAGATGGGGATAAAAATGTGAGCTGTCTGTGGACACCACTCTCACTCAATTTCAATAGCTAACTACTATTATGCCAACCAGACAAGCTTACGCCTGAGCTGCATGTAAACTCACTTTGAAGAGAATGGATGATTACCGGTGCCAAGCAAAGAAATCACAGGTTTGATCGTGGAAAGTATGATTTGTTTATAATTTAATGCTTGTGTTTTTGCATTTGTGATAATAAAAATAGATCTTCAATACCCACTTAGCAAAACCAAGATTACATGCTTCAACCACACCTGACATAAGTTACTCGACAAAACCACCTGAAGCTGAAGTGTGTGATAGTGAAGCCGTAGTCTGCAATACTGAAGCTGAAGTGTGTGATAGTGAAGCTGGAGTGTGCAATACTGAAGCTGAAGTGTGTGATAGTGAAGCTGGAGTGTGCAATACTGAAGCTGAAGTGTGTGATAGTGAAGCCGTAGTCTGCAATACTGAAGCTGAAGTGTGTGATAGTGAAGCTGTAGTGTGTGATAGTGAAGCTGAAGTGTGTGATAGTGAAGCCGGAGTGTGCAATACTGAAGCTGAAGTGTGTGATAGTGAAGCCGTAGTCTGCAATACTGAAGCTGAAGTGTGTGATAGTGAAGCTGTAGTGTGCAATACTGAAGCTGAAGTGTGTGATAGTGAAGCCGTAGTGTGCAATACTGAAGCTGAAGTGTGTGATAGTGAAGCCGGAGTGTGCAATACTGAAGCTGAAGTGTGTGATAGTGAAGCTGTAGTGTGCAATACTGAAGCTGAAGTGTGTGATAGTGAAGCTGGAGTGTGCAATACTGAAGCTGAAGTGTGTGATAGTGAAGCTGGAGTGTGCAATACTGAAGCTGAAGTGTGTGATAGTGAAGCTGGAGTGTGCAATACTGAAGCTGAAGTGTGTGATAGTGAAGCTGGAGTGTGCAATACTGAAGCTGAAGTGTGTGATAGTGAAGCCGTAGTGTGCAATACTGAAGCTGAAGTGTGTGATAGTGAAGCCGGAGTGTGCAATACTGAAGCTGAAGTGTGTGATAGTGAAGCTGGAGTGTGCAATACTGAAGCTGAAGTGTGTGATAGTGAAGCTGGAGTGTGCAATACTGAAGCTGAAGTGTGTGATAGTGAAGCTGGAGTGTGCAATACTGAAGCTGAAGTGTGTGATAGTGAAGCTGGAGTGTGCAATACTGAAGCTGAAGTGTGTGATAGTGAAGCTGGAGTGTGCAATACTGAAGCTGAAGTGTGTGATAGTGAAGCTGGAGTGTGCAATACTGAAGCTGAAGTGTGTGATAGTGAAGCTGGAGTGTGCAATACTGAAGCTGAAGTGTGTGATAAGTGAAGCTGGAGTGTGCAATACTGAAGCTGAAGTGTGTGATAGTGAAGCTGGAGTGTGCAATACTGAAGCTGAAGTGTGTGATAGTGAAGCTGGAGTGTGCAATACTGAAGCTGAAGTGTGTGATAGTGAAGCTGGAGTGTGCAATACTGAAGCTGAAGTGTGTGATAGTGAAGCTGGAGTGTGCAATACTGAAGCTGAAGTGTGTGATAGTGAAGCTGGAGTGTGCAATACTGATGTTGAAGTGTGTGATAGTGAAGCTGGAGTGTGCAATACTGATGTTGAAGTGTGTGATAGTGAAGCTGGAGTGTGCAATACTGATGTTGAAGTGTGTGATATGAAGCTTTTGCATGCGACACTGAAGCTGAGGAGTCTGACACTGAAGCTAGGCTGCATGGGAAATCTGCCTGCAAGACATCCTACTCAGCAAAGGATACACATGAATCTGGCCGATAAAGAGATGTCTTTTTAAAACTCAGACCAACAACAAAACATCTTTCAGCACATTTTTGGCCCAAAGGGGCATGCCTTTTGTTGCAAATATAAAGCAATATACTGTACAATTCATAAAGGAGCCAGAGGTTTATGGGCGGTGGCTGCGAGAAAACGGCAAAATGCATATTGCAGAATTGACAGCTTTAAATTTTCTCAGTAAATACAACTAATTACCCCCATCCCAAACCCACCCCTTCCGTTTTAATCTAGGCCCACATGTCTGTACCGTCTACTGCGTTACTGACGTGTCCTCCCCGGCCCTGCACAACAACACAGAAGTCGCAGAATGTGAATGTCCAACGAGTAGGCACGAGGAAAAAATAACCCTCTCTTGCACTGTTAACGAATAAAACGTGGCATTGCTTTATCATTTTCCATTCATATGACCGTACACTGTTACGTTTTACTGACCATTGTATTTTGCAATGGAGACACCAAGTTCGATAAACGTTCGAGAAAATAGGATCAGCAACGCAGGATTCGACTGTATTTATGTATGACAATCCACAATGTAGGGCAGTAGGCTTCTCTGAAAAACCAACATAAGGAAGTGTCTTTAGACTCAAATGCAACTTTGCCTACAAAATGACCCGTTTGTTCCTCCTAGTTTGAGAGAGTGGAAATCAGCATTCGCCTAAATGATGCCCTTTTCGTTCACAATGAACGCTGATAACGGTCTTCTGAGTGCTGGACCATTTTATCTCCTAATATATCCATGCAGCGGAAAGGATATATTAGGAGATAAAATGTCACTCCCTAATGAGAATTTCGATGCATTACATCCGTTGTAGCTTCACACAGGTTCTGCAGCCGAGTTTGTTGTGTGTATCTCTGTTTGCGAAGGAATCAGAGCTTTTTCAGTGGTAAAAAAAAAAAAATGTGCGCGCATGCTTTCTTTACAAAACGGCTGTGACAACAAGCAAGCATTTTTTGGAATATCCTTAATATGTGTATTCAAAACAAGGCCTGTTCCATATGTGAGCAGTGGTAATGCTATGATATTAGCTAAAGTTACATTGTGATTTAGTCCCCCTCTCCCACGGTGATTGAATTGGCCATCCCCGTGTTTTGTCCCCGGTAGGGTGAGTGACGCTAGCAGTTGATCCGAGGCTGACTGCTCACCCACCATATGTTTCGGGGAATCCGATGCTGTGATGTCACTCAGGACCCTCAGCAAGAGAAACCGTCTCTGTTAGGCCTGTTCGGTCGCACATTCTCTAACTGTGACTGTAACTGTAACGTGCAGTTCCCAAGATGTAGCTTATTGTAGCCAGTATGGGAGTGGGGGCGAATCGCCGACTCCATGAGAAAACTAGGGACTCTTCAAGGAAACCATTAATATTTAACAGCAACAAACTCGCCTCTTTTCGGCTTGGTCGTGGGTGTCCCTGGTACTCCCTAAGGCTCACCAGGTAATTGACCACGTTATTGCAACCCAGGGCGTAATTATAGCAACGAGTAGAGGAAGCTAATTTGGATATCGGCTTTACCTTCAGTCAAATGCAAAACAGTAACTTATAGGCAAAAGCGTAAAATGGCGCACGTATCGGTAGTTTAAGCAAAAAATGTGTATCCACTGAAACAAAATCGCCCACGTTTAACAGCACCCGTTTGAGTGCAAATACTGGAGGCGCCCCTATTTCCTGTATGCTAATGAACTCTATACAGTAAAAAGGCTATGCAGAGTGGAATAAGCTCACATACTGAGATAACAAGATTATCTGCTTGTTAAACCTAGTCTACGAAATGCTGAAAGATTTACTTTCGTGTAAGAGCTACTTTTGTGAGGAACAATGTAGCTATTCATTTACTTAGTGTTGGCGTACACAAAAAGCATGTTTAATTTGTCAAAAATGAGGTCGACAATGTATGGCTAAATATCTTGCGGCTCTACCAATGCCCGGCTAAACTCGCCCAGTAGCGAAAAGAAAAATGCAAACGTGTCAACATCTTGAATTCATCAATGCTTCCCCAACTTCAACCCAGTTAGTAAGAGCTATGCTGACCGCTACCATGGTGGGTCTATTGTGATTTTCTGTTTCATTGTTTTGCCACCAATAGAACAAAGTAAAAACAGATTGTAGGTACGGTGCTAATTGCGAAAATTGCGCTACATACTGCCCAGTTTAGCGACGCTCACATTTCTAGAGGTATCAGATTTGTAAGTCTGTGTTTAAGATGGAACGCTCTGAAATATGACACATCTCCAAGCCTGCAAACTTACCCATTTATGTTGGCTGTGTCTTTCAGATAATCGAGTCGATGAAGTTTTCCCTCCTTTTAAAAAACAAGTATAAAAAATGTGCAATTCTTCAATAAAAAAGAGGAATCCGTTACTCTGGGGAAGGCAAATCCAAAATGCCACAGCCCCTGATGGTCACGAGAAATGAGCCACCGTTGCTATTTACTTGTGGAATATGGGGCACGTTCAGTCACCATGTTCCTCACACAGATTTTGTTTTCAACGCAGGGAGGTAAAGAAGAGAGCTATGAGAGATAGGCTAATATGGACAGTTGCGCGCACACATTAGACCGTTGTGCGCTTTATTCCACTACTGTCTTTTCCTTCTCCTCCCTCTAGCTGTTTCGCTCTGTTCAACCAAAAAAGTCTCGCGAGAAAGCATATCGAAACAACTACAGCTGGCAATCTCACGCGCCGTCTTATCTGGAATATTCTCGGTGCTATTAAGAAAGATAATTAAACCCCGAGCACAAAAGAACTTAAATGTGTACTGGTGGATTATGCATATATAGACACAACATGGTAGTTAGATCATCTACCAATTTAGTGTCATGATAATACGAATGTTGTTATTTAATTGCTTCAGTTATTGAAGGATGACATGGCACCAAATAAGTTCAATGACAAAGTCACTATTTATTTTTTACTACTCATTCTACACATCACTAAAATCAGTAGCGTACGTTTTGAGGGGTGGTAAACTGACCCAAAACGTCAAATAAAGGTAATTTTGTTTTGTTAAGATTTTTACTCATTTTCAAATATTTAAAACAAATTTCAAAAATTGTTTGCAGCTAAAGTTTCGTTTAAACAAATAACAATATTCCTTAACACGATGAAGACTGTTGCATGGCTCCAAACGTGGATTTGCGCTCCCTTGTGACGTCATGCCCACGGTGTTAAGAGAGCCACAATGCACACGCGTCACAGTTAGGTCCATCGGTCACGTCTGATTCGTTGTGGAGCACACACGGGATGACCAAGGGCAAAGTTAAGTAAAGTTAGATTAAGTTTTTAATTTTGTTTGTTGTGACAAATACAGTACTCAGAGATGTTAAAACTATGGAATGGCATTTTGGTCCAAAACGTCGGCAGTTATATCACCATTGGACATAAGACTTCCACGGGCTTTTGGCACATCCCAATACTCAGACATGTATCCCCCTTTTTTCTTATACCACCTTATAAACTCTGCACCCTGCAAAACTAATCTTTGCATCTTTGCACTTGCCCGTCCACATAAACACACAATCTCACTTAAAAGAATGAAAGCTTGCTTTTATTCTTTCTTGCAATCGAAAGCTGTCATTTTGACTGACAGATCCAGTGAGCAGTTTCCTATAATTCTACCAAAGCAGCACATTGGTATGGTATGACTTAGAGTAATCATACACTATGTTTTGCATGTCAACATTGAAGTAGGGACATCTGATGATTATATCAGTTTTAAGTGGCATTAGCTAATACATTTCCCATAATTACATCAGAGTGACACCTTGATATAGTAGAACATATCTTCCAGGGGTGACTGGAGATGGTTTGCTAGTTGTAAAACAAGCCAAGTTTCTAACTACGGTTCAGATTTTGGCATGAACTGATGTGTGACTGCCACCTAGTGTTCATTCATCCATTTAATCTTTCTAAATATCGTATGTTAGGCTTAACATATCCTGTGAAATGTGACTTTATCTTTATATGACACACATGCATACACATTGTGTTGACTGTATTATGCTCAGTAGTTTCAGCTTATGACTGTTTAGGCAATGCAGTCTCCCCACCAGCAGTGGAGTTCACCCACACATACATGCGTATACATGCACGCGCGCGCACACACACACACACACACACACACACACATACATACACACACACACACACACACACACACACACAAACACAAACTTACAGCCACACAAGCACACACAATCACTCACATACACAACCACATACAAAAACACAAACCTACAACTGCATATGCACACACAATCATACACATGTACACACACACACACACACACACACATAATCACATGTACATGAGTGCATACATGCACGCGCACACACACACACACACACACACACACTCAGTCACCCAAGCACAGTAGCACAGTTCTGGAACATGTCCTTCACTTCACCTGTACCAGGTTATCATTCAGCACCTGTACTATCTTTTATCATTCAACACCTGAAGCAGGTTACCATTTATCATTTGGACCAGATTAGAACTGAGTATTACATTACAGTCATTTAGCTGATGCTTTTATCCAAAGCATTACTGTTGATTAAGCAAACCAAGGGCCAATTCCCCCTGGGAGCAGTGTGGGGTTAGGGGCCTTGCTCAAAGGCCCAACAGCAATGGTGTTTTTGCTATGGCTAGACTGGGGCATAGATCACCAACCTTAGTGGTCCCAGTCATGTACCAGAGCCTCTAGACCACAGCCTGCCCCATATTTTCTCATTCAATACGTGAAGCTGAACGCAGTGGCCGCTACAGCTGAGGCAGATCACAAGCTCCTTTGTCTCTCTGCCAGTCATCCTCGCCTGTGACACTCAGTCGTGCATATTCCTTCTGTTATGCAAGATACAGCCAGCAGAGGGCAGCAGCCAGGCTCCTATCGGCAAAGAATCATAGCTGGTTAACTGAAACTTACTTTACCAGGATTCCTACTCTCAATTCCCAAAACAATTAAAAAAAAAAAAAAAAAAAAGAGTTGCCAAGCCAACCCCCTTATGTATTTTTTCTTTGTTTAGACAGTGGGAAGGCTGAGAGGGGTACAGAAAAGAGGGGGCATAGAAAGAAAGGCTAGAGCTGGGACTTGAACCCTGGTTGGATCAACATGTGGGTGAGACAGCTGATGAGCGGACTGACTATCTCCCCTCAATCAATTTGAAAGTCTTTCAATGTTCAGCTCCCCCCAAACACCAATGGCTCAACAAGTGCCTCGAAAAAGCAGGGTTACTCACCCAAGATGAATCAAGTTACTTGCAGCTAGCCATAAATGGGGATGAACACGAAATAGAAACTGCTCATCTTTAAGAGGACAGGGGCTTGCATGCATCATTTAAGCAAAATTCTCCCAGGGGTCCAGTATGTTCGGATGAGATCAACTCTGCTGTCTTCCCATTTCCATAACTGAATACCTAAGTCTTTTACAGTGCTTGTGGCGATATTGATTATGAATTTACAGGTACATTGTTATATGTTTGGAAATTAAAACTTAACAGGAACCAGATATCACAGTCTAACTGGACTGTGTTTTTATTTTGTCTTAAACACAGTGACACACCCTGCTCGGCATTCCCCTACATTAACCAAAAAACATTCTCCTTCTTCCCTGTGATTACTGTAAATAACCACACAGATATGAATATGGATGCAGAATGGAGTATCCATGAATTTGTCTTCATCATTTAATGAGATTCTATTCAGCTTTACTGGTCAATGAAATTCAATTCGGCTTTACTGGTCAATGACACTCTATTCAGCTTTACTGGCCAATTAAACTCTATTCAGCTTTATTGGCCAATGACACTCTATTCAGCTTTACTGGTCAATGACACTCTATTCAGCTTTACTGGCCAATGAAATTCAATTCGGCTTTACTGGCCAATGACACTCTATTCAGCTTTACTGGTCAATGACACTCTATTCAGCTTTATTGGCCAATGACACTCTATTCAGCTTTACTGGCCAATT
>CM040753.1:1795000-1855675 GCA_022829145.1 Albula goreensis | reverse complement strand
CCAATGGTCTGCAGTTTTTAAGTATACACAAATCCCCTTTGTTTGGTAGGAGTGTAAGCACAGCATGGCGACAGCTCTGTGGAAGCTCCTCTTCTTCCACACACTCAATGGCCTTAATGGGTGCATTTCCTCAGCTGGAATAGGGTGCCATGCTATCCGTAATCATCCTGACGGAAATGCATTACCCATGGTGCAATGCAGGTGCTTTTTAAAGGGGATGGGACATTACTCTGTGGAACAAAAGGTGAATTGTGATATAAAAAGTTGCTGGCAATTCCAGAGTAGAAGGTTCGTCGAAGGTCCTTCAGGATATTATTTTATTTCAATTCAACTCACACAGCAAAGGTTTCCTCCAGTAACACAGAGGAGAGCATGAATTTGCAGTTGTAACTGGCACTCACCATGACACAGAAAAAAATAACCACTACCTTTTTCCTAGGAGAAGTAATTGGGGGAGGGGGAGCTAAACACGTATTTGCACATAGAGAAGCTTCCCTTTTATACACTCTGATTGGCTAAGCCTGTGTTAATGCATATGACACACCTACAGGTAATTAAACGATAAAACCCAACCACTTTTACAGCTGTATCCCACTTATGCAAATAAAATCTACTGCAATGTGCCAAAATGCATTTGGACACAATCAATATACACTTGCTGTATGTGCTAGACATCATGTGCAAAGATGTAAAATATAGTAAGTTCTGCATTCTTATTCCACTCCCTACAAAGAAGAGAACAGATCAAAGGCATCAGCTGTTAACCCTGGCATATGGCAAAATCTGATTGTGTAGGACAAGTATAACATGTATCCCCTGCACCTGTTCCTGGTAGCTTATACAGCGTGGGGGCAAGATTACAACGTGTGCTGGAGTATCAGAGTGTGGGGTGATTACAATCGTCCCCATCATTGGGCCCAACAACACACAACGTCTCTTAGTATCCTGAGATGCACTTTACACGGAGGTTACAATTTCTTACAAAAGAGAGACCTGCCCAGGAATGGAAGCACAATAAGGGCCTCGTTGACACAATACGGGCCAACCAGCCCCAGGGGAGAGAGGGAATTTCTCAGAGTACAATTTTCATTCCATAAATCATGAGTTCATCTTAGCAGGGCTTGCAGGTTATGCAGCCACACAGCCGGTCCTCCGCTTCCCCAGTATGCTCTTGTCTTGGAGAACTGCAGGTATGTTATGCTGAGAGCCCTTCAATCATTGCAGGGTTATTTTATAGATCACTCTATTGTTCGTAGACAAAGAGCAAAGCATACCTTAGAGGTCAGGCAGAAAAAAAGAGTATGTAAATTCCTTTGAATAATTGCCTAAATTCTTAACTCTGTCATCCAAGCATGTCCCAGCAATCAAGATCGTTCCCACAGTGATTTTGTATGATGAGAGATGGTTGATGTATGAGTGTCATGCCATAAAGGCGCATTGATTTGCATGTCTGACTGAAATGGCTTTTACATTTCCAGTATTGACCCCTGCGAGACCTCTGACGATGCTCTGAGGTGTCTGGCACCAGCATGTTAGCAGCAGAACCTGTATGTTGCAAGCTCAAGATTTGGGGAGTTTGGAGGCCAGGGAAACATGAATCTGTCAAGAGCCTGAAACCATCCCCAAGCAATGTGTAGGGACTACTGAACTGCGTTTCCCATAGTTCCACAACCAAATTCCAGAGATAACTAACTCACAGCGTAACTACGTTAAAAGCCATGAAACGTAGGTAATAAAAGGACCAACATCTCAGGGGCTCTCTCTCAGGCTCTCTCTCAATCTCTCTCTCTCAGAGTCTCCCTGAGACTCTCTCTCGCAACTTGCGTGCTGAACGCACGCATAAAACTCTCTAATCTGGGCCTGGCATGCACACCGCATGCCAAGGAATTCTGTCCCTCGTCTGCCTTGTGTGCAATAACTTCCCTGGTTAAATAGGCCCGCTCAATGCAGCCTAAAAGTTAGCTTCGAACCCCGGTGGTCAGCTACAGGGAACAGAGACGCACAGCCAAGAGGCCACGAGACGAGTGGAACCCTGCCGCAGAGAGCCACGCAGCAAACCCCGGAATCCAGCAGAGCGAAGACCTGTAAGTCCCAAGAGGCCAGCAGCCTGCAAAGAGGATCCAGCTTCGTGAACGACGGCACCGAACCCCAGAGAGAACGACCGAGCAACCAACTCAGCGCCCTGGGAAACCAGAGACCGTAACAAGAGAGGACGAACGAGCGAGCAACCAACTCAGCGCCCTGGGAAACCAGAGACCGAAACAAAGAAACGCACTGGACCCGTCTAACCAACGGAGAAAACCCGCAACAGTAAGGCTGTAACACTGGGCACAGATAGATAACATAGCTTAGGTACATATTGTTATATTCATAACTGAATGTAATTAACTGTGTTATTTATTTTTCATATCTGTAATCATTCTTGTGTTTGATCACTGTTTAGCTGGCTCTAGCCAAGCGCCGCAAGCAGCGTTAGCAAGCAAATATCTCACTACAAACTAGGTTTTGCATGTGATCTATTTAGCTACTAACTTACGACAACCCGGCATTAGTGATCTGCACGATTACATCCATTTTTCCACACTGCATGCGCCATTTTCCTGAATCGCTTAGCTTCAGCTAAGTTTCAAAACTCCCACCATCTCTTTTCCTTTGTCCTCCATGAACACGTGTGTATCGCGCGCACACACCCAAGGCTGCGCGACCCCCACACGTAGGGAGAACATTCCTACCACTACACACAAGCCAACGCCGTATACATTCCTGAACTATATGCACATACATACATACACACACACACACACACACACACACGCATCGTTTATTGTTACATTGTAATAAATCGTGCTTTGCCGTTTAGTACATGTGTTCAATAAACTTTGTTATATTCTAAGGTTGTGTGTTTATTAATGTTGCATAAATATTGAATGTTTGCCGACCTCTGCAACTCTGAAGAACTCCGAATGCCTTCACTTTTTATCAATCATTAACGTTATTAATTCAGGTAAAACTGAACCAATAGTGTTGTGATTTGATTATGATTAGTTATTGATATTGTAATTTTGATTATAATTATTGATTTAATTATTAGTTGGAATTACGTATTTATAGCTATATAACGAGACTAATATATTTTATGAGACTGATATATAAGACTGATTAACCGTAGTTGCACCATTATTCGTAGAATATGTTGTAGAATTTCCACCACGTAAGTGACGCCCTTTTTTGTGGGGAATATAATAAAGTTTTGCGTAACTGGTGCCACACGTGAGGTTTAGATAATTCCTAACACTTTCGGTGTCCTGTGCGAGGAATACTATAACAAATCCCTACAAATGTGTGCAGTGTGACAGAGTGCATTATCCTGCTGAAAGAGAACATGTCATGGTTGTCAATATATAACTATTTGTGTTTTTAATTTTAAATGCAAGAATTAAAGACCAGAAATTCTGTTGAATATTTGTTTTCTGGTTCTGGTTTGCATTAAATTCTCACATTACTTCTACATCTCACTTCATTCTTTGTAACAATAGCATTTTAACTTTGTGCCCTTTTCACTTTAATTGTGAATAAAATCATTTTAGGAATCATTTGTGAACATTAAATGTGTCTGGTTTTTAGCTGGGACCTTAATCTTTCAGTTGGTACTGGTTAGATTATTTTAACATATGGCACGCCTGAGAAATATGACAGAGAGTGAAGAGTGTGCCAGCCAACCCCAGTCTCCCCTACCTTGCAATGATCAAAATATTTTAAGAGCCCTGGAAACAGCAAATGTGTATGTTTGAAGCATAATGGCATGGTGGTGGTTTCCATGTCTAATTTCTGGATAAGGTGTGTAATGTATGTTTTCACACTTATTACAAATAGAATTACACTTTTATTTCTGAAACTAGACATCCGGAGCGACATACTATTTCAGATTGATACTGTACTGAAGTGCTCTGAAATGTTGCCCTGAATGTCACACTTTGTTCCCCTCAGCTTGGAAGTTACGCACATCCTGTAGCAAGATATCAGGTGATAAAACAAAAAGTAGGTGAAATGGTGAAAGAGCAGGGAGGGGGAAGACACATGTATGTGCTGGGGTAACCAGTCAGACTGGGTAATTACTTTAAATGGTTCAGAAGCCCAGCTCACTGGATTTGGGCAGGGTGTGGAATGAAAGCTGCCTAGTGGGGCACTTTAGGTGAGCAGAACTGGCTCTGCAGGATGAACCAAACACCGGGTTAAGGTACCCGATGCCGACAGTCATCATATCTGAATGGGAGCATTTGATTAAGTTCTTTATTAATGTGGTAAACGAAACAGTACAGAACTCATATGAGCAGTTATAATTAATGGACATAGTTTATAGAAATTAAAACTGTAAAGGATATTATCAGAATGCAAGACGGGTTTGGGCTTGGCTGGTATTGTCAAAAATACGTAAATATACCAGCCTTTTGTATTTATTAACCTTTGTCTTTTGGTATTCCATTTGTATGCATTTAACAAGTTCTGTACTCAGTTAGTGTGAGAGACGTTAACAACATTTCTGCGCTCGTTCCTTGTATATGCTAGATTGTGACGTCAATTTGAATATGCATATTTATCCATGTCATATGTTTACACCTGGCAATAGCACTCCAGATGGTCATTCATCCTTCATAATATATTTTTACATTTGGTGGTGTATCTTTCCTTCCTATGTTGTTGCTATTATTCTACAAAGTTACCCTTAAAGAACTGCATGTTTCATAAACAAGCTCTATTGGCATGCAAGTTACACCTGAAGGATTTCATGTTCCGCATGATGCATGGGATGCAGTCAAGCCAGCCACCACTTAGGAAATTGCAGTCAAGCCAGCCGCCACGGTTTTTCAACATACGCGTAAACGTGTGTTATTACGTTTTTTTTCTACGTATTTCCTATACAGAAATAAGGTTTCTAGGGATTCTCACAGGAATGAAAAATAAAAAAAATCAGAAGGGAATATAAAAGGCAAGACACTGCTGTGGACCTGGCTTGTTTGAAACCCATTTCAGAAAAGGAAATGGACACGAGAGAATTAAACAATAATGTTTAATAAGTAAATGTTTTAAGTAAATAGTAACAAAATTAAGAAAAAGGTGTCTGTGGTGAAAAGAATTCGAAGGGGACAAAACACGTGTTTGTGTATGTGTGCAAGAGCATGAACCAAAACAGAGACAGAGAGAGAGAGGAGAGAGAGAGAGAGAGAGAGAGAGAGAGAGAGAATGAGCAGGACTTCCTTTCATTTTTGGGGCCCATTTTGTAATTCCAACAAGCATTGTGTATGAATAGGGGAACCCTGTCAGCTTTCTGGTTTGATAGAAGTGGTTCCATTTATGACTTTATGACTGTGATTCAGACTGTCCTGTACGCCATTGAAGGGGCTAGTAACGGCCTTGTTTAGCATACAGCTTTTCTGTATAAACCCCTGGGTGGATAAAATACTGTTCACATTTCTCCTTCATGTTTTTATCAAGATCAGATCTGACACTGTGAGCCATGATATGAATTCCTTCTTTAAAATATCTTGATTCATTTTTTTTTACTATTACCAGTCCATCCTGAGAGCACTGTTTTTCCAGCCTCCCACGTTTCTCCCTGAGAATGGTTAGTTCTTCCTCTAGCCTGGCTAGACCAATCGTCTCCTCAATTTTTTTCCAAAATGTCACATTAAAGTGGATATACATCTTCCAGTCCAGTGAGTTCCATTCTTTAATTTTTCTGGCCATCTCTTCATTGACAGTTTTAATGTCCATCTCATTTCTGCTGTTGTGCTTAAAGGTAACAAAGCCATCAATATCCCAACACAAGAATTCTTTTAGCAAGATCATGGACTCATCAAAATATTCTGCTATCAAAATCAGGTTGAATGTCTTTTCTACAAGCCTGAGTGCCTTGGCGTATAACTCTTCTGGGTAGGTGATTCTGTTACTAAATCCAAAGTCAAACCATGTGGGGTTCTTTACACGGGAGTTTTTCGGGTGCCTTGCGTTGTGATATTCACTGGCATTGTTCAGAAAATCCTCCAGAGCCCAGCTCACTGGATTTGGGCATGGGGTGGAATGAAAGCCGCCACGTCAGTCACTTTAGGTGAGCAGAACCGGCTCTGCAGGATGAACCAAACACCGGGTTAAGGCACCCGATGCCAACATTCATCATATCTGAATGGGAGCATTTGATTAAGTTCTTTATTAATGTGGTAAACAAAACAGTACAGAACTCATGTGAGCAGTTATAATTCACAGATGTAGTTTATAGAAATTAAAATCGGAAAGCATATCATTGCAGTGCAAGAGGGTTTTGGTCAAAAATACATAAAGATGTTGGAATTTTGTGTTTATTAACCTTTGTTTTTTGGTATGCCATTTGTATGCATTGAACAAGATCTGTACTCAGTTGTTGTGAGAAATACGGTCTCTGGGGATTCTTCTCAGTAATGAAAAATAAACAATTTCAGAACATAATTCCATATAAAAGGCAAGACACTGTTACAGATCTGGGTTGTTTGAAGCCCATTACATAAAAGGAAATGGACATGAGAGGCTTAAAATTAATTAATAACGTTTAATAAGCACATTTAATAAGTAAATAATGAAGAAAATTACGAAAAAGGTTTCTGGGGTGAAAAGGATTTGAAGGGGACAAAACACAAAAATAATTGTGTGTGTTTGTGTGTGTGAGAGAGAGAGAGAGAGCGTGTGTGTGTGTGTATGTGTGTGTGAGAGAGAGTGTGTGTGTGTGTGCATGTGAGAGAGAGAGAGAGAGTGTGTGTGTGTGTGTGTGCATGTGAGAGAGAGAGAGAGAGAGAGTGTGTGTGTGTGCATGTGAGAGAGAGAGAGAGTGTGTGTGTGTGTGTGTGCATGTGAGAGAGAGAGAGAGAGAAAGAGAGTGTGTGTGTATGTGAGAGAGAGAGAGAGTGTGTGTGTATGAGTGTGTGAGAGCGTGCGTGTGTGTGTGTGTGTGTGTGTGCATGTGAGAGAGAGAGTGTGTGTGTGCATGTGTGTGAGAGAGAGAGTGTGTGTGTGTGTGCATGTGAGAGAGAGAGAGTGTGTGTATGAGTGTGAGAGAGAGAGAGTGTGTGTGTGTGCATGTGAGAGAGAGAGAGAGAGAGAGTGTGTGTGTGCATGTGAGAGAGAGAGAGAGAGAGAGTGTGTATGTGCATGTGAGAGAGAGAGAGAGTGTGTGTGTGTGTGCATGTGAGAGAGAGAGAGAGAGTGTGTGTGTATGAGTGTGAGAGAGAGAGTGTGTGTGTGTGCATGTGAGAGAGAGAGAGAGAGAGAGAGTGTGTATGTGTGTGAGAGAGAGTGTGTGTGTGTGTGTGCATGTGAGAGAGAGAGAGAGAGAGTGTGTGTGTATGAGTGTGTGAGAGAGAGAGAGAGTGTGTGTGTGCATGTGAGAGAGAGAGAGAGAGAGAGAGTGTGTGTATGTGTGTGAGAGAGAGTGTGTGTGTATGTGTGTGAGAGAGAGAGCGTGTGTGTATGAGTGTGAGAGAGAGAGTGTGTGTGTATGTGTGTGAGAGAGAGAGCGTGTGTGTATGAGTGTGAGAGAGAGTGTGTGTGTGTGGGCAAGGATATGGACCAAAACTGAGAGAGTGAGAGAGTTCCATTTTACTTTAGGTAACAGTGCCCTTCAACATACCACCAATTAGACTTACCTCGGTCTAAGTATCAGTGCGTCAAGGAAGTTTGACCTGGCGGTGAATGCACTGAAGGAGAAGGCACACAGGGCTTTCTATACCATAAAAAGAAGACTCTACAATTTAAATCCACCTATCAAAATCTGGATTGAAATTTTTGAAAGTATAATTAAACCAATTGCTCTTTCTGGTAGTGAAGTGTGGGGCTCCATTATCAAACTAAATTACACCAAATGGGAAAAACACCCAATGGAATCCCTCCGTGTAGAATTTTACAAAAATGCTTTAAAATTACAAAGAAAAACTCCAAACAATGCATGCAGAGCAGAATTCGGTTTTTATCCATTGATTATCGATATACAAAAATGGGCATTAAAATTCTGGGTTCATTGACAAAAATATATTGATACAAACAAACTTCACCATAAAGCAATAGACAATAAAGCATAGGACAATCTGTATAAATAAAGAGAAAAAAAACATAAGTATGTAAATATGTATTTATGCGTGTATATATAAGTATGTGTATATGTAGTTGTGTGAATACATATAATGTACGTGTGTGTATGTATGTGTGTATTTATTTATGTTTCTTGCCTTTGTTATATTTACTTATTTTACGCATTGTAAATCAAACTGCATTGTTGTTATATGTTGTTTCTGTGATTTTGAACGTTACCACGGCAATATGATTGTTGTTGCTGCCAATAAAGCAAATTGAAATTGAAAAAAAAATTGAGTGTGAGAGAGAGAGAATGAGCAGGACTTCCTGTCATAGGGAATTTGGTAATTAAACCCCTTCCCAAACACCACCGACTGCCACTGCACTTCTACCACAGACCAGGTGGAGTGCAGGGGGGGCGTAACAACACCCTATCTGTTCCATTTATGGCTTTATGACTGCGATTCAGACAGTCCTGTACGCCTTTGAAGGGGGCTAGTAATGACCTAAACCACTGGGTGGATAAAATACTATTCACATTTCGCCTTCATTTCTCTGTCAAAATCAGATTTAAGATTATAAACCATGAGATGAATTCCTTCTTTAAAATATCTTGATTCATTTTGTTTTACTATTACCAGTCCATCCTGAGAGCACTGTTTTTCCAGCCTCCCACGTTTCTCCCTGAGAATGGTTAGTTCTTCCTCTAGCCTGGCTAGACCAATTGTCTCCTCAATTTTTTTCCAAAATGTCACATGAAAGTGGATATACATCTTCCAGTCCAGTGAGTTCCATTCTGTAATCCATTCTTTAAAAATCAGGTTCCTTCCTTCTTCCTTAGATTTATTTTAGCATAAAATTTATTATAGCTCATCGCTACTTGCTTGTTATTTTGTCTTCTTCATTATCTGAGAAAATGATTGTCAGCGACCAGCTGTCCACTCTTTCTCCATTTAGGACCCTACTGATTTCACCTGGAAGTATACAGTTTAATCAAAGGATTCATTTGCGATATGGCACAATTTGAGAATGAAAGCATTAATTTAGCATCTCAATCCAGTATCTCCTCCACCCTTGTAAACCTCACTTAAGGGAATCCCTCCTGAATCCAGGATGTAACCTCTGTCAAAGTCTAAAAGCAGACTTCCGAAGCTCATATTGCCCACAATTCACAGGAAAATGCTCATTCGGTGAAAATAAGGTTAGCATTGTATCATGTTGTCACTTAATTCAAATAAATCATAAACTTTGCTTTGTTGTATTGGTAGGTGTGTCATACCTTCCTGACTGAAGTTTGTAAGTGAAGTTTGCGTGGCTGGAGCAGAAACTGGATTGAGGCAACGTAACCTACGATTCAGACAATAACGAAGACATTATTGGAAGCTAGTATTCTCCTTGTTTAGCATACAAAATTTCTGTATATGCAAATGGGTGGATAAAATAGCGTGCACATTTCTCCTTCATCTCTTTGTCAATGTCAGGTCTAACTCTTTGAACCATGATGTGTACTCCTTTTCGAAAATATTTTCCTTCATTTTTTTTAACCTCAGACAATCCATCCTCAGAGCACTGTTCTTCCAGCCTCCCACGTTTCTCCCTGAGAATGGCTAGCTCTTCCTCTAGCCTGGCGTGACCGATCTTCTCCTCAATTGTTTTCCAAAATGTCACATTAAAGTGGAGATACATCTTCCAGTCCAGTGAGTTCCATTCTTTAATTTTTCTGGCCATCTCTTCATTGACAGTTTTAACGTCCTTCTCATTTCTGCTGTTGTGCTTAAAGGTAACAACGTCATCAATATCCCAACACAAGAATTCTTTTAGCAAGATCATGGACTCATCTAAATATTCTGTTATCAAAATCAGGTTGAATGACCTCTCTATCTCTCTGAGTGCCGTGGTGTACTGCTCTTCTGAGTAGGTGTTTCTGTTGTTAAACCCAAAGTTAAACCACAAAGGATTCTTGGTAAATGAGTTTTTTACATTTGTTGGGTCATCATATTTACTGATGTTGTTCAGAAAGTCCTCCAGAGATGCAGCAGCTTTGAATGAGGGAAAGTCGTTTTTGTTAAAGGAGAATAAGGATTCCATTTGGGTGACAGGACTTCTGAGGATCGAGAAGTAGAAGGTGTCGTTGTGTTTCAACACCTTTTTCAACTGAAAAAGAAAACATATGTGAATAAATAAATAAATAAATAAATAAATAAATAAATAAATAAATAAATAAATAAATAAATAAAGCTGGTAATTGTAATGATTTCAAAGTTTCAAAAATCAGTACTGTTGTACTCTCAATGCTGTAAGGTATCGGTGGAATTAAGTAAGCAGGTGCCTGAATAAATAAATGAATAACTATCTAGCAGTGGGACTATTATACATTATATATGTATAATATATGTATATGTAAGGAAGGAGTGAAGGAAAGAAAGTTCAGTGACAAATGTGTGTTTTTGTTGCAGTTATGTCAGTTACATTGTGTCCCCTGCATGTTGCCACTTAGTAATTGATTTCCACTCGTACCACGTTGGGACCCGCTTGTAGTCCAGGGCAACACAAGATGACAAACCTAGAAGGAACTTTAACAATTTAACACAGACGTCTACACATACTTCCATAGGCAGTTATCAAACAGGTATAACAGGTGCTGACAACAGAGTCCAGGCCAGGGCATTACCAGGTTTGCCCCAGGATTCAGGTGCCCAACCTAAGACATGAATGCAGCAGATCTAGAAAGTCTGTGACTTGTTGCGGTGTAGACTAACACCTAGTGGCCTGTTATGTTTCTGGCCGCACTCAGAGGTCTGTGACAGTAGTACAGTCTAGGCTTACACTCCGTGGCCTGCCGTGGTGTCTGGCTGCCTACAGCCTAAGCTTACATCCATCAGCCTGCTGTGGTGTCTGGCTACACTTAGAGGTTTCTAGGCCTGGATCAGCTTGAGTTGAGATCCTCGGGAGTCTGCGGGACCTGGGGCCCTGTATCCGGGACAAACCTCTGGAAAGTCTCTGTACCTCAGTAAACACAACGGATGCCACTGGTTCACACCTAGTTGAAATAGAAAACTGCCTTGGAGCTGCGGATAGGAGACATGAATGCAAGCAACTGAAAGGGACACATTTTTGTGAATAAGAAATATAACAATGTTTATTATAAAGCACAGGATTGATTCTTACCAATGTTACACACACACAAACTTAGCAAGTGCACAGATAAACAGCAAACTCTTCAATCCCCCCGTTATTCCGGAAATGACTATGGCCGCCAGGAGCTTGTTAAGCAATGCTCCCTGAATGTATCACTGAGGCTGCATTCCAATACTGAAATTCGTCTCCTCCTTTCCTCCTTTCCTCCCTTCCTTTCCTCCGTGCCCCGGAAGCTGATTATGTGTCCTCCTTTCCTCCACTGTTCCAAAGCGCAATCTCGCCTCCTCCTTTCCTCCTTTCTCGTTTCCTCCAAACGGAGGATACATCGATGTGTCCTACCGCGGAAGTCTTTCCACATTTCTGTGTGACATCATTGTGCTCACGACCTGTCAGGTTAAAAGATCATCCCACAGAATATTTTGATTGGCTTTGGTATCTTCAGAGTCAGTCAAAATTATTACTTCATCAATAGCTGACATTGACTTTGATGACGGGCGAATCGGATTAGCTGTTCCAATTTTCAATTCATCTCCTCCTTTCCTCCTTTCCTCCACTCGTTCCCTCCCCCCTTTCCTCCACATATTTCCAGCATATTTCCGGGGTAGGAAAGGAGGGAAGGAAAGGAGGAGACGAGAAAAAAAGTATTGGAACGCAGCCTGAGCTTCCCTTAAATGCCATCCTGAGAAACCGCTTCCACTGCCCAATGTCCTTCAGTCATCCAATAAGATTCTGCCAGAAACACTCTACAAACCTTTCCCCTCTTAGCCTGCCATGAGACCACCCCTGCAGACACAAAAAGAATTGAGGGACAATTACCTTTGCATCCTTCATCCTGAATGGATGGAGTCCCTGCATGGGTGCGCTCAGGGCTACACACACACACACACACACACACACACACATACACGTATTTATCATTGCGTGAGGACCATGATAAAGTGCCTGCATTGTGAGGACCATGCTTTCCACAATCACTAGAGTAAACCAATATCATGGTTCACCATCAGGTGTCTCAAATGAGCCATTTCTGACTTGAAAACAACTGATTTCTCAAAGGAAATAAACATGTAGTGTACCCACGTAGTGAGGACCTTTCTGTTGCTAGGTAAGAACTACAATATCTCCCATCATGCCTTGCAAGTTGTAGTTCTTTAACAGACAGCTCTAACAGGAAACTGAATGATCAGCTCAATGGCAAATATCATAGCAGATGCTGTTTATACAAACAAAGCTTTACATTATACAATCCCACAGAAGTATTATTTTTATTAGGTTGAAGTTTAAGTTTTTTTTAATCTGTATTATTGTTGTTTTATTTTTAATACTCATTCCCATGTAAACTTCTGTATCACCACTTTGTGCAACTGGAATAAACTGGGTAATGCTCCAAATGTTTTCATCATTACAACATGCATACATCCCAGAGTATTTCAGTTGCAAATAGTCTAAATAATCCATACAACACACAATATACCAGGAACACCCACTGAAGCTGATCATGGATCAAAATGTGATTTCCCTTTTTACACTTACTTTATCATACAATATAGATATAACAATTGTTACATGTTTGTGAATGTGTTACCAACTTTGGACCACCTGAATTGCACATTTATAGTATGTCACTCAATTCAATATTATTGCCTGACCCCTTGAATATTCATCAGGACAATAACAGATTTTCCATACTTTGCTTGTAAGCATAAGCCTCAGCCCCAGTACACAGCAAATGAACTTGTAAACTTTTGAATGGATAATAAACATAGTATGTTGCAAAAACAACGCATGGTAATTCAGCTGCACATACAGTGTGAAAGTGTAGGGCCGTACCTCTTGATCTGATGCTCATGTAACCTTCAAACTTTGCGAAACGGTTCAATATGTTACCTCCAAATGATACACCCCATCAAAAAAGTCTGGACACACTGGATGGCAGCCATGTTGCGTGAGGCCAATCTAAGTTAAAGTGTCAGACAACCGCTTCTCTTTTATCACTGCTCCTATAAACCTCAAGCTTAGAAAACAGAAGACTGACATGTTTTACTCAGATTAGCTTTCTCAGGTGTTTTCATATATTGAATTACTGGACAAGGTTTGGATGCCTCAGATGTGTCCAGCACCCTCTGGTAAGTTTTCATGTAAAACATCTTTTAAAGGGTATTTCGTAATTTCACGTTATTGAGATACATGGGAAGATTCCATTAAAACGTGAATCATTACAGCTCAAATGCCAAAACTGCCCTTATTGAAAAATCAATTGTGTAAATACACTTGAGTACTCGGATGATAGACTTCCATTTATTTTTCTGCCTACTTCTGCTCACCTATTCATATTGAACACATATTGGAAGCTTTGTGGAGATGTAAGATTTTCTTACACAAATGATATGAGAAAACAGATAAAAATTAAATGAAGGCACATGTCACACAAGATTCTGTTTAATTTTTTTCACCAAAGCATTTGCATGTGCAAAAATATTAAGGAAAATGCAAAACATGACATAATTAACATAATTGTCTACACATAGAGACCCATACAAATTAAATTGCACAGCCCCAGATTGCACTTTTGAAAATTATATAAATCATATAAATAAGTGGACTGCAATATTTTCCTTTAATAATAAATAAAAAAGCTAAACATTTAACAAAAATCAGTCCCACAATTGAAGAATCTGGGCAAAATTGTTTCTCACAATAAGACAAACACTATCAATCAAATGAGTGGACTGAAATATTTTCCTTAAAAAATAAATTAAAAAACGAAACATTTAACAAAAATCAGTCCCAATATTGAAGAATCTGGGCAAAATTGTTTCTCACAATAAGAACACTATCAATCAAATAAGTGGACTGCAATATTTTCCTTTAATAATAAATAAAAAAAGCTAAACATTTAACAAAAATCAGTCCCACAATTGAAGAATCTGGGCAAAATTGTTTCTCACAATAAGACAAACACTATCAATCAAATAAGTGGACTGAAAAATTTTCCTTAAAAAATAAATTAAAAAACGAAACATTTAACAAAAATCAGTCCCACAATTGCTATATCGATCAATATCAAAACTATCAACAATATCTGCCTCTGTTCTGCATTCCCTCTCTCCTTCATTAATACCCTCATTCCTGTTATCCTCCTCTGCTATTTCTCTACTCTTCTCCTCTTGGCATCCATACATCTGTCTACCTCTCTCTCCTGCCTTTTTGCATTATCATGCAGGATATGATCTTGTTTTCTGAGGGACTGAATTGTGTTGTGAATATAGTTTTTGATGTCTCTCCATGAGCGGGTGCATAAGATTTCTGACTTAGCTTGTAAACATGCATCACAGTCTCGTTTTCCGGGCACCTTCCTCAGAGCAATGAATTTGTGCAGCTCACTCTTCACAGCGCGCTGCTCTGCATCTGTCCATGGCCTCCGCTGTGCTCTCTGCTGAAGGAGGTTCTGTTGCAAGCTGCTTTTACAGCCTGTACCCATGAACAAGGCAGTGCCACAGTGATTAGTGTCCAAGTTTCTATATTCAGTTTGGGCAAACAACACTGACAAATATGAACATTTCTTGTATGTCACAACTGTTAAATTGTTAACATTTTATTAACTGAGATGACATTATAAAGGATATTACAGAATGCACATGCTTAACTAAATGAATTCAAAATACCTGTGGCTTCTTTCAGTGTAGGACCAGGTGGTTTGTGTCCATGTCCTTTGTTTGCTGTCCGCACAAGGTCTGAAGTTGAAGTGACACTTGGACTAGCCTTGCTTGGTCCAGGCTCAACATCATGGCTTGGCCCAGGCTCCACATCATGGCCTGGTCCAGGCTCCGCATCATGGCCTGGTCCAGGCTCCACATCATGGCCTGGTCCAGGCTCCGCATCATGGCTTGGTCCAGGCTCCACATCATGGCTTGGTCCAGGCTCTGCATCATGGCCTGGTCCAGGCTCCGCATCATGGCCTGGTCCAGGCTCCGCATCATGGCCTGGTCCAGGCTCCGCATCATGGCCTGGTCCAGGCTCCGCATCATGGCCTGGTCCAGGCTCCGCATCATGGCCTGGTCCAGGCTCCACATCATGGCCTGGTCCAGGCTCCACATCATGGCTTGGTCCAGGCTCCACATCATGGCCTGGTCCAGGCTCCACATCATGGCCTGGTCCAGGCTCCACATCATGGCTTGGTCCAGGCTCCACATCATGGCTTGGTCCAGGCTCCACATCATGGCCTGGTCCAGGCTCCACATCATGGCCTGGTCCAGGCTCCACATCATGGCCTGGTCCAGGCTCCGCATCATGGCCTGGTCCAGGCTCCGCATCATGGCCTGGTCCAGGCTCCACATCATGGTTTGGTCCAGGCTCCACATCATGGCCTGGTCCAGGCTCCACATAATGGTTTGGTCCAGGCTCCACATCATGGCCTGGTCCAGGCTCCACATCATGGCCTGGTCCAGGCTCCACATCATGGTTTGGTCCAGGCTCCACATCATGGTTTGGTCCAGGCTCCGCATCATGGCTTGGTCCAGGCTCTGCATCAACACGTTGGATAAAATGAAAATCACACAATTGTACTCAATTTTTCAAAAACAAGAAAGACAGGAAATGTACAAAACAAGTATGAAACAAGTTTCTGATTCATGCCTCCAATTTTTCTGCATTTTTGATTCCTATGAAACATGAGCATAAAATTCTAGCATTTACTTTGCACTTACCATCCATTTGGAAGTCCAGCTCCTCCAAAGACTTCCCCTTCAACACTGTCGATCCCCTTTCAATACCCAGGAATAGTTTGCTAATTTTTGCAAGTTGGAGTGTGTTCTCAGATAATCTACAATATTCCCAATGAACTCTGATGTCATGTCCAAGAAATTTCGCCACCTGATCCAACTCATTCTCCTTAAGGTTCATGATCTGACACACCGTTGCAACATGTTTTCTGAGCTTAGTTGAGGTTAGGTCTTCAGGATACTTTGCTCCACATTCAGATGCAAATTTCCTGAGGCAGTCAGATCCTCTAATGTGACTGTTTGCTTCCATTCTGGCAAACATATAGGGATTTTCTTGTGGAACTCCAACTTCTTTGCGAAAGTGGATGAGGACTTCCAATGATGACACCATACTTTTTGTTAAAAGAACAGGAACTTTTCTCCCTCTTTTCCCTCTAATCTCAATCCTTGTCAGTGTGCTGCTCAGTTGCTGTTCAAGCTTCGATAAACTGTCAAAGACATCGGAGTGCATAGGTGTTTTGTCCCTCTTCATATATGTTTCAAGAAGCATCTTTGCAGCCTCCCTTCCCTTGTTCTATTAAGAAGGATGATTTCTGAGAGAAGCACTTCACTCAGCCTCTTCCACTTATCTGGACTGGGGTTCATCTCCAATTCTTTTTTTCCTTTTTCTTCAGATGCTTGGAGGAACTTCTGGAGTTTTACTACATCCTCTGTCAGTGGAATTACATCAAGTTTGTTCCATTTGGCATGGTGTAAAGTGCTGAGGGCATGACTGGACACATACGTGTTCCACTTTGAATCCATTAGTTGGATGAATTTTTTGGCTTTCTGTTCTTTGTCAGCATCTTCTGCAATGACAGCTTCTCCAATGGCGATTTCAGCTGCTTTTTCAGTGAATAGCCAATTTTAAGGGTTAGTGAAGGTACTTGGTACTTATTAGAAACAGGATCGTAGCCTCCTGCTTTCTTGACACCCTCTACAGCCAAATTGAATCTGGACGGCATAATTATGTCTTGCAGGAATTTAACTCTGCAATCAATTTCTTGGATTGCAAGCACAAACCTTGACAACTCCCGCATTTTTGTAGCAATGTAGTTGTGTTGGGTTTGATCATGCCCATGCTTTGCAAACAGCATGTCACCATATTTGCATATGAGTGAATCACACTTAACATGCAGTGACACTTCATCGTTTTGCATTTTATGCAGTACTTCCCTGCAGCCTCCAATATTTTCATGTGGTAGAGGAAGAAGCTGTGATGAAACAGATTGTACACGTTTCTTCAATTTATCTGTGTTTTCTGGTTTGAATTTACAAATGTTTTGATGCCTCCACAGATCATTTCTGACAAAGAAACCAAGGCAATGTTGACAGGGAAGATATGCATTGACTGCTACACTTGCTCTTGGTTGCCTCCATGTCACAAACTCACCAGTTCCCTCTTTAAGAACTTTGATGTTGTTAAAGTAATCTCCCTTGTTACGAAGTTTTTCAAGTAACATAGACCTGCGCTTTGAGCCTTTAGGAAAGCTAAGGGCTCTGGCCACATCAATTTCTTTTGCATGTTTTCTTTCCAAGTGTCTTGCTAATTTAGCATTGGGTTTGTTGCAATAAACACAGTAGTGTTTTTTGTCCCATTTTCTTTTGCCAGTTGATGTCTTGCTGCATGATTTAACCATTAGGATTTTGGTTTGGGCTGCTTGATCATCTGGTCTGTGGTGCATCGCTGAATCAACACAATTGTGTACTGCTGATTGTGATGTAATATTACCTACTCTGAGATTGTCTTCATTTCCCGTCATCTCCATTTCCACAGATTTGTTTTGTGAAATCTGTGTTTTGCTTGATGTCGAGGGCTTAACTCTTCTTTGGTTAACTTCAGACTCAGAGCTGCTGCAGCTCTCTTCAGCACTCGGTTTATATTCTGAGCCGCTGGTCAGGTGTTCTTCTGCAATGTCTTCGACATCGCTGATGTCACTGACTCCAGTGTTTGCCTGTGTACAGGACAGAGAGGGGAAAAGCCAAGAAAAGGTACCATCAGTTTCATTTACTTGAAATCATTCAAATGCAGCAACTGTAATTTCTTAAAGGAACAGTCAATTTGAGAATAACTGATTTATAGTTAACCCCGAGATTCCTCTTTTCATCAACAATGTAATCACCTTCATGTAACAGACTTTCATGAAATTGGGGTCTTGATATTATAATATTTAACCTACTTAAAGCTAAAAAATCAAAGAATATCATACCATGTTAGCTTCCATCCAAGAGTTGACAGCCTGCAACAAAACAGAACATTAGACCACTCTTCCTTTATATTTCAATTTCTCCATTTATATATATATATGTATTCATGCATATAAATCATCAATTAAGAAGCATAAAAATATGGAAAATAAAAATGTCATAAGAATAAACCTATATCTCACTTTGGTAAACAACTATTTGACTTTGCTACTCCATGAAAATAAAATTTATGTAGGTAGCTACTCCATACAATGTATGTAGGTAGTTCCTGGCAATTCCACATGAAACATATTGTAACTAGGCTGGATAATAATACTATATTTGATGATAAAATCACAATTTTTCCCTTCCTATAATTATATACTATATACAAGCCTGACTATATACAATTCAAAATATTTTTATTATAAAAGTAGGTAGATTTAAATCTTAAGATAATGTTGGTGGCTAGCTGGCAATGGCACATACAAATTATAAAATGATATAGATAGATAGCTACCTAGCAATGTCAAGTTCAGTGCATACCCAAATAGTAGACTACTTATTAAACGTCTGCAAAATAACTTCATTGGTGGGGCAGCTAACTAAACAGTTTACCAATTATTATTTTACATTTCAGGCACAGTAGATACAACTGCATGTATGTTGAAAAAGTTTTCACTTACTTCGACGGTGCTTCGTTTAGATCCCAGATGAAGTACGGACGTGACTTCTTCCCCAGACTTGGAAGAAGTGGAAAAAACCTCGTTGCCAGGGTAATGGTGTGAAATGTATCAATTTGGTTGCTGAACTTGTCAGCCTCGAATTTCTCCTCTTCCTGGCTGCATTTCAGCCATCAGAGTGCAGCTGAATATAACGTGTAAATAAAAATAAAAAAACTCTGAAACTCCAATGGTTTTATCCAGAACGAGTAAATGCGCATGCAATTAAACGTTTTGACATCACCTGCTATCAAGACAATAGTGAGTGCCCGTGTTGTTTTTTTTTTTTTTTTTTTAAGTTGACACTATTTATTCAAACCTGGTTTGTTAATGCAGTGTTAACAAAAAAGCTCTACCTCTTTACACTATAGTTGTTTAAGTATTTTTATGGATGCAGAGTTCGCATTACTGCTTGCTGTGTCTGTATCATACCTGGAATAAATTGAGTTTGATGAGAATAAAGCTGTTAAGTCACTCCAGAAATATTCCAACTGTCTTGTGGAACATCACCCATCACACTTTTTAGAATAATAATTCAACAGTTGTATTTGTACAAGCAATTTCATTTTTTTTACATAACATGTTATTAGTAGTCCAAAAAGTCAGTTACCCACTGACAGATGGAACATATTTGGCATTATCATATTGTCCACTAAATATATGCATGTAAGTGTACTCACATACGTACATGCACATACATATGTGGACATACATTTGCAATTTGTCCATTTTACCATCACCTGAAAGTACTACTATTAAATTCCTGCACTACAACAGCCAGTTTGGAGTATAATTTCCAGTCCAAAATCCTGTGCCCAGGTTTACCATGCATTGCCCTTTCCCCATTGCCAAGTTATCACAGTTGTCCACAGACAGACCGAATGTACAAGCTGCAACAGACAGGAAAAGGTGCATAAGGATACCCCTCAGCTTTTAGTTTTGCAATTTTTAAATCCAGTTAAGCAGGGTGCCTGAATCATGGACAGGACAGTTGACCCTCCTGTTATCTTAAATTTGAACATTTTTAAAGATTTCAGACTTATAATGAGGTGTTCAACCAAAACACTGAAACATGGTTGATGGGATACAGTAAAATGATCCCTGTAGGCTAACAATAATTATTTTTAGTTTTACTGTTTTAAAATGAATAATTTTATGACCAGCCTTTATAAATTTGCTCATTTAAATCAGGGAGTGAGTGAATGCCTGCTCTTTATACCACCAATTATAAATCAAAGGCGAAGGCCAACTATAGGCAGGGATGGCAGCATGGCAGGAGATGAACATGCTTCCTCTCAGAGCAGCAGAGATTGGCACATGTAGAATTGCTGCCATCATAATTATGGTTGGGCAGTGTACAGTTTTACCAGGGGCTTGGGCTGCGGTGGCCGAGACCCACCAATCACAGGCTCGCCCCTGGAACTGGCATATGATTTATCATCACTGTTAAATATATTCACTTCCTTGTTCCAAAATGACACCTGCCATCACCCACTGGCAGAGAACCAGGTCAATGGGTGCAGTATAAGAGAGGAATCGTTGTAATTGCTGAAGTCTACTGTGACTTGTGTATTGCATATTGTTTGTCCCCACCTCCATGTTGTACACACTTTCTGGAACCTGAGTAGGATTTCTTTTCACTTTCACCAAGATATAGATTTAGATAATATCATAATGAAAGCAACTATTCTTTTGTATGATTTAACATAATTCTAATGTTCAGTATAATAAATACAAGGTTAAGAAATAAACTCTGATTTTCAACAAATTTAGGATGAGATTAATTTTAAATTAATTACAGATGAAGTCCAGTTGTGATAAAACTCAATTTGAGTCTGCAATGAGTCTGCAACTCTGCTTTACAAGAAGCCATCTCAGTGGAAAGTGCTCTCTCCCCAAGACAGCTTTCACTCTAAAACTCTAGCCAAACTCCGACAACAGTTTCTGCTCAGGTTTCCCAGACTAGTTCAACAGCAGTTAGTGAGAGCACAGGGGGGATGGGCAAGTCCTTCCTGATTGGTCCATGCACACAATTTACCTTACAGTATATCAACATTCTCCTCACTGATGCCAGAATGTCCCTTGATATCACAGCCTAAGTTTGCAGAAGGCACTGCTTACAGCTCAATTAAGAACATGATTTAGATAATAAGCTATTTCTTTTGGGTAATGACAATAAACATAATAATTGTTAATTTAACTTATTTAACTTTTCGACATGACACTAACTTTATCACAAAATCTTGCCACACAATGTTAATAATGCCATTGATCCAATTTACAGTCACAGTCAAGGCAAGAGCATACTGAACTGATTTCAGTTGTAAATATAGCCATATTTTTGTGATTCATTTATAATTTAATAAATTATTTATATAAGTGGGCTCTTGATTGTATTTTAAATAGACAAACATGCACAGAAGATGATGTGTTTACTGCAATTCGTTATAAAAATGAATAAGTTGCCAACAGAAATATTCAAAGGAATAAAGAAGTTTAAAATTTGCTATACAAGTTGATTAAAATGAGAAGTAGGAGCTCTCTGTTATTTGAATTCTGCTTTAAAAGAAACAGTGTCAGTACACAAACTGCTCACACCAACCCCTCCCCTCCCCCCCCCCTCCCCCTCCCAATCCTTCCAACCGACTTTCCCTCCGAAATCAGAGGTTCCCTCCAAAATTGCAGCCAACCACAAAAATCCCTGGGAGGAAGCAACGGTTGTCCAATCAAAAAATTCTATTGACTTTTTGCCAGCCAATTAAACAATTCCACTGCAGTTCAGGAGTGTGTCCATACAGAGGGAGCTCTAAAGCATAAAATCTCACACACTTTAACACACTTCTCAACAATTTGTGGTCATATGAGGACCATCTTGAAACTTTGCCTGGTGAATATAGGCAACATTAGCATGCTAGTAATAGCATATTCTTTTGTGAGGACCGGGTTTTTGGTCCTCACTTTCAAAAAAGTCCTCACTCAAAAGGTGTGTTTTCATATGTTGGTCCTCACAAGCATATAAGTTCGCACACACACACACACACACACACACACACACACACACACACACACACACTGATTTATACACCTGGGCACACAATGCAACACACTCCAATAATCATCAGTGACATCTCATCCAACACTACAGCCCATCTCATCCAACACTACAGCCCATCTCATCCAACACTACAGCCCATCTCATCCACCACTACAGCCCATCTCACTACAGCCCATCTCATCCACCACTACAGCCCATCTCACTACAGCCCATCTCATCCACCACTACAGCCCATCTCACTACAGGCCATCTCATCCAACACTACAGCCCATCTCACTACAGCCCATCTCATCCACCACTACAGCCCATCTCACTACAGCCCATCTCATCCACCACTACAGCCCATCTCACTACAGCCCATCTCATCCACCACTACAGCCCATCTCATCCAACACTACAGCCCATCTCACTACAGCCCATCTCATCCACCACTACAGCCCATCTCATCCACCACTACAGCCCATCTCACTACAGCCCATCTCAACCAACACTACAGCCCATCTCATCCAACACTACAGCCCATCTCATCCACCACTACAGCCCATCTCATCCACCACTACAGCCCATCCCACTACAGCCCATCTCATCCACCACTACAGCCCATCCACTACAGCCCATCTCATCCACCACTACAGCCCATCTCACTACAGCCCATCTCATCCACCACTACAGCCCATCTCATCCAACACTACAGCCCATCTCACTACAGCCCATCTCACCAACACTGCAGCCCATCTCACTACAGCCCATCTCAACCAACACTACAGCCCATCTCATCCAACACTACAGCCCATCTCACTACAACCCATCTCATCCACCACTACAGCCCATCTCACTACAGCCCATCTCATCCACCACTACAGCCCATCTCACTACAGCCCATCTCATCCACCACTACAGCCCATCTCACTACAGCCCATCTCATCCACCACTACAGCCCATCTCACTACAGCCCATCTCATCCACCACTACAGCCCATCTCATCCAACACTACAGCCCATCTCACTACAGCCCATCTCATCCACCACTACAGCCCATCTCACTACAGCCCATCTCATCCACCACTACAGCCCATCTCATCCAACACTACAGCCCATCTCACTACAGCCCATCTCAACCAACACTACAGCCCATCTCATCCACCACTACAGCCCATCTCACTACAGCCCATCTCATCCACCACTACAGCCCATCTCACTACAGCCCATCTCATCCACCACTACAGCCCATCTCACTACAGCCCATCTCATCCACCACTACAGCCCATCTCATCCAACCTACAGCCCATCTCACTACAGCCCATCTCATCCACCACTACAGCCCATCTCATCCACCACTACAGCCCATCTCATCCAACACTACAGCCCATCTCACTACAGCCCATCTCATCCACCACTACAGCCCATCTCACTACAGCCCATCTCATCCACCACTACAGCCCATCTCACTACAGCCCATTTCATCCACCACTACAGCCCATCTCACTACAGCCCATCTCATCCACCACTACAGCCCATCTCATCCAACACTACAGCCCATCTCACTACAGCCCATCTCATCCACCACTACAGCCCATCTCACTACAGCCCATCTCATCCACCACTACAGCCCATCTCACTACAGCCCATCTCAACCAACACTACAGCCCATCTCACTACAGCCCATCTCAACCAACACTACAGCCCATCTCATCCAACACTACAGCCCATCTCACTACAGCCCATCTCATCCACCACTACAGCCCATCTCACTACAGCCCATCTCATCCACCACTACAGCCCATCTCATCCACCACTACAGCCCATCTCACTACAGCCCATCTCATCCACCACTACAGCCTATCTCACTACAGCCCATCTCATCCACCACTACAGCCCATCTCATCCAACACTACAGCCCATCTCACTACAGCCCATCTCATCCACCACTACAGCCCATCTCACTACAGCCCATCTCATCCACCACTACAGCCCATCTCATCCACCACTACAGACCATCTCACTACAGACCTTCTCAACCAACACTACAGCCCATCTCACTACAGCCCATCTCATCCACCACTACAGCCCATCTCACTAGAGCCCATCTCATCCAACACTACAGCCCATCTCACTACAGCCCATCTCATCCACCATTACAGCCCATCCCACTACAGCCCATCTCATCCACCACTACAGCCCATCTCACTACAGCCCATCTCAACCAACACTACAGCCCATCTCACTACAACCCATCTCATCCACCATTACAGCCCATCCACTACAGCCCATCTCATCCACCACTACAGCCCATCTCACTACAGCCCATCTCATCCACCACTACAGCCCATCTCATCCAACACTACAGCCCATCTTATCCACCACTACAGCCCATCTCATCCAACACTACAGCCCATCTCACTACAGCCCATCTCATCCACCATTACAGACCATCTCATCCACCACTACAGCCCATCTCACTACAGCCCATCTCAACCAACATTACAGCCCATCTCATCCACCACTACAGCCCATCTCACTACAGCCCATCTCATCCACCACTACAGCCCATCTAAACCAACACTACAGCCCATCTCATCCACCACTACAGCCCATCTCACTACAGCCCATCTCATCCACCATTACAGCCCATCTCACTACAGCCCATCTCAACCAACACTACAGCCCATCTCATCCACCATTACAGACCATCTCATCCACCACTACAGCCCATCTCACTACAGCCCATCTCATCCACCACTACAGCCCATCTCACTACAGACCATCTCATCCACCACTACAGCCCATCTCATCCACCACTACAGCCCATCTCACTACAGCCCATCTCATCCACCACTACAGCCCATCTCACTACAGCCCATCTCATCCACCACTACAGCCCATCTCACTACAGCCCATCTCATCCACCACTACAGCCCATCTCATCCACCACTACAGCCCATCTCACTACAGCCCATCTCATCCACCACTACAGCCCATCTCATCCAACACTACAGACCTTCTCATCCAACACTACAGCCCATCTCACTACAGCCCATCTCATCCACCATTACAGACCATCTCAACCAACACTACAGCCCATCTCATCCAACACTACAGACCTTCTCATCCAACACTACAGCCCATCTCATCCACCACTACAGCCCATCTCACTACAGCCCATCTCATTCACCACTACAGCCCATCTCACTACAGCCCATCTCATCCACCACTACAGCCCATCTCACTACAGCCCATCTCAACCAACACTACAGCCAATCTCATCCACCATTACAGCCCATCTCAACCAACACTACAGCCCATCTCAACCAACACTACAGCCCATCTCATCCACCATTACAGACCATCTCACTACAGCCCATCTCATCCACCACTACAGCCCATCTCACTACAGCCCATCTCATCCACCACTACAGCCCATCTCACTACAGCCCATCTCATCCAACACTACAGCCCATCTCATCCACCATTACAGACCATCTCACTACAGCCCATCTCATCCACCACTACAGCCCATCTCCACTACAGCCCATCTCATCCAACACTACAGCCCATCTCACTACAGCCCATCTCATCCAACACTACAGCCAATCTCATCCACCACTACAGCCCATCTCACTACAGCCCATCTCATCCACCACTACAGCCCATCTCATCCAACACTACAGCCCATCTCACTACAGCCCATCTCAACCAACACTACAGCCCATCTCATCCAACACTACAGACCTTCTCATCCAACACTACAGCCCATCTCACTACAGCCCATCTCATCCACCACTACAGCCCATCTCACTACAACCCATCTCATCCACCACTACAGCCCATCTCACTACAGCCCATCTCATCCACCACTACAGCCCATCTCACTACAGCCCATCTCAACCAACACTACAGCCCATCTCATCCAACACTACAGCCCATCTCACTACAGCCCATCTCATCCACCACTACA
Source organism: Albula goreensis (assembly GCA_022829145.1). Lineage (NCBI taxonomy): Eukaryota > Metazoa > Chordata > Actinopteri > Albuliformes > Albulidae > Albula > Albula goreensis. Next base: position 1,829,765 of record CM040753.1, on the reverse strand, counting down.
GCCCATCTCATCCAACGCTACAGCCCATCTCATCCACCACTACAGCCCATCTCATCCAACACTACAGCCCATCTCACTACAGCCCATCTCATCCACCACTACAGCCCATCTCATCCAACACTACAGCCCATCTCATCCACCACTACAGCCCATCTCAACCAACACTACAGCCCATCTCATCCACCACTACAGCCCATCTCATCCACCACTACAGCCCATCTCAACCAACACTACAGCCCATCTCATCCAACACTACAGCCCATCTCACTACTGCCCATCTCATCCAACACTACAGCCCATCTCATCCAACACTACAGCCCATCTCACTACAGCCCATCTCAACCACCACTACAGCCCATCTCACTACAGCCCATCTCATCCAACACTACAGCCCATCTCACTACAGCCCATCTCATCCAACACTACAGCCCATCTCATCCACCACTACAGCCCATCTCACTACAGCCCATCTCAACCAACACTACAGCCCATCTCACTACAGCCCATCTCATCCAACACTACAGCCCATCTCACTACAGCCCATCTCATCCAACACTACAGCCCATCTCACTACAGCCCATCTCAACCAACACTACAGCCCATCTCATCCAACACTACAGCCCATCTCATCCACCACTACAGCCCATCTCACTACAGCCCATCTCATCCACCACTACAGCCCATCTCATCCACCACTACAACCCATCTCATCCACCACTACAGCCCATCTCACTACAGCCCATCTCATCCACCACTACAGCCCATCTCACTACAGCCCATCTCATCCACCACACTACAGCCCATCTTACTACAGCCCATCTCATCCACCACTACAACCCATCTCATCCACCACTACAGCCCATCTCACTACAGCCCATCTCATCCAACACTACAGCCCATCTCACTACAGCCCATCTCATCCACCACTACAGCCCATCTCATCCACCACTACAGCCCATCTCATCCAACACTACAGCCCATCTCACTACAGCCCATCTCAACCACCACTACAGCCCATCTCACTACAGCCCATCTCATCCAACACTACAGCCCATCTCATCCACCACTACAGCCCATCTCACTACAGCCCATCTCATCCACCACTACAGCCCATCTCACTACAGCCCATCTCATCCACCACTACAGCCCATCTCATCCACCACTACAACCCATCTCATCCACCACTACAGCCCATCTCACTACAGCCCATCTCATCCACCACTACAGCCCATCTCACTACAGCCCATCTCATCCACCACTACAGCCCATCTTACTACAGCCCATCTCATCCACCACTACAACCCATCTCATCCACCACTACAGCCCATCTCACTACAGCCCATCTCATCCAACACTACAGCCCATCTCATCCACCACTACAGCCCATCAGCCCATCTCATCCACCACTACAGCCCATCTCATCCAACACTACAGCCTACAGCCCATCTCACCACCACCAGCCCACTACAGCCCATCTCATCCAACACTACAGCCCATCTCATCCACCACTACAGCCCATCTCACTACAGCCCATCTCATCCACCACTACAGCCCATCTCACACAGCCCATCTCACCACTACAGCCCATCTCATCCACCACTACAGCCCATCTCATCCAACACTACAGCCCATCTCACTACAGCCCATCTCATCCACCACTACAGCCCATCTCACTACAGCCCATCTCATCCACCACTACAGCCCATCTCATCCAACACTACAGCCCATCTCACTACAGCCCATCTCAACCAACACTACAGCCCATCTCACTACAGCCCATCTCATCCACCACTACAGCCCATCTCACTACAGCCCATCTCATCCAACACTACAGCCCATCTCACTACAGCCCATCTCATCCACCACTACAGCCCATCTCACTACAGCCCATCTCATCCACCACTACAGCCCATCTCATCCAACACTACAGCCCATCTCAACCAACACTACAGCCCATCTCACTACAGCCCATCTCATCCACCACTACAGCCCATCTCACTACAGCCCATCTCATCCAACACTACAGCCCATCTCACTACTGCCCATCTCATCCAAATGCCCCCCCCCCCACCCCAGTCTTTCCCAGTGTTTATGGTTTCTATTGCATTGAAGTGGCAGATGGAATTTATGGTCCTACTGTAAAGTTCTCTTCGGTCGACACTTGACACCCCAAGCCCAGCATTGTCACTCTCTGTCAGTGTGTCCAGCTGGGCTTTATGGGTGGATGGGTAACCCTTCTGTGATCATGCTGGGGTTGCCTAGTGTCCAGGTTCATCTCCAGGCTTGCACGCATGGGAATGAAATTAGTCCTTCCATATATATATATATATATATATATAATAATATTATAATATACAGGGGTTATTGACTTACGAAAGTGTTCCATTCCTACAACGGGTTGTAAGCCGATTTTCAACGTAAGTCGGAATTTATACCTAAGTTAGACATAAATTAACACCTTAAGTCACTCACACTGTACACACAACACATGAAGGACATATAAAAAATGCAATAATTAAATGAAACAGTAATAAAAAAAAAGAGAACAATTTCTTATCTTTATTATTGTGGTCGTATTTACGAACCAAACCGCTTACGTCGAAACTAGGTTTTTTTAAGTAATTTATGGGAGTGCATCGTAATAACGAAACGACATAACTCGAGACCGTCATAACCCGAGGACCTCCTGTATATATATTGTGGCGGGACAAGAGGAGGTACCCCCCACCAGCGCCGCACTGCCTACCGACGGTCATCTCAAACCGCCACTGGGAAGACACGATCAGCACGCAGGACAGCGCCGGGCGTGCAGCCGAAGCAGCAGGACCCTGGAGAGCGCCGTTGGGCTGCAGACAACCACCAACGAGGCACACCCAGTTGCCGCTACTCCAGGGTGATTGTGGGACTACTAAAGTCGCCGCGGTCCCATGCCCGGGGAGATATTCCGTCTCCGCTCTTGGGGTACTAACTGGCTGTGTTCTTTGCCCTTCACAGACTCTGGCTAGCTGAAAGGAGTACGAGGTTCGCAGAGGGAGATTGCCTGCCTGCCGGTCCTTCCCCACTGTTTGTGTTTTTTCACTGCTGGTTGTTTTGTTTTGTCGCGGCTGGATCTTAGCTGCAGACTGTATTCTTTTTTGTGGTTTCTTTATTAAAACAGGCTGCGAGCCTGGCAAATTCACTCGCTCTAGTTTTTGTGCTTCATTGCACCTTGCTGATCCTCCCCGTTCAGCGTTACAATACATATTATAATAGTGTTGTCGAATTTGCAGATTAGTGTTGAATATTTAGGATAATGAATGCAGAATGTTTGATAGTTTCACTGCTGGATACTGTTGCACATTTAGGATAATGAATGCAGATTTATTTTAGTTTTAAGGCCCATGTTGATGTTACACTAGCTATCAGTCCCAAGACAAAATGACAACAGGTTTAAATGTAAAGTAATGTATAAAGTAATGAGCGTTTGCCCATTTATTCTGCTCCTGTATAAGGTAATACATCCATCTATTTACAGGAGAGCAAGCATAAAGTGTATCCTCACTAGCTGGGTAAAAATCAAAGGAGCACAACTGGCATCTTACCTCTTCAGGGTTAAACCTGAGGTGATGTGCTATGATGTCATAAGATTTTCCGTTCTTGTAATTCCGGATGTTTTTATGAGAAAAGTGATTCAAGTAACCAAATTTGCCATGTACTGGCACTGCCAGCGTCAGGTTTGCCTTGTCAGTGTATCGCAGGAGCACGTTCTGCACCGTGGTACTGCCGGTCTTGTGGGTTTTCAGAAACATGACGTGTCTCTTTGGAGAGCATGGAGCTGCGGTAACAAAGTCCATAGATCTGCAAGAAACACGGTTATGTTATTTACAAGCCTAAAATGTAAAATATAAACTAAATATGTTGTTATGATGAAGTTACTGATGTTAATGTATCAATTGTTTTATACATGATTAGTAAGTCAGTTGAAATGTATTCCTGTTACTTGAGATGGAAGTTGCTTTTAAAGGGCATGGGAGATGACACTCTGATTGGTTTAGTCTGTGTTAATGCACATGACACACCTACAGGTAATTAAACCAGTTAACCTCTTTTACAGCTGTACCCCAATCATGCAACTAAAATCTACTGTAATGTGCAAAAATGCATTTGGTGTCATGGCTGCGGCTGTGTAGCTGGTTTGTTTTTGTTTCCCTGGTCCATCCATGCGATTTTGTTTTAATTGCCCTTTTATGACCATCCTGCCTACTGTTTCTCTGCCTCTCAGTTTAATTACCCATCTGTTCCACCTGCCTGCTTGTTCACCTGTGTTTCATTTGCTTGTTTAGTCCTGCGTACTTGAACCCTGATTGTTCTCTTGCTGTTTGTTCTCTTGTTTGTCTCAGTTTCGCAACCCGCCTTTTCCTGTGTTTTGCCTGCCTTTTTGTGTGGCCTCGTTTTATTGGATTGTGTTTTTCATTACCTGCTGAGTTTTCCTGTTTAAGATCTATTGCCTGCCTGTTTTTCACCTCTGCTTTTGGACTGTGATTTGGTACCTTTTCCTTGTCCCCCTGGTTTTGATCCTGCCTGTTTATGACTTTGATTTTTGTCTTTTCTGGCTGCTTAATAAACAAAAGTATATCATTCATCTCTGTCTGATTTGTAACATTTGGACACAATTAAAACACAATTGCTCTATGTGCTAGACATCATGTGCAAAGATGTAAAATGTGGCCCCTAAACTGATGACTCTTAATTAATAACTGTTCATTCATATCAAGAAAATACACACAGGCATCCACACTTTTCAATATAGCCAGTCTTGCACTTCTCAACATTTTGAAATATGTTTCTCTCATGGATTGAAGTTGTGCTAGTTATAGCATGTGATAAAATTTACTGATAGAGCCAGTTATAGCATGAGCCACACAGCCTGCTCATGCTGTAACCATTTCTATAGCAGCTTACCAGCTGTTATGGAGCTCACAGGTACTGTGGAGAATGAATACGCTGTTTGCATTCATTAAATTCAGACTGGTTGCAGTTAAATAGAGCAAGGGAAATGGACATTTGAAAAGCAGATAAAGTTTGCAGAATTATTGTGTTCCTTGGCTATGAATCAGATTTCAGGGACAATTATTGTGATCTCTGTGATATTTTCTGTGTTGTTAAAGTACTGAGTAAGAGTATATATGACCATCCCATCCCTAACTTGGCAGATGGTAACTTGACCTTCTCAAGCCCACAGATTTAACAAATACGCCTCTGATGCCTTCATAATATTGTGTGCAAGGTGCTGTATGAATCCTCTTTTTGTAAAATATCTTACAAAAGCATAGAGATGACTTCTGCAAATCAAATTACCTCAGCTCTGCGTGTGTGTGGCCCGTGGGCCTGCGTCGGTTCACAACAAAAATGAGAAGAAAAGTGAAAAGAGAGAAAAACATCAAAGAAAAGAATATTTTCTTCAGGGTGAATTTCCCCATGCTTATTCTTCTCCCTGTAGAGAAGAGAATATTTTCAAGATGTCAACTGTTAACCCAGAGAGGTGTTTCAGAAAGCAAGCTGAAAAAAAACATCACTTTAAACTAAACCTGAATTACTCGTCAGCCCAGCTACAGCATACAGCCTGCGGTATTAATTCTCCAATTATCACACATCCTCCCACTAGTCCTGTATAAAATAAAAACAAATTAATTTATATTTTGTTTCAAGATGATTGTGTTGCCAATCCTTGTACATCGCTTTGGATAAAAGCGTCTGCCAAATGAATAAATGTAATGTACGCCTTCTGAATTTCCTTCAAATCAAAATGCTTCAATATTCTTTTTCATAATTTAACAACAAGTAAGTAAATACTATATCCATCATCTTTGTTAAAATGTGAATTGATGTAGAATACGCGTTATATAACGTCATTATAGCGTTAAAATTCATTTAAAACTTATTTTAAACCTAATGAACTTTAAACAATAGGGTATGGAGTTTAACTGGAACAGGTACTGCAGCCTGCAATCCAGTCCGTGCGAAGGAACGCAAATTGAGGAAGAACCGTGAGGGTCATTCCAGTTCGAACAGCCACAACCCCTCCCCTCCGCTGCTCCCCCTCCCTCGGGGAGGGCTCCCTCGCCTGCTACGTCACTAAAGGGCTCACTCGATTGGAGGGAAGAAGTGAAGGGAGGATTTTATTTCGGATTGGAACGCAGCCCTAGAGGGATTCACTGTGGAATTTCAGAATAAGGGCCCTCCAAATATGTTACACACTGAAAAAACATGTTCTATTAAAAAATTACGGAAAGAAAACTGTCTTTTTCCAATAGCTGAAGTTCTGTTGAATTCCCTTTATGCGCGGGTCTGTTTCTATGACAGCGGGCGGGCGCGCGCGCTCTGAGCGCTGTCGCTGCTTAAGAGGAAGTTCTTTGTTTGGGGAAGGAGTGACAGAGTTTTTACTTGAGCGAACTGTTCTTAAATTTACAGTTTTCTGTTTTAATCGTTCTGAGACGTACTTTGTGAAAAATGTTCCCGGAGTATATTTTTCACTGCGGTTATCAGTCTTAGAATTATTAATTAGAAGACAAATTTCATAATCGCAACAGCTCTATCAGCCTTTAACTGCATTGTTAAACATTGTGTTGTTAATGAGGTCTATACGTACATTCACAGATTTTGCATAACGAATATTGAAGACACTGAAATGAAACAAATCTACTCAGCGGGTATATATACCTTTACGCCTCGTTCGAAACCCACAGAAAAGAAATAAACCTTAATACAAAGATGTGCGTGCATGCATGTTCCGTTAGCTAGGTTAATATATTACACGGCAGTACACTGAAAAATAAAAACGTTTTGTTCCAAACAATAGAACAACAGCACTCGTACCTTTTATGTCTGTTTTCAAATAATAAAAATATATGTGACCTTAGTCAATGAATGCCGCCTGTTGTAATGCATTAATTTAACAGCTGATCTAGATCGTAATATTTTAGGTTTGCATATCTCATACAATTATTGCCAGTGAAAGTTGGACCTCAATCTTAAAAGAGAAAATATTTCATGTCTTGAAAAGAAATGTTTGAATGTTTCATTTTTAAATTGAACTTGTGCAAAAATAACCATGTCTATACCTTGCAATATTCATGAATATTTTAGCCCTGAAACAGCAAGTGTGTATTTTTTAAGCATGAAAAATCACCAAGATCAGGCAAAGACATGGCATGATGGTGGTTTCCATGTCTAATTTTTGGATAAGGTGTGTAATGTATGTTTTCACACTTATTACAAATAGAATTACACTTTTATTTCTGAAACTAGACATCCGGAGCGACATACTATTTCAGATTGATACTGTATTGAAGTGCTCTGAAATTTTGCCCTGAATGTCACACTTTGTCCCCCTCATTAAGGAAGTTACTCACATCCTGTAGCAATATATCAGGTGATAAAACAAAAATCAATTTACAAATACTTGTAAAATTATATTTATCATAACTTACATTCACAGCAAACTTGGCAGATATTTTTTCTGTTATATAAAATGTAATAAAATATGCAACGCTATACTTCCGTACCTGTGATGTAGATACAGTGGGAGAAATGCTCAGCTTGTGGAATCTGTAGGTGAAATGGCGAAAGAGCAGGGAGGGGGAAGACACACGTATGTGCTGGGGTAACCAGTCAGACTGGGTAATTACTTTAAATGGTTCAGAAGCCCAGCTCACTGGATTTGGGCATGGGGTGGAATGAAAGCCGCCAATTGGGGCACTTTTGGTGAAAAGAATTGGCTCTGCAGGATGAACCAAACACCGGGTTAAGGTGCCCGATGCCAACATTCATCATATCTGAATGGGAGCATTTGATTAAGTTCTTTATTAATGTGGTAAACGAAACAGTACAGAACTCATATGAGCAGTTATAATTCATGGACATAGTTTATAGAAATTAAAACTGTAAAGGATATTATCAGAATGCATGACGGGTTTGGGCTTGGCTGGTATTGTCAAAAATACGTAAATATACCAGTCTTTTGTATTTATTAACCTTTGTCTTTTGGTATTCCATTTGTATGCATTTAACAAGTTCTGTACTCAGTTAGTGTGAGAGACGTAAACAACATTTCTGCGCTCGTTCCTTGTATATGCTAGATTGTGACGTCAATTTGAATATGCATATTTATCCATGTCATATGTTTACACCTGGCAATAGCACTCCAGATGGTCATTCATCCTTCATAATATATTTTTACATTTGGTGGTGTATCTTTCCTTCCTATGTTGTTGCTATTATTCTACAAAGTTACCCTTAAAGAACTGCATGTTTCATAAACAAGCTCTATTGGCATGCAAGTTACGCCTGAAGGATTTCATGTTCCGCATGATGCATGGAATGCCGTCAAGCCAGCCACCACTTAGGAAATTGCAGTCAAGCCAGCCGCCACGGTTTTTCAACATACGCGTAAACGTGTGTTATTACGGTTTTTTTCTACGTATTTCCTATACAGAAATAAGGTTTCTAGGGATTCTCACAGGAATGAAAAATAAAAAAAAATCAGAAGGGAATATAAAAGGCAAGACACTGTTGTGGACCTGGCTTGTTTGAAACCCATTTCAGAAAAGGAAACGGACACGAGAGAATTAAACAATAATGTTTAATAAGTAAATGTTTTAAGTAAATAGTAACAAAATTAAGAAAAAGGTGTCTGTGGTGAAAAGAATTCGAAGGGGACAAAACACGTGTTTGTGTATGTGTGCAAGAGCATGAACCAAAACAGAGAGAGAGAGAGAGAGAGAGAGAGAGAGAGAGAGAGAGAGAGAGAGAGAGAGAGAGAGAGAGAGAGAGAGAGAATGAGCAGGACTTCCTTTCATTTTTGGGGCCCATTTTGTAATTCCAACAAGCATTGTGCATGAATAGGGGAACCCTGTCAGCTTTCTGGTTTGATAGAAGTGGTTCCATTTGTGACTTTATGACTGTGATTCAGGCAGTCCTGTACGCCATTGAAAGGGCTAGTAACGGCCTTGTTTAGCATACAGCTTTTCTGTATAAACCACTGGGTGGATAAAATACTGTTCACATTTCTCCTTCATTTTTTATCAAGATCAGATCTGACACTGTGAGCCATGATATGAACTCCTTCTTTAAAATATCTTGATTCATTTTTTTTTAAGTACCAGTCCATCCTGAGAGCACTGTTTTTCCAGCCTCCCACGTTTCTCCCTGAGAATGGTTAGTTCTTCCTCTAGCCTGGCTAGACCAATCGTCTCCTCAATTTTTTTCCAAAATGTCACATTAAAGTGGACATACATCTTCCAGTCCAGTGAGTTCCATTCTTTAATTTTTCTGGCCATCTCTTCATTGACAGTTTTAATGTCCATCTCATTTCTGCTGTTGTGCTTAAAGGTAACAACGTCATCAATATCCCAACACAAGAATTCTTTTAGCAAGATCATGGACTCATCAAAATATTCTGCTATCAAAATCAGGTTGAATGTCTTTTCTACAAGCCTGAGTGCCTTGGCGTATAACTCTTCTGGGTAGGTGATTCTGTTACTAAATCCAAAGTCAAACCATGTGGGGTTCTTTACACGGGAGTTTTTCGGGTGCCTTGCGTTGTGATATTTGCTGGCATTGTTCAGAAAATCCTCCAGAGATTTTGCAGAGCTGAAGGCAGGAAAGTCCTTCTTAAAAAAGGAGAATGATGATTCCATTTGGGTGACAGGATTTCTGAGGATCGAGAAGTAGAAGGTGTCGTTGTGTTTCAACACCTTTTTCACCTGAAAGACAAGCAAATCCATTGGTTACATGTAGACTCATTCTACATTACATATGCACACCTTTCAAAACAATGCAGCAACATGCATTAATTATCAGCGCTGAGCACCAACTGGCCACTACTTGGCGTGATGTGACCTTTATTTATAGAATCCAATGTTGAAAACGTGTGTCCAGTTTTTGAAAACCATTTATCTTTTTTTCCTATTTTTTCCCAATTTCTCCCAAACCCTGGTTGAGGTAGTTGAGCTAAAGAAGCATTATAGCTATGTTAAAATGTTGTTGTAATTACTCATATTAGATCATATTAATTATTTGCAAAATAGCAAATGCGCTAATCAAAGATAGCATTTGCTATATTTTCCACAGTAATTAGCTAGCCACGTAGCTAATTATCCATTCAAGTGTATTGTGAAGTTAATGGGTTCATTCTAATTCAGCTGCTGTGTTTACTAAAACCTAAGTGCATTAACTTAGTTTTCTCTATGTCAAATTCATGTGACAGCAGTCCCACATTTAATGAAATATGAATGATAGCAATGAGATTCCCTGTGTTACCATTATTTGCTACTGAATGAGGTTTGTTAAATTGGAGCTAAAACCTGGACTAAAATGTACTAAAGCCTGCCAACCTGGACTATAATCATTCTTTGAAATTAAGCTAAAATTTAATCTGGCCAAGATCCACAGAGCATCGAGTGAGCTCAGCCAGAATATGGCAGAATATTATGTTTATTATTTTTGTATATATATATACAAATGATGTAGAACAACACACACCATGAACAACAGTAAGAAGAGAGTGGGTAGGGGTGGAGGTATGTCTTTCATCATCATGGTTTTAGAAATCATACCTCAGCTCAGTTGGCTAGATATCTCCAAAACCACCTTACCTGCTTCACGAACCCAGCGTTAGCTATCAGATCTGGCAGGCCATGCTTCCCAGCAAGTATAATGCTAGTTTTGTGGAAGTATTATAGCCTCAGCAGTTTTAAGTTGCAAGTGATAAGTAGCCATCTTGTTGTGTAGTTGTCAACTATAATGCTTGATTTTGAGGTAAAACGGTTTGCTAGTCAGGTCACCAGCTTGAATATAATCCACAAATGATAACAACTTTTACAAGCAGTACTTCAGATTTTTCCACATGAGTAATTGTTAGTGTATCGTAATCATTTGCAGATCTTGTTTCTTACAGCTCTGTGTAAACTCTATATTATAGAAGGCACAAAAGTTAAACTCTGTTCAACACAAGCAGCAGTGGCTAAAAAGTTCTGCTTGCTCTGGAGAGCAGCTAGTGGCTGGGGCACTTTCAATATGTAGGCATTGTGCCAGTATTCGGAAATGAACTCATCTGTGTATGAAAAAACACATATAAGTACTACTTGGATATTGCAGCTATCATCTTACCTCTTTGGGGTTAAACCTTAGGTGGTGAGTGATGACATCATAAGTTTTTCCATCCTCGTAATTTCTAATGAATTTTGGGGAAAATTTTATTTTTTCAACAAATGTGACCCTATTCTCTTGGGGCACTGCCAGCGTCAGGTTTGCCTTGTCAGTGTATCGCAGGAGCACGTTCTGCACCGTGGTACTGCCGGTGTTGTGGGTTTTCAGAAACATGACGTGTCTCTTTGGAGAACATGGAGGTGCAGTCGTAACACCTATAAATCTGCAAGAGAAATGGTATTATTATTATTGTTATTATTATTATTTTCAAACCTTAAATGTGAAATGGAGTCCAATATCTTAAAAGTGGTACTTGTGAAACATCTCGTGACTTGAGTTTCAGAAGGTTTGGTCCAAACGCTGGCATAACACAGCCTCTACCCTCATTTCCTCTCTCTGCTCTGGAACTGTAGCTCAAGCAACACACCCCAACCCCTGGCTCAGCCATCTTGCCTGTTCTTCCTTACATTAAATTATAATATGGAAGTTTTTTATGCAGTTCTGTTATGAGCGTGCCTCTAACTCCATTTACAGCCTGTAAATGTAAAATTTGTGAAAGAGACCAACAAGATAAATTCACCGCTATTATCATTATGATATGATTATACTTTGAGGTGTAATGAATTAAATTTCACCACCTCTTCTTTCCAGTGATTTTATGGCATGCTGCACAGTCCTTTACTTGAAGAAAATTCACAGCAGCAGTGAGAATAATCAAAATAAACAACCCATGGAATAAGGTTCTCATGGACACTTGACGCATTCTTGTCCCTGCAAAAAGAATAAGGAGCATTAAATGTTCTATCCTAGAGAAAAAAGGAAGATAACAACTTAATTTTCTTTTAAACCCTCCAAGCCTTATTTTAATACAGATGGCCAACACAAAGCCAGGTTTTCGGGGAAGGCACAATGACCCCAACAACAACAATACAACTGTATTTAAAAAAAAACAAAAAAACAAATCCCACCAGGGATTCTGCTCCAAGCCTGGAAGGCACCAGAAAATCCTGAAGGGAAGAACAGAGAATAAATAATTCATTTAAATTCAATTTTATTTGTATAGCGCTTTTTACAACAAGTTGTCACAAAGCAGCTTTACAATTGATCCCCAGCCTGAAACCCTCACTGAGCAAGCCAAGGCATACGCAAGGAATACTCTCTCTCAGAGTAACCCTCTGAAGAATAAGTTATGTAAGAACCATCAGAATATCATTCAGTAGAAACACTCTCAGACAATGGGAGGAATGGAATGATTTATTAAATGGTTTGGCAAGGAAATTGAACACTGGTTTTGGGCTTGGAGTACTGTTGTATCATTGTACATGGAAACATTTGCCAATGTTAGTGTCTCATAAACATCTTTAAGATGATCAGAGAATCATTCTTCTAGGAGGGCAACATTTAGCACAGCAAAACATCCGGTGTTTATTTAAATGGAAGTTTTGCTGTGGGTGAGTGGGCTATACTCACACAGTTTCAGCCAGATTCTAGAGAGGATTAAAAATTCAAGGTAACTGGATGCAATAAAATCATTAACAATTAAGAGCTTGCTGAATGAAAACAGGACCCCCTAAATAAAATAAAACTATTAACTGTTTGTGCCACCTGTCAATGCAAGATTTTGGAATGATGTGAATTTAATTAACTAAATTAGCAACCAATCCAATTAGCACCCAAATTTTGTATGAATGCTATTGTGTCATTTCTAGCAAGGATGATATTCTCAGTTCGAATTGTTCAGAGGACTTTTCCTAGAATGAGCAAAACGAAATTATGCAAGTACCAGACAGTTCACTACTCTTGGTAAGGAGCCAAAAGGCTTGGCAGGCTAATAGCATTTTAATAATTTTGGGGAGTTGAAGCTCCAAATCCAACTACGTTTTCCATAAATTACACTCTCAACAGATTCTCTGACAGATAACTTAGGATAGGAAACAAAAGACGACTCTTAGATTCTGTGCGTGTATGAAATATTTATATCAATTTAAATGACTAATTATTATTAAACATACTGACAATTTAAATATCTGAATTGTTAATCAGTGATGGAACCAGACAGTTGGTGGACTCAGCCTGCAAAACAAAGCTAGCTCTCAGTCAGTATTGAAGACTGAGTATGTTTTTTTATTCAAAATAATGAGAAAGAAATGGCAAAAGCACCAAACAGAACAACCTTATACTTAAGTAGGTGTAGACTCACTCACTAAAGTTAACTGAAAATAAGACATGAGACAAAACATTGCTCAACATATACAAGCAAAAGAGGAAAAGAATGATAAGTGAAGCCAGAGGATATTACCGTCCTACTGAGGAGCAGCTGAGGAGCAGGGGTAAAGCAGAAGAGACACCACCAAGCAACTAGCCTCTCCCCCAAAAAGGCACAATAAGCAGCCAGAGTAGAAACAACTCCACCAGCTGGAACAGCACAATCCAGATAGGAACGGCAGCAAGGACAAGTGCAGATAGGCACAGAGTCCATGGCACACCACGGGTCTCCATCTTATCGCCACCTATGCAGGCTCATTTCATATCTGTGAATGAATTCTGAGTTGTGAATTTGACTTTTTAAAACAAGATTATCAACAGCATACCATGCCACACTCTCAGCTGTTTCTGAAAAAGTGCACAATTCACAATTCAATGGCAGCCATTTAAAGCTGGCTGGCAGAGAGAAAAGAACCAGGAGAGGGGAAAGGGAGAGAGAGGAGCATTTCTTTTTGCTGAAATCTAAGTTTTAAAACTGGATATCCAGCAAGGCTTATTTGGAATATTTCATTAAAAAATTTCCCTCCCAGTTTCCTTTCCTTTTGGCTCTTAGTTAAACGGTCATGTGGCTCTTAGTTAAATGGTCATGTGGCTCTCAGTTAAACGGTCATGTGGCTCTTAGTTAAACGGTTATGTGGCTCTCAGTTAAACGGTCATGCAGCTTTTAGTTAAATGGTCATGCCGCTCTTAGTTAAACGGTCATGTGGCTCTCAGTTAAACGGTCATGCGGCTCTTTGTTAAATGGTCATGTGGCTCTTAGTTAAACGGTCATGCGGCTCTTAGTTAAACGGTCATGCCGCTCTTAGTTAAACGGCCATGCCGCTCTTAGTTAAATGGTCATGTGGCTCTCAGTTAAACGGTCATGTGGCTCTTAGTTAAACGGTCATGCCGCTCTTAGTTAAACAGTCATGTGGCTCTTAGTTAAACGGTCATGCCGCTCTTAGTTAAACGGTCATGCGGCTCTTAGTTAAACGGTCATGCCGCTCTTAGTTAAACAGTCATGTGGCTCTTAGTCAAACGGTCATGTGGCTCTCAGTTAAATGGTCATGTGGCTCTTAGTTAAACGGTCATGCCGCTCTTAGTTAAACGGTCATGTGGCTCTTAGTTAAACGGTCATGTGGCTCTCAGTTAAACGGTCATGCGGCTCTTAGTTAAACGGTCATGTGGCTCTTAGTTAAATGGTCATGCAGCTTTTAGTTAAACGGTCATGCCGCTCTTAGTTAAATGGTCATGTGGCTCTCAGTTAAACGGTCATGCGGCTCTTTGTTAAATGGTCATGTGGCTCTTAGTTAAACGGTCATGCGGCTCTTAGTTAAACGGTCATGCCGCTCTTAGTTAAACGGTCATGCCGCTCTTAGTTAAACGGTCATGTGGCTCTCAGTTAAACGGTCATGTGGCTCTTAGTTAAACGGTCATGCGGTTTTATAAGACAATAGGTTGGTAGTTAGTTTCAGGCATCTTGGAGAACTTGCCACAGTTTTTGTGCTGACTGTCTCACCCGCTGGTGTCCCCCAAGGTTATCCCTGACAGGCTAAATGATGCTAAGGTCAGGGCTCTGTTGGGGCCACACAATCTACTGTAGAACTCTTTGTTCTCTAAGCTGAAGATAATTCTTTATGACCTTGGCTGTGTGTTTGGGGTTATTTTCCTGCTGCAGAATGAGGTCGGGACCAATCAGATACCTGCCTGATGGTACTATGTGATGGACGAGAATTTGCTTGTTCTTTTCAGCATTGAGGATTGTGTTAATTCTGACCGGCTCGTCACATCTATTTACAGAAATGCGGCCCCTAACCTGAAGGGAAGCTGCACCGCGCCCCAAACCTGCAGAGAACCTTCACTGTGCCCCACTTTAGGCTGCACCCCACTTTAGATGCTCATCCATGTAGGTCCCTCCAGCTCTTTTACAGACAAACTGCCCCCTGCCTGATCCAAACATTTTACATTCTGACTCACCAGCCCACTGCACAGCACTTCAGTGCTGGTGGTGTTCATAGGGGAGTATCTAAGCTTTGTTTCTGCTTTGGAGGAATGGGTTTGTGGGAGCAGCTCTTTCCCGGCTGTAGAGGGGTGTGGTTGGGTTCCAGTGGTTTCTTTGAGTTAAGAGCCGATAGCAGTTCTGGACTTCATCTGATTTTGAGGGACGTTGACGTTTGAAGTATTTCCCATCTGCTGCACTCAGTTTCTGTGACTGACCACTGTGTTTTTGTGTTTCAGCTTTTGTCTGGGTTCTATGCTCACTCTTGCCTTGGAGCAGAAACATCTACCACATGATCACCTGTTTGTTTGCTTACACTTTGGCCGGTTTGATTTCTTCTGCATCCGTTTCTGTTTCAGTGAATCAGCTCATTATGTCATTGGTCATTCGCATGCATCTGTGACCTTTGTTTAATCATGTACTGGGCTGTATACCAGCAAAGTGGCCTGTAACATAATATGTGGCTTTCTTTACTGGAATACAAAAATGTCTGTAACATTTAGTATTTTGGAAAACATTGATCCATTGATTCATTAACCTAATTTCAGAAGTACAAATTCTCATACAATGATAGCATTAGGAAGGCGTTTTTGAGTACTTTACTATGTAGAACACAGATGTTGGCAACAGTCGTGTGTCAGTGTGGCAGAGGTTCTGGGCTCAAAGGAAGCCACTGCACAGTGCATGTTGGGCCTGTGTTCTGCGTTCACCTCCAGACCTGCCTGTGTGTGGCCAGGTACATCTCACCTCTCTGCTTGATCATCATTTTTCCTGAAAGCCTGTTTTTGTTTGTGCGCAGCACTCTATCCCATAAAAAACCAAAAAAACTGATCCGGTGATTCTGAATGGCAAACTGAGGAATCATGACTATCATATTAACTTAAGTGGATTCAATTTGTCCAACCAATTATCTTGTGAGTGGATTCAACCGGGCCCCATTCATACACAGTAAATGAGGATACAAATGCATTTATTATAGGTCATGAGGATAGGGTGCCAATTAACCTCTTCCCGCGGCACCACCGTCCTGTTTCAGCTTCAGCTGAGTGTTCTGCTTATACCGCGAGCATTTAAATCCCACGGTGAAGGGGGCAGGTCGGGGATGACAAATTATTTGTGGCTTTGAACGTGGGATGGAGCACGATCAGGAGCCCGTATAGTTCCAGAGCGAAGAGGCAGTATAACAATAGGACTAAATCAGGCCATCACCAAAACAAAGCAGCTGTCAGACGGTCTGCGGCATCAGCCCAGCGTCCAGACGAGAGAAGGGAGAAACAGATGCTGCCCGTGTTTTGGCTGAAAACTGAAAACACTGCCAGTATTACCTTTGATATGCTCTCCCACCTGCCGTGCTTAATTACAGGTGTGATGTCGCTGCCCTGTTTAAGTTCGTCTGCAAATATGGACTTTGTGGGCAGTTATTCAAATAGGCCAAAAAAACATGCTGGATTTAATTCCACCAAACACGCTATCATGAGGGGTTAGACTGAACCTGGGATTTCATTAGCACACGCCTACTTACTCTATTATACTGATACATGCATTCTGGAGAACTCCACAGCAATGACATGCTATGTGTCCCCTGCATGATGCCACTTGCAGGAAATGCTAAGCATGATAGGAAAGAGGTGCATGGTGTTTATGTTCCTGTATGAGACCAGAAGGGAGATGTGCTAGGCTGAGGGGTTGTGTGAGAATTCTTCTCCTGAACCTCTGGGTTAACAAACTCCAGCTTTTTCAGATTGATAACATTTGACTTTCTCTAATTCGGTGGGATGAAACAGTAGATGTTAACAGGCATAATGCAGTGCTTTTTAAAGTCCTGAACACGCTTTGCATACGCAGGTGTTGTTTGACACCCTTTTAACCCCGGGTTCTGTAGATGTGGCAGAAAGAGGAGCTAAAATCTGCAGCATGTTTTTTCCCAGCTGCTCCCTGCCCCCACTGATCACAAAAATCTGCTCCAGCCTGTTTTCTTCTGCAGTTACAGTTGGAGGCAGAGGCCCAAATGCTCCTGGGCCCCACCACAACAATGAGATATGTCAGTGACCCAGCAGGCCAGGCACACCCTGACACTCACAGGTTCCTGCTCGCAGATGGAATCCTGCAGACTAACATTCTACGGAACACTTTAAGTTCAGAGTTTGAGTTCGACTGGTTAAAGTGTGCAGTAAAAAAGCAAATGTTCATGATCAAGCTCATTTTCACTAATGCACCTGAAATACGAGATTGCACAACAGGATGGGTGCTCTCAGTTTTGCATTCCAGACTCTTCAGATCTGACTTCTGAACAACTTCTGAAGCTGTGATGAGTGGAATTGTGAAATTGAAGCTGTAGTGAGTGATACTGAAGCAATGACTTGTGATTACCTTACTGATGTGGCCTCCAGTCACCCCAGGTGATGTCTTAAAAGTGTTTTCTTCTTTTACTTTCATTGTGGAGACTCGCAGCCTCACAGGGCCTACATACAAAGATGAACTGACTGCTAAACTGAGGTCATTTGATTTGTAAAGGTCAACCCTATGTTTTTGTACTCCCTACCCTCTACTCCCTACTCCCTACTCCTACCCTCTACTCCCAACCCCCTACCCCCTACTTCCTTTCTGTCTGCCTGGAAGACACTGACTGACACAGCCCAGTATTAGCTGAGATATGAAGAACTGAGATTCTGATGAATAAATGAATGTAAGGGAAGCAGTGAATGAATGAGTGAATGAATGAATGAAGCAGCAGGGAGGAGGGCCTCCCGTTATTGTCTGTGATAATCATAGGTGTGTGTGTATGCGTGCGACTGTGTGTGTGTGTGCGCGTGCGAGTGCGCGAGTGTGTGCGAGTGCGCGTGCGAGTGCGCGAGTGTGTGCATGTGCGCAAGCAAGCATGTGCGCGAGCGTGTGTGTGCGTGAGCGTGAGCAGTCTGCAGTAGAATCGCCCCCTCTCCGCTCCCCTCCCCTCCCTCCTTCTTCATGCTGCTGTAGTGGGAAGTGCTGTTTATGAATGAGGTGGGGGGGTCAGGTCAGAATGTGTGAGAGCTCCTGGAGGAGGTTTCCAGGGTGTGTGTGTTCCAGTGGAAACCTCCTCCACTCTGGGCTGCAGCGACATCGTGAACAGAATTCTAACTGGGTTTCCCGGGTAACGGGGTCATTTGCAAGGCAGGTCCACAGCAGATGAACAGAGTTCCATAAGAGGGCGCTGTTGAATGGAGCGAGGCAGTGTGCCAGGGGGTGCTATCCACCCCACAGTCCGCCGTGAAAGGTTAGGCGATAGGAGATCGTGTCACAATGAGTTACAGCTTCCATATGTGGCCAATGTGTTGAGATATCATTTAGGTCTCCACCGTCGGGTTCAGAAACGTTCTCCAATATCCTGACATTGGCATCAAGATGATGATAACTGTCCCACAGACGGTTTCCATGTGCGTGGCGGGCCCTTAGTGTGTGAAGAGCACGTCAAACACGATGAGCAGAGGAGCATGCAGAGAGCTAACGCTTGAGAGACATTTTCATTGTTGTCCGTTTATGGCAAGCTGGCTCAGCTGCTCGATGACATGTTGCTGTGTACGTCAACGCTGTAGTGCTGTCTTTGTAAGTTAAATGCGATGCTGTCCACTTGGCACAATCTCCCCAAAGAGGAGACTCCGCATCCCAGCAGGATTTTCCTAACACACACATGCACACAAACACACTCACACAAACACACGCACATGCACACAAGCACACTCACACACACATATGCACAAACACAGATCCTGAAGGATTTCTATTCTTTGGCCTAAATTCCTCGGTCCATGCAATCTTTGGCCAGGCCTGTCCCATTACACTCAAAGCCACGGAGTAGTTAGAGATTACCAAGGGCTTCCTGCACAGGGCACAGATGTACATAAAGCTTCGTGTGAGCCCAGGGCTCGTCTGTCCCTTTGTGATTAAGCACTCTTCCTCCCCCCGCCGCTGCGGTCTTCCTCCCCCCGCCACTGCCCACCACAGACCCTGTGAGCAAACCGTGCCTCTGCAGCTGCTGCGTTACGCCGCAGACCCTGAGAGCAAACCGTGCCTCTGCAGCTGCTGCGTTACACCGCAGACCCTGAGAGCAAACCGTGCCTCTGCAGCTGCTGCGTTACGCCGCAGACCCTGAGAGCAAACCGTGCCTCTGCAGCTGCTGCGTTACGCCGCAGACCCTGAGAGCAAACCCTCTGAGAGCAAACCGTGCCTCTGCAGACCCTGAGAGCTGCCTCTGCACGCGCACGACCCTGAGAGCAAACCGTGCCTCTGCAGCTGCTGCGTTACGCCGCAGACCCTGAGAGAAAACCGTGCCTCTGCAGCTGCTGTGTTACACAGTTTGTTAAAAGAAAACTGTTATAACCAGACCTGCGTCCCCTACGGTCTAACGTTCACATTCATAATTCTCTCCAACCCGTCCCAGAATGCATTGCAGAAGGAATCTCATCTAGTTTTCTTTTAGGGGAAGTAGCAGCTTGGAGCTGTGTGTTGACAAGGGATGCCAAGCGTTCTTTCTGAGAGATGAAATTTACTTTTGTATGCAATGAATGTCCTCTTTAAGCCTGTGATGTAACTGTTTGGCTGCTGATCTTGTTCGCCAACCATTTTTTTTGTCTTTGGGGCAGGGAGAGGGAAGTAAATCTCTTGGCATTTCTCTGGGAAATGTTGTCTTTTTCCATGGCCTTAATCCTTGGGCCTTATTTTCCCAATGGGAGCTGTTGAAGCTGTCAGCACTTGCCACTGGGGTTTGGCCCGGGGGTGGGGCGGGTTATTTGGGCTGAGGGTGGGTGGGGTGTTTGGGCCGGGGATGGGGGGGCATTTGGATTTGGCTCCTGAGTATTTCCACCATTTTCCATAAGGCTGGGCCTTTCTGCACACTGAGGGGTAAAGGTATCACCACTGGGGATTCAAAGGACTGAATCTATTTTACAGAATCACCACTGGGGATTCAAAGGTCTGAATCTATTTTACAGAATCACCACTGGGGATTCAAAGGACTGAATCTATTTTACAGAATCACCACTGGGGATTCAAAGGACTGAATCTATTTTACAGAATCACCACTGGGGATTCAAAGGACTGAATCTATTTTACAGAATTACCACTGGGGATTCAAAGGACTGAATCTATTTTACAGAATTACCACTGGGGACTCAAAGGACTGAATCTATTTTACAGAATCACCACTGGTGATTCAAAGGACTGAATCTATTTTACAGAATCACCACTGGGGATTCAAAGGTCTGTGATTACCACTGGGGATTCAAAGGACTGAATCTATTTTACAGAATCACCGGGATTCAAAGGTCTGAATCTATTTTACAGAATTACCACTGGGGATTCAAAGGACTGAATCTATTTTACAGAATCACCACTGGGGATTCAAAGGACTGAATCTATTTTACAGAATCACCACTGGGGATTCAAAGGTCTGAATCTATTTTACAGAATCACCACTGGGGATTCAAAGGACTGAATCTATTTTACAGAATCACCACTGGGGATTCAAAGGTCTGAATCTATTTTACAGAATCACCACTGGGGATTCAAAGGTCTGAATCTATTTTACAGAATCACCACTGGGGATTCAAAGGACTGAATCTATTTTACAGAATCACCACTGGGGATTCAAAGGTCTGAATCTATTTTACAGAATTACCACTGGGGATTCAAAGGTCTGAATCTATTTTACAGAATCACCACTGGGGATTCAAAGGACTGAATCTATTTTACAGAATCACCACTGGGGATTCAAAGGACTGAATCTATTTTACAGAATCACCACTGGGGATTCAAAGGACTGAATCTATTTTACAGAATCACCACTGGGGATTCAAAGGACTGAATCTATTTTACAGAATCACCACTGGGGATTCAAAGGACTGACTCCATTAATACGATCAGCATTGGGGATTCAAAGCTCTGAAAGCATTGCAGTAAGGTTTAGGCGTTTAGGGGCTTAGGGGTTTAGGGGTTTAGAGGATTAGGGGTTTAAGGGTTTAGGGGTTTAAGGGTTTAGGGGTTTAGGGGTTTAGGGGTTTAAGGGTTTAAGGGTTTAGGGGTTTAGAGGATTAGGGGTTTAGGGGTTTAGGGGTTAAGGGGTTTAGAGGATTAGGGGTTTAAGGGTTTAGGGGTTTAGGGTTTAGGGGTTTAAGGGTTTAGGGGTTTAGAGGATTAGGGGTTTAGGGGTTTAGGGGTTAAGGGGTTTAGAGGATTAGGGGTTTAGGGGTTTAGGGGTTTAAGGGTTTAGGGGTTTAGGGGTTTAAGGGTTTAGGGGTTTAGGGGTTTAGGCGTTTAGGGGTTTAGGGGTTTAGGGGTTTAAGGGTTTAGGGGTTTAGGGGGCGTTTAGGGGTTTAGGGGTTTAAGGGTTTAGGGGTTTAGGGGTTAAGGGTTTAGGGGTTAAGGGGTTTAGGGGTTTAAAGGTTTAGGGGTTTAGGGGTTTAAGGGTTTAGGGCAGGGGTGTCAAACTCCAGTCCTGGAGGGCCGCAGTGTCTGCGGGTTTTTGTTCTTTCCTTTCGATTGGCAGCCATTTTAGGCCTTGGAAACCAGGTGTGTGGACTCTTTAGCCAACCAGTGATTTTAATTAATCAATTAAGTGCTAAAACACACCAAAAACCAGCTACCACTGCGGCCCTTCAGGACTGCAGTTTGACACCCCTGGTTTAGGGGTTTAGGGGTTTAGGGGTTTAAGGGTTTAGGGGTTTAGGGGTTTAAGGTTTAGGGGTTTAGGGGTTTAGGCGTTTAGGGGTTTAGGGGTTTAGGGGTTTAGGGATTTAAGGGTTTAGGGGTTTAAAGGTTTAGGGGTTTAGAGGATTAGGGGTTTAGGGGTTTAAGGGTTTAGGGGATTAGGGGTTTAGGGGTTTAAGGGTTTAGGGGATTAGGGGTTTAGGGGTTTAAGGGTTTAGGGGATTAGGGGATTAGGGGTTTAAGGGTTTAGGGGTTTAGGGGTTTAGGGGTTTAAGGGTTTAGGGGTTAAGGGGTTAAGGGGTTTAGGGGTTTAAAGGTTTAGGGGTTTAGGGGTTTAGGGTTTAGGGCAGGGGTGTCAAACTCCAGTCCTGGAGGGCAGTGTCTGCGGCCCTCCAGTCCTGGAGGGCCGCAGTGTCTGCGGGTTTTTGTTCTTTCCTTTCGATTGGCAGCCATTTTAGGCCTTGGAAACCAGGTGTGTGGACTCTTTAGCCAACCAGTGATTTTAATTAATCAATTAAGTGCTAAAACACACCAAAAACCAGCTACCACTGCGGCCCTTCAGGACTGCAGTTTGACACCCCTGGTTTAGGGGTTTAAGGGTTTAAGGGTTTAGGGGTTTAAGGGTTTAGGGGTTTAGGGGTTTAGGGGTTTAGGGGTTTAAGGGTTTAGGGGTTTAGGGGTTTAGGGGTTTTGGGGTTTAGGGGTTTAGGGGTTTAGGGGTTAAGGGTTTAGGGGTTTAGGGGTTTATGGGTTTAGGGGTTGAAGGGATTAGGGGTTTAAGGGTTTAGGGATTTAGGGGTTTAGGGGATTAGGGGTTTAGGGGTTAAGGGGTTTAGGGATTTAGGGGTTTAGGGGATTAGGGGTTTAGGGGTTTAGGGGTTTTGGGGTTTAGGGGTTTAGGGGTTTAGGGGTTTAGGGGTTTTTGGGGTTTAGGGGTTTAGGGGTTTAAGGGTTTAGGGGTTTAGGGGTTTAGGGGTTTTGGGGTTTAGGGGTTTAGGGGTTTAAGGGTTTAGGGGTTTTTGGGGTTTAGGGGTTTAGGGGTTTAAGGGTTTAGGGGTTTAGGGGTTTAGGGGGGTTTAAGGGTTTAGGGGTTTAGGGGTTTAGGGGTTTAAGGGTTTAGGGTTTAGGGGTTTAAGGGTTTAGGGGTTTAGGGGTTTAGGGGTTTAAGGGTTTAGGGGTTTAAGGGTTTAGGGGTTTAGGGGTTTTGGGGTTTAGGGGTTTAAGGGTTTTTGGGGTTTAGGGGTTTAGGGGTGCTGAAGCAGGTGATCGGGGGGCATTAAGACACTGGTGGGCTTGATGTTTATATCACTTACGAGGATTTAAGGTGTTGATGTCGCAGTTGTAGTTTTTCTTGAAACAAAATCTCTTGCTTTCAAAACTGTGAATGCATCCTTCACAATGGAATAATGTGCTTTGCAAAAACAGAAAGTGCCCTAACTACAATTCAGAATCAGATGGGTGCATCAAACAATGCGACAGTTTTCACGACAGAATTGAAAGCTCTCTTCATCAATGTTCAAACCCACAAAAATCAGCATCGGTACACCACTGTGAGCTCGCTCCTTTACCTCCAGTTTGAAGCGATACTGATCTGTGATCCTGAGGACGCTCAAGCCTTACTTTCTGAACATAAAATGGAGGTGTGACAATACAGATATAGACGCACACTATTCTCACTTTACATACATTTCCACCGTTCCCAAAATGTTTCCTCATATGAAATTAAGAAATGGCATGTTTGAGCTAGATTTATTCAAACACATGACCGTCTCTTTAAGGGCATGTGGGATTCCGTCACTCAGACTTTGCATCACAACAAAACATGCTTTGAGTAGGTACTATTTTTTGGGGCCAAAATTATTTATGCTTTGGAATGTGTTTTTTTTAATCATTTTAACACAGCGCACAATTGGGCCTTAAAAAGACCACAGTCCACTGAATTACATATTCATCCGTTAAAGAGACAAAGTGTGTCTAAATTAATCCCAGCCACTATCTCTTATGTTTGGCCCCGAAATTCTTTCAAAAATTCAAAAAGAAGTTTAATATTAGGGTGTACAGTAATGTTATTACAGTTCATTGGAAAGAGACATTCAACTGTCCCCCTTTTCTGTTCAGTTTGACTGAACAATTTGACAAAACAGAAAAAAGGACAGACACACACTAATCCTGGTCTTCAATAAATCATAGTTTTATTTAAAAACCATATTTAAAAAATTGGAGAGAGCAGACTTATTTTATTTTCCAGTTGTTAGATTAAATATCTGATTTGCTGAATTCCACAGTTATTAAAAAAGCGGATTAGCCAGACAATCACGGATTAGCCGCGGAGATTATTTCCCTCTGAAAGGGTTTTGTGAAAAACATGGTGTAGCTCCACGGCCCAAACGGGATTGAATAACTTAAAACGGGCCTGATAGGCCGTGTACCTGCCACACTGTCTCAGAAGAAACAGAGATGCTGTGCCAGGGGCATTGTGAGAAAATGAGGCCTTGCTGTGATGTGTATCTGTAGGAGACCATTAATTAATTAGGCACATTTAGGCACCATGGGTAGAGTGCACAGCGGGGAAAACCAAGGCTCCCAAAACACTACACTGTGCATCACTACACAATACTACATCGTATTTCACTACACTACACTGTGCATCACTGCACAATACTACACAATACTACACCGTATTTCACTACACTACACTGTGCATCACTACACAATACTACACCGTGTTTCACTACACTACACTGTGCATCACTACACAATACTACATCGTATTTCACTACACTACACTGTGCATCACTGCACAATACTACACCATGTTTCACTACACTACACTGTGCATCACTACACAATACTACACCGTATTTCACTACACTACACTGTGCATCACTGCACAATACTACACCGTGTTTCACTACACTACACTGTGCATCACTACACAATACTACACCGTGTTTCACTACACTACACTGTGCATCACTACACAATACTACACCGTATTTCACGACACTACATAACGCAATACTTAATAAACATTACACTACACATTTCATTACACCACTCCGCATTCACTACACTGGATTACTACAGTACACCGAGTAGCTCAATAACACATAGTTATTCAGCAGTATGAACCCCCAGACAGCGATACAGGGAGCGTATTGAGAATGGACTTGGGCTTGGAGTCAAAAGGGGGAGGAGTCGTTGCGTCCTGGAGAGGGAATGACCCCCTTTTTCCTTTTGGCTGAAAGGAATTGAGATTGAGAACCCCCCACCCCAGAGAAAGGAGAGGATGAAGGTGGAGATGGGGAGGAGGTGTTTAGTTATTTGTTAATTAGGGACAATGCAAGTAGGAATCTATACAGGTTAAAATGAGACATGAGAGATGCACTGCATGCAGGGATTGTAGCTGCCCGTATTTATTCATCTGCATCTCCTGTCCCTGTTCAGGCTTTGGATTTTAGGATTAAAAAAAAGTACATTTACATGAATAAAAACAGGAATAATTTCTGATAAAGTTGCAGTAGTTATTGTATGTTCATGCAAGTGTGTGTATGTGTACCTGTGCCTCACGCTGGCTACATTTACACGCTCTAATGCTGAATGAGTTACAGGCTGAGGGGAGGGGTGTGTGTGTGTGTGTGTGTGTGTGTGTGTGTGTGTGTGTGTGTGTGTGTGTGTGTGTGTGTGTGTGTGTGTGTGTGTGTGTGTGTGTGTGTGTGTGTGTGTGTGTGTGTGTGTGTTTCCAGGGCTTTTATGGCTCTGTATCTCTAAGAATGGGCCAGACTCGCCCTTGACTTTCAGATACAGCAATAGTGGAGTCGGTCTGTCTCCGGTCGGGGAGATTTATGGGTAGGAAGTGGACGCTAATCCAACTGTGGTGCTCCCCGGCAGAGAAACATCGATTAGCAAACCAAAACACCCTCCAGGGAAAGGATTTATGGGCCGGCTTCAGGAAAGGCCCCTCCCATACACTTGGCCAGCTCCAGTAGCATGCAGTTCAGTAGACAAACAGCAGAGGGCAGGCTCCTCAGCAGGCAGTAGCATGCAGTACAGCGGACAAACAGCAGAGGGCAGACTCCTCAGCAGCCAGCTGAGGTAAATATTCAAAACTAGCATCGCTCTCTCAGTGACAGACTTTAAACCCTGTCTTTGGTTTCGTTGCTTACCTTTTGAAGCACTTCAGAATGAGGTGGAGAGCTGCTGTCTTTCTCCAGTGTGTCTGAGTCTGTCTCCAGTTTGAGAGCTACCTGATCAAACAGCAGCCACCTGCAGCTTAAACACTGGGCTTTCACCGCACATTTACAATCATTCACAATAAACATAACAAATATGTTTTTATGAAATTTCAAAATCACTTGAGCTTTTGGTTTTACTCCATGTTTTTTTTTTTTTTTGATGGGGGATGGTTGGAGTCGTGTGTGTGTGTGTGTGTGTGGGGGGGACACTGTACACTCAAAAATCATCCATTTTCTTGAATGCCAGTGTGCCTTTCCTCTCTCTCCAGGATTCATTCACGTTTTCCTTCCCTGAGAAAGTGCCAGAAAGAAATTACAAAAGAGGTTAACGTCATCGTACAGAGCGAGGGCTCCCTGAAAGCTGTCAACACTGAGTCCCCACATGCACACACACTCACTCACTCACGCACACACACACACACACACACACACACTTCGCACTCGCACTTGCACTCGCACTTGCACTCACACACACTCACACACACACACACACACTCGCCCTCGCACTCGCACTCGCACTCGCACTCACACACGCACACTCTCACACACACACGCACACGCACACATACACACACTCGCACTTACACTTGCACTCGCAATCGCACTCACACACACACACACACACACACTCGTTCACTTCTCTCATTTCTCCCTTGCTTTGCTGGAGAATCTAAATCTCAGAGCCCCAGCCCTGGATGCAGTCTGCATCCTCTGTGGACTGAGCTCACGAATAGTATTTTTATTCATGTAAATCTGTAGCCATATGGTAGGGCTTGAAAAGTTGGGTTTGCATCTGCATGACAAACATTGCTTTGGCTTGAGTGACACAGCGAGAGTTGGGCAATGCTAATGAAAAAAAGGGGAGGAATATTTTTATTTAGTTTGCTGATGCCTGGCGAAGGGTAAACCTGCACCAGTGTGCTGCACCCTCCTGCCTCACTGCCTGCTGGGTTTTTAGCGCATGGTATGAATTCATAGACTAAAAGAAGGCTATTCCATGTTTCTGCAAGGGAGACTGCCTCAGAATTTTTGTTTTCTCCAGTTGCTTTCACAGACAGTGACATGTACTTTGAATTAGGCAGGAGTGTTGATGGAATGCCGGCCAGTTTTCCTCTGCAGTCACCTTCAGTAGGCAGCGCTGGGGGTAGGGGGTGGGGAGGGGTCATTAGGTATGCAGGGCCAGAAGCTCCTTTTCCTTCTCATTCAGCCGGCTGCAGATAGCCACTGCACGCATTTCCACAAGAGTGCCTGACTCCTGGGTGGCAGTGTAGTGTAATGGTTAGGGAGCTGGGCTTGTAGCTCAGAGGTTACAGTGTAGCGTAATGGTTAGGGAGCTGGGCTTGTAGCTCAGAGGTTACAGTGTAGCGTAATGGTTAGGGAGTTGGGCTTGTAGCTCAGAGGTTACAGTGTAGTATAATGGTTAGGGAGCTGGGCTTGTAGCTCCGAGGTTACAGTGTAGTGTAATGGTTAGGGAGCTGGGCTTGTAGCTCAGAGGTTACAGTGTAGTGTAATGGTTAGGGAGCTGGGCTTGTAGCTCAGAGGTTACAATGTAGTGTAATGGTTAGGGAGCTGGGCCTGTAGCTCAGAGGTTACAGTGTAGTGTAATAGTTAAGGAGCTGGGCTTGTAGCTCAGAGGTTACAGTGTAGTGTAATGGTTAGGGAGCTGGGCTTGTAGCTCAGAGGTTACAGTGTAGTGTAATGGTTAGGGAGCTGGGCTTGTAGCTCAGAGGTTACAGTGTAGTGTAATGGTTAAGGAGCTGGGCCTGTAGCTCAGAGGTTACAGTGTAGTGTAATGGTTAGGGAGCTGGGCTTGTAGCTCAGAGGTTACAGTGTAGTATAATGGTTAGGGAGCTGGGCTTGTAGCTCAGAGGTTACAGTGTACTGTAATGGTTAAGGAGCTGGGCTTGTACCTCAGAGGTTACAGTGTAGTATAATGGTTAGGGAGCTGGGCTTGTAGCTCAGAGGTTACAGTGTAGTGTAATGGTTAGGGAGCTGGGCTTGTAGCTCAGAGGTTACAGTGTACTGTAATGGTTAAGGAGCTGGGCTTGTAGCTCAGAGGTTACAGTGTAGTGTAATGGTTAGGGAGCTGGGCTTGTAGCTCAGAGGTTACAGTGTAGTATAATGGTTAGGGAGCTGGGCTTGTAGCTCAGAGGTTACAGTGTAGTGTAATGGTTAGGGAGCTGGGCTTGTAGCTCAGAGGTCACAGTGTAGTATAATGGTTAGGGAGCTGGGCTTGTAGCTCAGAGGTTACAGTGTAGTGTAATGGTTAGGGAGCTGGGCTTGTAGCTCAGAGGTTACAGTGTAGTATAATGGTTAGGGAGCTGGGCTTGTAGCTCAGAGGTTACAGTGTAGTATAATGGTTAGGGAGCTGGGCTTGTAGCTCAGAGGTTACAGTGTAGTGTAATGGTTAGGGAGCTGGGCTTGTAGCTCAGAGGTTACAGTGTAGTGTAATGGTTAGGGAGCTGGGCTTGTAGCTCAGAGGTTACAGTGTAGTATAATGGTTAGGGAGCTGGGCTTGTAGCTCAGAGGTTACAGTGTACTGTAATGGTTAAGGAGCTGGGCTTGTAGCTCAGAGGTTACAGTGTAGTGTAATGGTTAAGGAGCTGGGCTTGTAGCTCAGAGGTTACAGTGTAGTGTAATGGTTAGGGAGCTGGGCTTGTAGCTCAGAGGTTACAGTGTAGTATAATGGTTAGGGAGCTGGGCTTGTAGCTCAGAGGTTACAGTGCAGTATAATGGTTAGGGAGCTGGGCTTGTAGCTCAGAGGTTACAGTGTAGTGTAATGGTTAGGGAGCTGGGCTTGTAGCTCAGAGGTTACAGTGTAGTGTAATGGTTAGGGAGCTGGGCTTGTAGCTCAGAGGTTACAGTGTAGTATAATGGTTAGGGAGCTGGGCTTGTAGCTCAGAGGTTACAGTGTAGTGTAATGGTTAGGGAGCTGGGCTTATAGCTCAGAGGTTGCAGTGTAGTATAATGGTTAGGGAGCTGGGCTTGTAGCTCAGAGGTTACAGTGTAGTGTAATGGTTAAGGAGCTGGGCTTGTAGCTCAGAGGTTACAGTGTAGTGTAATGGTTAGGGAGCTGGGCCTGTAGCTCAGAGGTTACAGTGTAGTGTAATGGTTAAGGAGCTGGGCTTGTAGCTCAGAGGTTACAGTGTAGTGTAATGGTTAGGGAGCTGGGCTTGTAGCTCAGAGGTTACAATGTACTGTAATGGTTAAGGAGCTGGGCTTGTAGCTCAGAGGTTACAGTGTAGTGTAATGGTTAGGGAGCTGGGCTTGTAGCTCAGAGGTTACAGTGTAGTATAATGGTTAGGGAGCTGGGCTTGTAGCTCAGAGGTAACAGTGTAGTATAATGGTTAGGGAGCTGGGCTTGTAGCTCAGAGGTTACAGTGTAGTATAATGGTTAGGGAGCTGGGCTTGTAGCTCAGAGGTTACAGTGTAGTGTAATGGTTAGGGAGCTGGGCTTGTAGCTCAGAGGTTACAGTGTAGTGTAATGGTTAGGGAGCTGGGCTTGTAGCTCAGAGGTTACAGTGTAGTATAATGGTTAGGGAGCTGGGCTTGTCGCTCAGAGGTTACAGTGTAGTGTAGTGGTTAGGGAGCTGGGCTTGTAGCTCAGAGGTTACAGTGTAGTATAATGGTTAGGGAGCTGGGCTTGTAGCTCATAGGGTACAGTGTAATATAATGGTTAGGAGCTGGGCTTGTAGCTCAGAGGTTACAGTGTAGTGTAATGGTTAGGGAGCTGGGCTTGTAGCTCATAGGGTACAGTGTAATATAATGGTTAGGGAGCTGGGCTTGTAGCTCAGAGGTTACAGTGTAGTGTAATGGTTAGGGAGCTGGGCTTGTAGCTCAGAGGTTACAGTGTAGTATAATGGTTAGGGAGCTGGGCTTGTAGCTCAGAGGTTACAGTGTAGTATAATGGTTAGGGAGCTGGGCTTGTAGCTCAGAGGTTACAGTGTAGTATAATGGTTAGGGAGCTGGGCTTGTCGCTCAGAGGTTACAGTGTAGTGTAGTGGTTAGGGAGCTGGGCTTGTAGCTCAGAGGTTACAGTGTAGTATAATGGTTAGGGAGCTGGGCTTGTAGCTCAGAGGTTACAGTGTAGCGTAATGGTTAGGGAGCTGGGCTTGTAGCTCAGAGGTTACAGTGTAGCGTAATGGTTAGGGAGCTGGGCTTGTAGCTCAGAGGTTACAGTGTAGTATAATGGTTAGGGAGCTGGGCTTGTAGCTCAGAGGTTACAGTGTAGTATAATGGTTAGGGAGCTGGGCTTGTAGCTCAGAGGTTACAGTGTAGCGTAATGGTTAGGGAGCTGGGCTTGTAGCTCAGAGGTTACAGTGTAGCGTAATGGTTAGGGAGCTGGGCTTGGAGCTCAGAGGTTACAGTGTAGTGTAATGGTTAGGGAGCTGGGCTTGGAGCTCAGAGGTTACAGTGTAGTGTAATGGTTAGGAGCGGGGCTTATAGCTCAGAGGTTACAGTGTAGTATAATGGTTAGGGAGCTGGGCTTGTAGCTCAGAGGTTACAGTGTAATATAATGGTTAGGGAGCTGGGCTTGTAGCTCAGAGGTTACAGTGTAGTATAATGGTTAGGGAGCTGGGCGTGTAGCTCAGAGGTTACAGTGTAGAGTAATGGTTAGGGAGCTGGGCTTGTAGCTCAGAGGTTACAGTGTAGTGTAGTGGTTAGGGAGCTGGGCTTGTAGCTCAGAGGTTACAGTGTAGTATAATGGTTAGGGAGCTGGGCTTGTAGCTCAGAGGTTACAGTGTAGTATAATGGTTAGGGAGCTGGGCTTGTAGCTCAGAGGTTACAGTGTAGCGTAATGGTTAGGAGCTGGGCTTGTAGCTCAGAGGTTACAGTGTAGCGTAATGGTTAGGGAGCTGGGCTTGGAGCTCAGAGGTTACAGTGTAGTGTAATGGTTAGGAGCTGGGCTTGGAGCTCAGAGGTTACAGTGTAGTGTAATGGTTAGGAGCGGGGCTTATAGCTCAGAGGTTACAGTGTAGTATAATGGTTAGGGAGCTGGGCTTGTAGCTCAGAGGTTACAGTGTAATATAATGGTTAGGAGCTGGGCTTGTAGCTCAGAGGTTACAGTGTAGTATAATGGTTAGGGAGCTGGGCGTGTAGCTCAGAGGTTACAGTGTAGAGTAATGGTTAGGGAGCTGGGCTTGTAGCTCAGAGGTTACAGTGAAATGGGGTGGGGGGGGAGTTGACAGGTACTAGCTGGCTGGCCAGGACCAAATGGGCCCAAAATGCATAAGTCCTTATCACACCCCCTCACATGGTCAAATACATCACATGACATTATTGCATACACTACAGGCTACATTACACTATACAACTTTATTATATTGTCCATTATACTGTCTACACAATCACACGAGCGCACACACACACATGCACACACAATCACATACACACATATTTGAGTGATGACGTCAGATGCTAAGTGTGCACACCAGGCCCCCCACTGTGTCTGGCGCACTGCAGCATTCTGACTTAAACAACAGGATTACAGCGGCGTACTTTCCTCCAGCACACCCCCCCTCTGACCCCAGCATCTCTTTACACTTACATCACCAGCTCTGGGAGGAGACTGAGATTATGCCTAATGTTCACCTTTTACTGTAATTTCACTGCTTCATGATCCAACACATTTTTACCGCACTGAAACAGTGGATTCATTATTTCATACACCTCATTATTCATATAGTCTTCTTTATTTTTCTTTTAATTTAGTATGGAATGATATATAAATGCTATTCAATTATCAGTGAGAAAACATACAGTGAAATTATGTGGAATGTTTGTTTCCTATTTTAGTTTAAAATATTTGTATTTATTTGTGTTATTCTTTGTTTCTGTAGAATCTCAGAGATACAGACTGATCCTCCTGCCAATTGGGGAGTGGCACAGATGTTATTAGCATTAAGCTGTCCTTATCACTTTTAATCACTCTCTGTTTTCATTTATCTCTTCACAAAAGGTAAACATTAACATGGAACTTATCAGACTTTACGGAAAGTCCGGAGTAAAAGTACGGAGAAAAAAGGGACGGTAACGTTTGCATTCATTCAGGTTATGGAGCTACATTGTGCTAAGTCTGCGATTACATTTACTGTACTGTACTTCTGTGGTCATAGCAATTATACTTTAGTCTGATATTACATATACTAGATTGTTTATATGTCTCTGTGCTTGTATTTGCTTGTGTGTTTGTATTGTGTGTGTGTCTGTGTGTATGTGTATGAGTGTGGAGTGCGTTTATGTGTGTGTATGTTTGTGTGTGTGTGTGTGTATCTATGCGTGTGTGTGTGTATGTGTGGGATTGTGTTTGCGAGTACGCGCATGTGTGTATCTGAATTTGTGTGCAGAGTCCCGTGTGGCATATTGAGTCTGTGCTGCAGAATGGTGAGAGGTTGTGGACTCTTACAGGCTCAGAGTGAGAGAGCAGAGAGCAGGGCCACAGCACTCTCCCGTCATCTGCCAGACAGTCCAGCCAGTCTCCCTATCAATGCTCGGTTACCATGGGGATGGAGCTGGATCACTGGCTCGGCCAACGTTTCTGGAGCGTTATGCCAGCATTGGTTTTCTGCCTGCATGCTTGTGGGCAGCGCTGGGAAGGTGAAGCGGTCACTGATGCACATTTACCTGTGCTGTGCTCCATCTGAAAGATGATATTTCATAAGGCTCATTCTGAAAACTCGGCACATTGAGTCGGGAAAGAAAAAATGAAGACAAGGTTATTTTACGGGAGCGGCAGAATTAGAAGATGTGCAATCCAAGCAAGACTTGAGAGTCGCAGTTTTGCCATGTGGTGCATTTGGCAGTTTAACATATTACAATATCTTTACATAACAATGCAATATTAGGTACAGTTCGTGTTCATTCGTTACAACAGTGAGCTGCAAACAGACTACTTTCCCCGGTTTTTTCCACCAACAGTCAACCAATCAGCCTCAAGGAGAGCTGTCCGCACAGACAGGAGGAAATGGCACATTTAGCTCCTCGCAGTCACATGATCTCCTGCCTTTTCATGCTGTTTGTACAATTTTTGCTGTAGTGACACAGATCCCATAATGACACTATGTATGTATGTATGTATGTATATGTGTGTGTGTGTGTGTCTGTCTGTCTGTCTGTATGTATGTGTGTATGTGTGTACGTATGTGTGTGTGTGTGTGTGTCTGTCTGTCTGTATGTATGTATGTATGTATGTGTGTATGTGTGTATGTGTGTACGTATGTATGTGTGTGTGTGCTGTAGTGACACAGATCCCATAATGACACTATGTATGTATGTATGTATGTATGTATGTATGTATGTGTGTATATGTGTGTGTGTGTGTCTGTCTGTCTGTCTGTATGTATGTGTGTATGTGTGTACGTATGTGTGTGTGTGTGTGTGTGTCTGTCTGTCTGTATGTATGTATGTATGTATGTGTGTATGTGTGTATGTGTGTACGTATGTATGTGTGTGTGTGTGTGTGTCTGTCTGTATGTGTGTATGTATGAATGTGTGTACGTATGTATGTATGTATGTATGTGTGTATGTGTGTGTGTGTGTCTGTCTGTCTGTCTGTATGTATGTATGTATGTATGTATGTTACAACATGTCAACAGGGAGAGTATTTAGCCAAATATGAATGTATTTGTGTGCATGCATGTACACATGTGTGTGTATGTGTGTATGTGTGTGTGTGAGAGAGTGTGAGAGAGTGTGTGTGAGAGAGAGAGAATTCCTGTGTTTTTATTTGATTACATATAATTAATTAAACAGCAGGGAAATTATTTATTTGTGGGGTTAAGAATTCCCCCTTTCCGGAGTGATCCGAATCCTTTGGCTAAGTTCACTAAAAACACACATTCATTTAGCTCTTTTTTCAATCGAATCAGTAGTTTGTCCAATCAGCTGCAGGAAAAGTAGCGGGTGGCTGGCTCTTTTGACTCAGTTTTATGGTGCTGAATCATTCGGTGACCGAAAGACAGCAAGGAACGGTACAGCTCTCTCTCTCTCTCTCTCTCTCTCTCTCTCTCTCTCTTCCTCTCAAGCTCAACCACCATGGTACTAACAAGCAGCTTGTTGAATGTCCTATTTGTGTCTCATAAGCCTACTTTAACAAACTGTAGCCTATTATTTCAAGAGTTTGCATTGCATTATTCATCCAGTTTTGGTTCAGTGAACGCACAGCCTGGCTGCACTGCAGAATGTGAAACTTGGTTCTGTCATAACGCATAACTCCTGTTTTAATTGTTATGGCATGCATTGGCCTAAATGTGACCAGGCATATCTAAATACTAAATTATATAAAACACTCTCCACCTGTGACAATCTGTGCAAATTAAGTACAACATAATTTAACTTCATTCCTCAACCTATCCAGGTCAGTCGATTGCAGTTTTCGAAGCTGGGTCCATGGTGTCATTAATTTTGTTGTGTTCAAAGT
>CM040753.1:1777500-1790000 GCA_022829145.1 Albula goreensis | reverse complement strand
TCTGCGTAGTCTTCTGAAAAGAACGATACGATAATTCCGACACAATTTGGAATTTTAATGTGAAATTTCAATTCATTGTTAAACAAAAAAACTATTTTTCCTAATCTTCATGAATATTAAAAATGAATATTAAAAGTAAAACATAATTATATATATATGTAGTTATTAGTGTTGCAGTGCTACGCTGGGTGTCTGAACCACACTATCTGGCCTGCTAATCACCCTGCTGATAATGGACTGCAGAGTTTCAGAAACAGCTAAACCTGACTGAGCCTCCCAGGCTGTAAAGATGTGCTCTCAAAGACTGCCCAGGTAGATAATCACCAAATAAAAACAGTCACAGCAGCGGTGCGGAGCAGCGGTCAGTGTGGATCAGCAGTCAGTGTGGAGCAGTGGTGTGGAGCAGCGGTCAGTGTGGAGCAGTGGTGTGGATCAGCAGTCAGTGTGGAGCAGTGGTGCAGAGCAGCGGTCAGTGTGGATCAGTGGTGTGGAGCAGTGGTCAGTTTGGAGCAGTGGTGTGGAGCAGTAATAAGTGTGGAGCAGTGGTGTGGAGCAGCGGTCAGTGTGGAGCAGTGGTGTGGAGCAGCACTCAGTGTGGAGCAGTGGTTTGGAAAAGTAGTAAGTGAGGAGCAGTGGTGTGGAGCAGCGGTCAGTGTGGAGCAGTGGTGTGGAGCAGTAGTCAGTGTGGAACTGTGGTGTCGATCAGTAGCAATGTAGCAGAAATCAGGACATTTTGTGAGCATGAAAAATGCAGATGAGCGGAGCCATTTTGGGTTGCTGTTATTGTGCAGAGTGAGCATGTGGAAGTGGGAGAGCCGAGCAGGCAGATTCAGAGCAGAGTCAGAGTCTGCAGAAGTGTGTCAGGAGGGAAAGACCGGGCTCTCCGGCGGCGTGGAGCTGGCGCCACGTGAGAGCTGCGCACGTGTGCTGTGCTTCGGCAGCGGCAGCGTGGGCTGGGATTGTCTAGCTTTGATACGGTTCCTCCACCGCGCGAGCAACATCGCGCTTTAATTGGGTCAGCGCATCTTCCCATGGCAACGCTCCCGCGGCAGCACCGCCGCAGCCGTGAGGAGCGACTGACCGTAAACCAGTGGGAGTGATGGGGGGAGCAGATACACACACAAGCCTGAAAAGAGCGAGATTCAGGCGGGGGGAAACACAGCCCGCTGGATTCAATCAGACACACCTAATGTATGAAGGACCTGTGCAATTCCAGCAAGACACCCCCTTTAAAAGCATGTGCTACGCTGTCTTACAATAAAAACACCAAAGGACACGTTTACCGTTCCCAGTCTATTATAAAATTATCAAAAGGATGCCTTTGTGTAAAGTTTTGATTGAATTGTGTATGTCCTGAAAGAGACTAAAGTCTGTTCAGACCGAACTATTTAGGTCCTTAAAGAGACTATGAGGGTTTGATTTAATCTTGTCCAGTGAAACCTGTCAGAGGTGAGGATGAGACAGGAGAATCCATGCATGCATGAACAGCCTGTGCACCAGCTTACACACGTGCAGGCAAGCACAGTCAGATGCATGCATTACAGCAAACTCTCATTTAACCCCATCCTGGACAAAGGAAATAAAGTACCATGCTGCTTCCTTTAGCCTGAGCCAATTTGCCACCTCCCATGCCACCCCCATGCCACCACACACACCCCCCATGCCACCCCCCACACACCCCCATGCCACCCCCATGCCACCCCCCACACACACCCCCCATGCCACCCCCACACACACACCCCCATGCCACCCCCACACACCCCCATGCCACCCCACACACACCCCTGCCACCCCCATATGCCACCCCCATGCCACCACACACACCCCCATGCCACCCCCATGCCACCATACACACCCCCATGCCCCCCCATGCCACCACACACACCCCCCCATGCCACCCCCCACACACCCCCATGCCACCCCACACACACCCCCATGCCACCATACACACAGCTCCAGATCCATTACACACCCCCATAACATACTCAGTATCTTTTAATATTACATTACATTACATACATTATAGGCATTTGGCAGATGCTCTTATCCAGAGCGACTTACAACACAAAGTTAAACCACAATTAGCAGTAGCATGGGGAGGGCCTTTTTCACTTCCTTACTTGGGATTATGTGATGCTAAGACAACTAGCATGCTAACCCTTGCTAAGTTCCCTCTTCGCTAAATTTACTGAGCCACCTGTTTGTCGTTTTCCAGGCTCCTCAAGTGGGGGCAGTGAGTTTCCAAATCGATAGTCAGCAGGCACTCATACTTAATGAGATGAATGGAGTGTAACCGGGCCAATAAGTAACTAGTGTACTGTGGCCAGGCTAGCAAATGTGTGACTATGAGAAAAAGATGAAGGGAAACCTCATTATACAGTGAACTACAGAACAGAGAGCCAGAAACTGGTACACTTCCTTCTCTCCAAAATTAGACAGGGGGTTCCAGTCCCTGTTTAGTATCTGTGTCAGAATGAATGTAGGCCACAAAAACAAAAGAAAACAAAAAAAAAACATTCAACCAAAGTTAAGGTTTGATGTGGTGTTGAAAGTATTTTCACGGTACAATACAGGCGTCTCCATAATCAGTCCCAGAGGACGGTCCCGTTTTTCATAGCTGAGTATCAGTGCCTCCTTAGCTTGTGTCCGCACGTGCAATCCGTCTCTCCCCATCATTGCTATTCTAGCCTAACTTTCCCCAGAATCAGGAGGCCCAGTATGTGAGCGATTGTGCTCAGCACTGCAGCTTGCAGTGTCGGTTTGGCGATGGCGCATGCAAGCACACGCTCACCTCTGGGTCACATGATCCCGCTGCTGCTTTTACTCACTCCAACAGTGGAATTTATCAGCCATTTTTGCAGCGTGAGCAGACATTCAGTTAGAGGAGGGGACTGAATGTACATTTTTAGCAGACTGTTGGTGATAGAAAGAGGGAGAGAATGACAGAAAATGCACAAAGAATGAGAGAGAGAGAGAGAGGGAGAGAGAGAGAGACAGAGAGAGAGGGAGAGACAGAGAGAGAGACAGAGACAGAGAGAGAGAGAGAGAGAGGGAGAGAGGAGACACTGATGGAAAGGAAATATGGCTCTCCATTTCCTCTGGAGAGCTTCTGGCAGTCTAAATATCTCAGTCAGGGGGCTTTAGTGCGATGACAACGGCACTGAAAACCTACCTGAGCAGAGGAGCATTAATCTAACCTCCTGTGCTGTGAGCCTCACAAAGCTGGCCTGAAACAGACTCATCAGACACGATGTGCTGTGAGTCTCACAAAGCTGGCCTTTCCAACAGTAGAACTGCGACTGCCTTTTCCCAACTGCTGTTGGACTTCTGCTGTGGCTGCTGTTACGGTATAAACGGCCCAACATCCCACTGCAAACTGCTCCATACCTGCGCAGCTCCAAACCTGTGCAGTTTCAAACCTGCGCAGCTCCATACCTGCG
This sequence comes from Albula goreensis, assembly GCA_022829145.1. Taxonomy (NCBI): domain Eukaryota; kingdom Metazoa; phylum Chordata; class Actinopteri; order Albuliformes; family Albulidae; genus Albula; species Albula goreensis. Next base: position 1,786,560 of record CM040753.1, on the reverse strand, counting down.
CAGCTCCAAACCTGCGTAGCTCCAAACCTGCGCAGCTCCATACCTGCGCAGCTCCAAACCTGCACAACTGCATTTCTCAGACAGACTGCTCAGTGCGCATGTGCCTCTGTGTGACAGTGTGACTCATTATGTAACATCAGGAGGCATTAATTGGCAACGTGTTCCCGAACGTGACAGCACATTTTAACATGCTAATGCGCGCTTATATGATCAATGCGTTTGTTTGGAATGGTGCAGAACAGACTACTGACTATTTTTTTAATAAACATTTGGGGAAAAAAACTCCATATACCATAACTTTGCTTGAGACTGGCACAGTGTAGCTATTCGGTTCCAAAAGGTGGGGAAAAAGGCATTTGGCCGCTAGCAAGACTGTGCACAGGCCCTTACCTCACAATTAATGTATTTTAATATTAATCCTAAGCCAGAAGGGACAACTGGCAGCACCAGTATCTGTATCTGAGGGTGTGTGGTACAGACTAACATCAGCAGCATGCTAACCCCTGTAGCAGTAGTGAAATAAAAGGCCTCCTCCTTTAAGACTGGTCAATCAAGTCCCACCAGCATAAACATTTCACAAAACAAGAAAATAAGCTGCCATATGACAACTTTTACCAAATTAAATTATTAATTAAATACCTCCTCAGTAAAATTGTTTCCATAATTAACACCTCCTAACCATTAGTAGCTCCAATTATCCAGCTAAAATGCTACAGATGGAGGAGTTTATGAAATCAAATATATATAAGAACCTAACAGAAAGGGTGTCACCTCATCCTGATTGGGTAAAGGGAAACACATTCACAGCGGCTCTCATCCTGATTGGTTAAGGGAAACACATTCACAGCGGCTCTCATCCTGATTGGTTAAAGGAAACACATTAACAGCGCCTCTCATCCTGATTGGTTAAGGGAAACACATTCACAGCGGCTCTCATCCTGATTGGTTAAGGGAAACACATTCACAGCGGCTCTCATCCTGATTGGTTAAAGGAAACACATTCACAGCTGCTCTTATCCTAATTGGTTAAGGGAAACACATTCACAGCGGCTCTCATTGGTTAAGGGAAACACATTAACAGCGGCTCTCATCCTGATTGGTTAAGGGAAACACATTCACAGCGGCTCTCATCCTGATTGGTTAAGGGAAACACATAAACAGCGGCTCTCATCCTGATTGGTTAAGGGAAACACATTAACAGCGGCTCTCATCCTGATTGGTTAAGGGAAACACATTCACAGCTGCGCTCAATCATTGATTTAGATGCCAGTTCCCACGCTGCAGCAACAGGTGATTTACATAATCTCCCAATCACCCGACTAATGGTGGGATTTGAGCAAACAAAAACACGAGGAAAAACCCCTGAAACACGCAAAACAAATGAGACCACCAACAAACAAGCGCCAGCCAACACCAAAGAATGAGTGAGTGGCAGCTACACCCCTGCTAAAAATGTTAGCCACATGTTTGTTATTTCCTGGGTCTGTGCTTTGGGTGGTGAGGTCATGAGAGGTGGCTGTGATTTTGAGCTCAGTGCTAATGACAGAACCTTCATGTAGCAGTGTGTGTTTAAGTGTGCCTTGCACCTTAATGCAGCAGTGTGTGTTTATGTGTGCCTTGCACCTTAATGCAGTAGTGTGTGTTTATGTGTGCCGTGCACCTTAATGCAGCAGTGTGTGTTTATGTGTGCCGTGCACCTTAATGCAGCAGTGTGTGTTTATGTGTGCCTTGCACCTTAATGCAGCAGTGTGTGTTTAAGTGTGCCTTGCACCTTAATGCAGCAGTGTGTGTTTATGTGTGCCGTGCACCTTAATGCAGCAGTGTGTGTTTAAGTGTGCCGTGCACCTTAATGCAGCAGTGTGTGTTTAGTGTGCCATGCACCTTAATGCAGCAGTGTGTGTTTATGTGTGCCGTGCACCTTAATGCAGCAGTGTGTGTTTATGTGTGCCGTGCACCTTAATGCAGCAGTGTGTGTTTAAGTGTGCCGTGCACCTTAATGCAGCAGTGTGTGTTTATGTGTGCCTTGCACCTTAATGCAGCAGTGTGTGTTTAAGTGTGCCTTGCACCTTAATGCAGCAGTGTGTGTTTATGTGTGCCGTGCACCTTAATGCAGCAGTGTGTGTTTATGTGTGCCGTGCACCTTAATGCAGCAGTGTGTTTATGTGTGCCTTGCACCTTAATGCAGCAGTGTGTGTTTATGTGTGCCTTGCACCTTAATGCAGCAGTGTGTGTTTAAGTGTGCCGTGCATCTTAATGCAGCAGTGTGTGTTTATGTGTGCCGTGCATCTTAATGCAGCAGTGTGTGTTTAAGTGTGCCGTGCATCTTAATGCAGCAGTGTGTGTTTATGTGTGCCATGCATCTTAATGCAGCAGTGTGTGTTTATGTGTGCCATGCACCTTAATGCAGCAGTGTGTGTTTAAGTGTGCCGTGCACCTTAATGCAGCAGTGTGTGTTTATGTATGCCATGCACCTTAATGCAGCAGTGTGTGTTTAAGTGTGCCGTGCACCTTAATGCAGCAGTGTGTGTTTAAGTGTGCCGTGCATCTTAATGCAGCAGTGTGTGTTTATGTGTGCCATGCACCTTAATGCAGCAGTGTGTGTTTACGTGTGCCATGCACCTTAATGCAGCAGTGTGTGTTTAAGTGTGCCGTGCACCTTAATGCAGCAGTGTGTGTTTATGTGTGCCTTGCACCTTAATGCAGCAGTGTGTGTTTAAGTGTGCCGTGCATCTTAATGCAGCAGTGTGTGTTTATGTGTGCCGTGCATCTTAATGCAGCAGTGTGTGTTTAAGTGTGCCGTGCATCTTAATGCAGCAGTGTGTGTTTAAGTGTGCCATGCATCTTAATGCAGCAGTGTGTGTTTATGTGTGCCATGCACCTTAATGCAGCAGTGTGTGTTTAAGTGTGCCGTGCACCTTAATGCAGTAGGGTGTGTTTATGTATGCCATGCACCTTAATGCAGCAGTGTGTGTTTAAGTGTGCCATGCACCTTAATGCAGCAATGTGTGTTTAAGTGTGCCGTGAACCTTAATGCAGCAGTGTGTGTTTACGTGTGCCATGCACCTTAATGCAGCAGTGTGTGTTTAAGTGTGCCATGCACCTTAATGCAGCAGTGTGTGTTTATGTGTTTAATGCAGCAGTGTGTGTTTAAGTGTGCCGTGCATCTTAATGCAGCAGTGTGTGTTTATGTGTGCCATGCACCTTAATGCAGCAGTGTGTGTTTAAGTGTGCCGTGCACCTTAATGCAGCAGTGTGTTTATGTGTGCCGTGCACCTTAATGCAGCAGTGTGTGTTTATGTGTGCCTGCACCTTAATGCAGCAGTGTGTGTTTAAGTGTGCCTTGCATCTTAATGCAGCAGTGTGTGTTTATGTGTGCCGTGCACCTTAATGCAGCAGTGTGTGTTTATGTGTGCCGTGCACCTTAATGCAGCAGTGTGTGTTTATGTGCCTTGCACCTTAATGCAGCAGTGTGTGTTTATGTGTGCCTTGCACCTTAATGCAGCAGTGTGTGTTTATGTGTGCCGTGCATCTTAATGCAGCAGTGTGTGTTTTAGTGTGCCGTGCATCTTAATGCAGCAGTGTGTGTTTACGTGTGCCGTGCATCTTAATGCAGCAGTGTGTGTTTAAGTGTGCCGTGCATCTTAATGCAGCAGTGTGTGTTTAAGTGTGCCATGCACCTTAATGCAGCAGTGTGTGTTTAAGTGTGCCGTGCACCTTAATGCAGCAGTGTGTGTTTTTGCCGTGCACCTTAATGCAGCAGTGTGTGTTTAAGTGTGCCGTGCACCTTAATGCAGCAGTGTGTGTTTAAGTGTGCCGTGCACCTTAATGCAGCAGTGTGTGTTTAAGTGTGCCGTGCACCTTAATGCAGCAGTGTGTGTTTTTGCCGTGTTTGGCGTGGTGTGGAAATGCATGGCACAATGTAAATATTTAGATATTGGAGACACAGCACAGAGGATGTGCCCGTTGAAAATAGTAATTATTTTGTGTTTTTTTATATCTCACTCACACATCACTGCTAGCAGATGCGCGTTGTGGTCTGAGATTCAGTCTTAGCAGAGTGTTAGATTGCAGTGTTAGGTGGACGCTATTTGGCAGTAAACCTGACAGCATTCAGTCTTAGCAGAGTGTTAGATTGCAGTGTTAGGTGGATGCTATTTGGTAATAAACTTGACAGCATCACACTTTAGGACAGTATATGCCTTATGGAACCATTGTGGCAATGTGTGCTCTACTGTGACAGTGTCTGTGGTGTGACAACGCATGGCATTATGTGGCAGCGTGTGAAATTTTTTTGACTGTGTTTGACATTATTAGTAAGTGTGGACACCCAAACATTATTTATGTTTATATTTATTTGTTATGTATTTAGTTATAATAAGTGTAATCTGAATGCAGCATAACAGCATTTATGTGGCATCTGAACCTCAGCCACCGTCAGTGCTGCTAAAGGCGTTCACAGGATGAGATTTGGGATCTGAAAGACAAAACGCTCTCTGCTGTGTGAGAGTGCATTTTAGAGCGCAATGGAGGAGAGCGCTTACGTAACGCCGGTCCCAGGCAAAGCACAGCAGAGAGTGATCAGCATTACGTAATATCGCAGATTTCCAGTGAGGGCAGGGATGACCAGAATATAAATGCGAGCCTGCCCTTCACTCCAGTGGAAAAGGTTGGGACATCGAGCCGAAATCCACTCGGCTGCAGAACAGCCTTATATTACATTGCTGTGAATTTTTATACATTTATTTATTCTCGTTTTGTTTGCCTCTGTGTTAATTAGGCACAATAAAGCTGTGGGCTTGATGAGTGCTATATGGGTTATTATTATTATTATTATTATTATTATTATTATTATTATTATTATATGAGTTAGTATTACTTTACTACGATTTAAAGTGACACCTCGTCCATCTTTCTGCTTTAATTCTGGACCATTAAGCGCTTGCAGCTGACTGCTGATGTAAGTTATCATTGCTTAGCACTGTACCCCATTAACTGCTGTGCACTGCATCACGGTTCATTGTGAGGACAGGATCTCCAGTGCAGCACCGTGTCCCCTGCTCTGTGTCCCCAGGTGCGTGGCAGTGTCGCAGGCCTTGGATGCCTGGCCCAGCATCACACCAGCCAGGCTATTATGTGGTTTACACCAAGAGTCAAGCCAGTCTCCCTATCGTCATAGCAACCTGCTTAAGACCTAACATAATCCCGTTTCGGTCTTGTATGGTGTGGGGGGGCTGATTTGACCTTAAACAACCTGTAAAATGTGTTGAGATTACAGAGACATGACAAACTGCCAGAAAGACCTGTAAAGATTCTGCACTGGTTTGGTGAAAGATTTTCATTGATGTATTTATTTTGGTGTTTTGTCAGCAGTGGTAACTGTGCTGCTTTGTCCCTTGGAGAGTCTCTCTGCTGCATCTGCTGCTGAGCCTGCATCGGTTTCCACAGCAACCAGTTTCCATGGAAACATGATGACAGTGCATGCTTCAAGTGGAAGTGAGTCATTCCCCCAGCCAGCATGAGGAAATGTGAGGCATAAAAAAACACAAAACACCCATCTTTCTATTTACTTACATTTCTATGCAACAGCATGAAATACACTTGATATTTAGGGCACAAAAGTAATAACATTTTAGGTTCAATGCTCCCTATTAAGCTTGCACCATGTCTACCTTTTGCATTTTGGAAAGGTGCTTAGCTGCTGTGTACCTCAACCTGGATGAGGACGGGGGGGGTTTGGAATTCACACTCTCAGCGAGCAGCAATGACTCACAGGCGTCTACTATTCACTCATGAGTCAGGATCAGCTCAAATATGAGCTATGCATATCTGCACACATCTGTGAGAGATGCAGGGGTATGATGGGTATGCAGTGCGTGTGTGTGTGTGTGTGTGTGTGTGTGTGTGTGTGTGTGTGTGCATGTGTGTGAGTGTGTGTGTGTGTGTACCTGTAAATGTGAGTGTGTGTGCTGTGTGTGTGTGTGTGTGTGTGTGTGTGTGTGTGTGTGTGTGTGTGTGTGTGTGTGTGTGTGTGTGTGTGTGTGTGTGTGTGTGTGTTCATGTCTTTTCATTTGTTTGTGCACTCCTTGTGTGAGCATGTATGTGAGTGGTGTTCCTATGTACGGTTATTTGTTTGTATGTATGTGTGTGTGTATGCATGTGAGTGAGTGTGTGTGTATTTGTTGTGTGGGTGCGTACATGTATGTGTTTGCGCCTGCTTTTTTAGGTGACAGAAGACAGCAACAAACAGGATCTCAGTGTTTATGAGACAGGATGTCAATGTCTAAGACACAGGACATGTAACATAGAGGGTTAGATTCAAACAAACAGTCCTAGAGTGTGTGCACACCAAATACACGTGTATCAGTACCTGATAACCACAGAAAAAATAATATTCATCTCTGATAACTGCAGAAAAGATAGTATTCATCTTTCACTCTTAAAAACGAAAACATTTCAAATGTCACATACTGTACAGTAAAATAACCAAAGGAAATAACTATGAACCAATCAGAGTGGCAGGCACGCGAGCATGACTGTGAGGGAAGTGAGGTAGGCCACTGCCCCCCCGACCAAAGAATATAGAATATCAAATATGACAATTCTACAAGAAAGTACATTGAGGAGCCGTGTTAAATATGAAGGCCCACAATTCCTGCACTTTAAGAGTGAGATACACAAATGACCATAATCACACGCCACATTTCCTTTCTGCTGTGCATTATTTCAGGTTTATGACACAAAACTGGGTTCAGCACTCGTCTCGGTCTTCGATCGGTCATTTCCCACGAAAGCCCTGAAGACCTCTTGCACCAGCGCCTCCTCTGGCCGATCAGGGCACTACGGTCTGCCTGCCTGCCTGCCAGAGCCAGCCGTGTAAGATGTCCTGTCCTCTGCGCCATCGTGTCTTACGAAAAACAGGTGAGAAAAGATCACTGGGCTAATCTGCCTCGGACAGGTGCGGCCGGCCGCTGTGCGGAGTGTCTCGCTGTGTCTGAGACGATGGCCAGAGAAGCACTTCAGCACAACAATGGGGCAAGGCAGGGGGGTGTAAAACAGGGGAGCAGAAAGCAGGGGGGCAGAAAGCAGGGAGGCAGAAAGCAGGGGGGCAGAAAGCAGGGGGGCAGAAAGCAGGGGGACAGAAAGCAGGGGGCACAGCTTCACTCTCCAGCCCTGGATAAATGCATTCAGCCCTTGATTAGCTGTAGTCACGCAGCCATTTTGCTTCCAAGGTCTAAAGTTTCTGATGATAGAAAGAAAAGCAGAAAAAAGCGGGCAGACACTGCAGCCTTCCATGGCTGGCTTTGTGTGGTGGTGATGTAATGAAACAAACACTCCGTGTCCCACTAAAAATACACCCCCAGGGTCAGGACCGATGCTGTGGCATTGGAGGCCAAGTGCAGAGAAAACATTTCAGTTTTTTCATTGTCTTCTTTTGTGTTTTTCGGGCCTTGTGCAAGGGCAGAGGTTGTGTGCACTCAAGAGGAGGAGTCATGTGACACGTCATGTGATGCTCCTTGTGTAGTGTGCATACCCAGCCCACCTGAGGCCCTTGCTGCAGGGAAGGTGCATTAACATGGTGAGCCGTGAGATACTGTGCAAAAAAAAAAAAAATCACACTACACCGACACAACACGATGAATGCACTGTGTTAAAAATACACAAGATAATCCAGTTGAGTCAACAATATTCAAAAATGCTGCTCTGAAATGGCCATGTTCCTGTCCAGATGAATATTAAAACCTCCAACTATCACAGCCTTATCAGCACTAACAATTAGGCTGGACAAAAAGTCTATGAATTCTGATAGGAGAAGGGTTTAAGGCCCTGCTACCTCGGCTTGGCTCTGCTTTCAGGGGTCGTTTAGAGCAACAGTGAAGTTCTGACCCACAAACATGCACTGCACTGTTCATTAGGCATAGCCATGTACTCTGTGTTACTGGTGTGACTGCGTGGGAGACAGTGATCACAGCCTGGGTAAGCCAGCGCCGCCGCCGCCGCATGCGGTGCCTCTGCAGGCTCACCGTGGCTGGTCTCTGAGGGGTGAGAACCCTCTGTGTGTCTCGCTGTTCTTCTTCTGTGGTGGACCGTGGAGGACTGAGCAGAGGCTGCAGGAAGTGGCTGTTGTTGTGCAGAAGTTTGATTGTGGGAAGGAGCTGATGGGGGGGCTTGTATCTCTCTGTGGGTTCTAACACCGGTTCTTTAATTAAAGCATGGAGCTGTGAATGCGTCCCGTGGGAACTAGCCCAAAGGAGAGGAAGAGAGGCTTGAGATGAAAAGGAGAAATGTGTTCAGAATTAGCAGCGTAGCTCCAGGGGGCTTGTGGGGGCGTGCTCGGTGCGGGAATCGGGAGATGGTAATTAGGGACGGGGGGTTCCACGGAGGGGGGGGGGGGGCAGCAGACTTCCCTGTCACGTGCAGAGTGGAGAGCAGAGCTTGCATCGCCGGAACGAACTGCAGTCATGCATGACACATGCTTAAACACATGAATGTCACAACACTGAACACACACAACCCCCTCCCCCACCCCCTCCCCCACACACACACACACAAACATACTTTCATCATTAAATACATGGATTAGTGATATGTTGCTATTTACAAACAGTTAACTAATATTTAACAAGCTATTATGTGCTGTAGATGTCTTCTTTTCAACTAGTTAAGGGGACCTTCGTAAAAGATATTATTCATGTTAGTAACACATTAATATCAGACTAATTAATCATTAATAAATCATATATAAACATTTAAGCATTTTACCCACTATGTTACAGTTTATTAAGACATCGGTCATTACACTGTTAACTAATGGCTAATAACGTATTTAATAATGTTTTATTATACATTCAATATAGCAAAACATGTAATATTTTAAATGGCACTTGCAAATATCTGTATTTTTAATGAGACCTAACACATCACCACTTCACATATCTGGAAGTGTGTTCCATTACTAGTTTGGGTGTGGTGTGCTCTCCTCCAAATTGAGTCCTACCATCCCCAGTGTGTATTGACCCTTCAGGTGGCCTTGCTGGACAGTGGTGTACACATACACAAACA
>CM040753.1:1730000-1772500 GCA_022829145.1 Albula goreensis | reverse complement strand
TTGCACAAAAAATTGACTTCCTGCTCTATGCAGATGACAATCCCCAGCAGAGTAAAGAGGAAGATGAGAACCCTCAAGAGCAATGAGGTCCACAATGTTGTCAGAGTTACAACAAAACAAAGGTCAAGTGCAATGTGTTGTTTAGCCACTGATCATTAAGCCGAGTATGGACGATGGTATCCAAAACCACGCAACCATGAGGACCAGGCGAAGTGCTGCCAGTGGATCACGCTTCGTCCAGTGCACTGCTGCTCACAGCTGCAGCTGTAGCTTGTGATAAATGGGGTTTGATTACCATACGTTTTCACATCAGCTAAATGTGAGGTCCTGGTGCTCTCAGAGGGCAAAGAAGCCGGTCCTAAAGGGGTTCTTTGCTCAATATCATACCTGAACATCGTTTGGTATTAAATATAGAATCACTAACTCGTGCAAAAACTGACAGCAGAGGACTTACACAGCCTGAGCACTCTATTATCTGAGGTACGCTCTGCACCTGTACGTGTGTTACATGAGAGTGAAAGAGAGAAGGAGAGAGAGACAGAGGTTGTTCTCTACAGCTGAACGCCAGGATTGTCTCCTGTTCAGTCCCTGGAGAGAGAGAGAGATGGGAATGTTGTTCTTGTCATGATCTCTCGTTGAAAGACGGGAGTGGCCCCATGCAGGAGAGGTTAAAGTTGTGCAGCTGCTTTGAATTAGGCCACATTATCGTTACACGGCTCTTCAGAGACTCGAGCGATCCAGTAATACTCTGCCAAAAGCAAACGGCGACTGGGATGTCTGCCTTCCTTAATTAATCCTGAGTGGTCTGTTAGCACAACTTGTGCAACACATTTGGCAGGTCGGGAAATCTTATCGTTTAAATAGCAATGCCAAGGGTAAAATGTTTGTCCAGGTTACTTGTAATCAGATAACCACATTTTTTTGATGTTGATATCAATCTGAAACATCCAACCAACAAATGACCTCAAGGTAAGGCTATAAAGACAATGGCCTGGCATCAGAAACACTCTGTCTTTTAAGTGGAAACAGACTTCAGTCTGAGTAGGTGTGTAGGCTCTTCTATCTTTTAATGAAACTAATGAGAACAGACAAGCAAACCTGCTGAATTTGCTGATTTCATATTCTCCTTCAGGCCACACCTATTTCTATTCCTTTCTGGAATGTTTCCATTTGACCGTGACAGACCTTGCTCGGAACAACGTTACATGCTCTGAATGTTTGAGGAATGTTCACATATACCATTGTGTCAAACCCCAGTGAAACTACGACCTAAATTTTTCCCAACGTTGTGGGAACGTTTTCTGTTAGCAGGGTAATCCTTATAAATCCATCCGCCATTAAATTATCTAAATTTTCCATTGAATTGAATGTGCCCTGAAAGAGATTCAGAGCCTTTGATTGCCTCCGACTCACATGCTCTCATGCACAAACACATACAGCCACACGCACATACTAACAGACACTCGCAAACATACACGCACACACAGGCACGTGCCATCGCAGACTAAATATAGGCGCGCTTAGCAGAACCCATTGGGGCATTAATAAACCAGAATTCATGTATTTTTAATTCTCTGCTGAAGTGTAATTACCATCTATTCTTAAAACCAAAAGCAGCACTTGATTTTTTTTTTTCAAAAATGTTTTCGCCTGTTTTTTTTCCCCTCTCAAAAGCAGCAGTGAAATTATACCTCTCAAAGTGATGAGTCAGCATTGGAGTGCCCACACCTAAATAACCATATACATATACATATATATAAAGAAATAATGGTGCGCTAGCCTCAGAAAACGTGAGGAAGGCCAAGTGGAGCGGCAGGTATCAGGGCCTCATGAATTTCACAGTGGCTGCATATGTGGAGCCCCTAATGAAGGCTTTGCGCCTCACGGCGTGCGAGCGAATCCCCCCAGCCCCTCTCCACCTCCCTTGCCCGCCCCCCCTGCCTCCCCTCTCCCCCTCTCTCTGCAGGGCAGGGGGACTCTTCTAAAACCCAGTAACCTACTCTGGAGTTTGGCTACAGGGCCATAGCACCCGCTGGAGTAGGAGCCCATTGTTAACATTGTCATAATTATGAAAGGGGGCCAGCAGAGATTTATCAGAGTTTTATCCATTTTCATATTCTTCATCACCCATAATATAAAAAAAACAAGCCATAATATTTAGATGTTTATCAAAAACTCATGGCATTGGCAGATGTATGGTGGGATTAAGGAACATCTGATCATACTCTACATGTATGCATCGGTTTCATTGCTGTCCACACGCCTGTCTACAGTGTCTGTATGCGTGTGTGTGTGCGTGTGTGTGTGTGGGTGTGTGTGGGTGTGTGTGGGTTTGTGTATGTGTATGCATGTGTGTGTGTGTGTGTGTGTGTGTGTGTGTGTGTGTGTGTGTGTGTGTAATATGCTGTTGCGTGGAAGGATAACATGAGCTAAAGACAGGGCGGTATTGTCCATCTATTCCTGTGTGTGGTAATAAAGGGACAGGCTGAGCGGCTGGGCAGGCAGCAGCGCTACGCTCCGGCATGGCAGATCCCTCCTCACTGAGCTCATCACCCGCTCATCCCTGGCTGCTCACACTGTTTTTATATAATATACATTCGGCCACACATCTGCAGCTGCCGTGCCATTTGGGTTAAGCATCACGCTAAAGTGTTCTGTGACAAATGCTAATGTGTGGAGCTCCAACAGGCTTCCCCGTCTGATCCACTGTCACACCACAAAGAGAACACGCTGCCTGATTACGGCAGGTTCACATATAGGCAACATGTTTAGGTCTTCAGTGCAATTCATTCGGCAAAGAACATAAGAACATACCATGATGACACCAGGCTATTCAGCCTAGCTAAGCTTATCATTTGCCCACTACAATTTACCTACTAGTCTATACAGAATCCAGCACTGCATCAAGCCCATTTACTTACAGTCTACAGAGTATCCAGCACTGCATCAAGCCCATTTACCTACAGTCTACACAGTATCCAGCACTGCATCAAGCCCATTTATCTACAGTCTACAGAATATCCAGCACTGCATCAAGCCCATTTACCTACAGTCTACAGAGTATCCAGCACTGCATCAAGCCCATTTACCTACAGTCTACAGAGTATCCAGCACTGCATCAAGCCCATTTACCTACAGTCTACAGAGTATCCAGCACTGCATCAAGCCCATTTACCTACAGTCTACAGAGTATCCAGCACTGCATCAAGCCCATTTACCTACAGTCTACAGAGTATCCAGCACTGCATCAAGCCCATTTACCTACAGTATACAGAGTATCCAGCACTGCATCAAGCCCATTTACCTACAGTCTACAGAGTATCCGGCACTGCATCAAGCCCATTTACCTACAGTCTACAGAGTATCCGGCACTGCATCAAGCCCATTCACCTACAGTCTACAGAGTATCCGGCACTGCATCAAGCCCATTCACCTACAGTCTACAGAGTATCCAGCACTGCATCAAGCCCATTTACCTACAGTCTACAGAGTATCCAGCACTGCATCAAGCCCATTTACCTACAGTCTACAGAGTATCCAGCACTGCATCAAGCCCATTCACCTACAGTCTACAGAGTATCCAGCACTGCATCAAGCCCATTTAACGCACACTCTGTGCAACCAGGCGCTCTGCGTTACCGCATGCTGTATGCGACCAGGCGCTCTGCGTTACCGCATGCTGTATGTGACCAGGCGCTCTGCGTTTCCGCATGCTGTATGTGACCAGGCGCTCTGCGTTACCGCATGCTGTATGAGACCAGGCGCTGTGCGTTACCGCATGCTGTATGTGACCAGGCGCTCCGCATGCTGTATGTGACCAGGCGCTCTGCGTTACCGCATGCTGTATGAGACCAGGCGCTGTGCGCATGCTGTATGTGTGACCAGGCGCTGCGTTGCATGCTGTATGTGACCAGGCGCTCTGCGTTACCGCATGCTGTATGTGACCAGGCGCTGTATGTGACCAGGCGCTCTGCGTTACCGCATGCTGTATGTGACCAGGCGCTCTGCGTTACCGCATGCTGTATGTGACATGCATGTGACCGCTACCGCATGCTGTATGTGACCAGGCGTTGCGTCGCATGCTGTATGTGACCAGGCGCTCTGCGTTACCGCATGCTGTATGTGACCAGGCGCGCTGCGTTGACCAGGCGCTGTGCGTTATGCTGTATGTGACCAGGCGCTCTGCGTTACCGCATGCTGTATGTGACCAGGCGCTGTGCGTTACCGCATGCTGTATGTGACCAGGCGCTCTGCGTTACCGCATGCTGTATGTGACCAGGCGCTCTGCGTTTCCGCATGCTGTATGTGACCAGGCGCTCTGCGTTTCCGCATGCTGTATGTGACCAGGCGCTCTGCGTTTCCGCATGCTGTATGTGACCAGGCGCTCTGCGTTTCCGCATGCTGTATGTGACCAGGCGCTCTGCGTTTCCACCGCATGCTGTATGTGACCAGGCGCTCTGCGTTTCTGCTGTATGTTCTGCGTTTCCGCATGCTGTATGTGACCAGGCGCTCTGCGTTTCCGCATGCTGTATGTGACCAGGCGCTCTGCGTTTCCACATGCTGTATGTGACCAGGCGCTCTGTGCATGCTGTATGTGACCAGGCGCTCTGCGTTTCTGCATGCTGTATGTGACCAGGCGCTCTGCGCTCATGCTGTTGTCCGCATGCTGTATGTGACCAGGCGCTCATGCTGTATGTTCCGCATGCTGTATGTGACCAGGCGCTCTGCGTTTCTGCATGCTGTATGTGACCAGGCGCTCTGCGTTTCCGCATGCTGTATGCGTTTCCGCATGCTGTATGTGACCAGGCGCTCTGCGTTTCTGCATGCTGTATGTGACCAGGCGCTCTGCGTTTCCGCATGCTGTATGTGACCAGGCGCTCTGCGTTTCCGCATGCTGTATGTGACCAGGCGCTCTGCGTTTCCGCATGCTGTATGTGACCAGGCGCTCTGCGTTTCCGCATGCTGTATGTGACCAGGCGCTCTGCGTTTCTGCATGCTGTATGTGACCAGGCGCTCTGCGCGCATGCTGTATGTGACCAGGCGCTCTGCGTTCCATGCATGCTGTATGTGACCAGGCGCTCTGCGTTCATGCTGTATGTGACCAGGCGCTCTGCGTTACCGCATGCTGTATGTGACCAGGCGCTCCGCATGCTGTATGTGACCAGGCGCTCTGCGTTTCGCATGCTGTATGTGACCAGGCGCTGTTACCGCATGCTGTATGTGACCAGGCGCTCTGCTGTGCGTTACCGCATGCTGTATGTGACCAGGCGCTCTGCGTTACCGCATGCTGTATGTGACCAGGCGCTCTGCGTTTCCGCATGCTGTATGTGACCAGGCGCTCTGCGTTTCCGCATGCTGTATGTGACCAGGCGCTCTGCGTTTCTGCATGCTGTATGTGACCAGGCGCTCTGAGTTTCCACATGTTGTATGTGACCAGGCGTTGTGCGTTACCGCATGCTGTATGTGACCAGGCGCTCTGCGTTTCCGCATGCTGTATGTGACCAGGTGCTCTGCGTTTCCACATGCTGTATGTGACCAGGCGCTCTGCGTTTCTGCATGCTGTATGTGACCAGGCGCTCTGCGTTTCTGCATGCTGTATGTGACCAGGCGCTCTGCGTTTCCGCATGCTGTATGTGACCAGGCGCTCTGCGTTTCTGCATGCTGTATGTGACCAGGCGCTCTGCGTTACCGCATGCTGTATGTGACCAGGCGCTCTGAGTTTCCACATGCTGTATGTGACCAGGCGCTCTGCATTTCTGCATGCTGTATGTGACCAGGCGCTCTGCGTTTCCGCATGCTGTATGTGACCAGGCGCTCTGCGTTTCTGCATGCTGTATGTGACCAGGCGCTCTGCGTTTCCGCATGCTGTATGTGACCAGGCGCTCTGCGTTTCCGCATGCTGTATGTGACCAGGCGCTCTGCGTTTCCGCATGCTGTATGTGACCAGGCGCTCTGCGTTACCGCATGCTGTATGTGACCAGGCGCTCTGCGTTACCGCATGCTGTATGCGACCAGGCGCTCTGCGTTACCGCATGCTGTATGTGACCAGGCGCTCTGCGTTTCCGCATGCTGTATGTGACCAGGCGCTCTGCGTTTCTGCATGCTGTATGTGACCAGGCGCTGTGCGTTACCGCATGCTGTATGTGACCAGGCGCTCTGCGTTACCGCATGCTGTATGTGACCAGGCGCTCTGCGTTACCGCATGCTGTATGTGACCAGGCGCTCTGCGTTTCTGCATGCTGTATGTGACCAGGCGCTCTGAGTTTCCACATGCTGTATGTGACCAGGCGCTCTGCGTTTCCACATGCTGTATGTGACCAGGCGCTCTGCATTACCGCATGCTGTATGCGACCAGGCGCTCTGCGTTTCCGCATGCTGTATGCGACCAGGCGCTCTGCGTTTCTGCATGCTGTATGTGACCAGGCGCTCTGAGTTTCCACATGCTGTATGTGACCAGGCGCTCTGCGTTTCCGCATGCTGTATGTGACCAGGCGCTCTGAGTTTCCACATGCTGTATGTGACCAGGCGCTCTGCGTTTCCGCATGCTGTATGTGACCAGGCGCTCTGCGTTTCTGCATGCTGTATGCGACCAGGCGCTGTGCGTTACCGCATGCTGTATGTGACCAGGCGCTCTGCGTTTCCGCATGCTGTATGTGACCAGGCGCTCTGCGTTACCGCATGCTGTATGTGACCAGGCGCTCTGCGTTTCCGCATGCTGTATGTGACCAGGCGCTCTGCGTTTCCGCATGCTGTATGTGACCAGGCGCTCTGCGTTTCCGCATGCTGTATGTGACCAGGCGCTCTGCGTTTCTGCATGCTGTATGTGACCAGGCGCTCTGCGTTTCCGCATGCTGTATGCGACCAGGCGCTCTGCGTTACCGCATGCTGTATGTGACCAGGCGCTCTGCGTTTCCGCATGCTGTATGTGACCAGGCGCTCTGCGTTTCCGCATGCTGTATGTGACCAGGCGCTCTGCGTTTCCGCATGCTGTATGTGACCAGGCGCTCTGAGTTTCCACATGCTGTATGTGACCAGGCGCTCTGCGTTACCGCATGCTGTATGTGACCAGGCGCTCTGCGTTTCTGCATGCTGTATGTGACCAGGCGCTCTGCGTTTCTGCATGCTGTATGTGACCAGGCGCTCTGCGTTTCCGCATGCTGTATGCGACCAGGCGCTCTGCGTTACCGCATGCTGTATGTGACCAGGCGCTCTGAGTTTCCACATGCTGTATGTGACCAGGCGCTCTGCGTTTCCGCATGCTGTATGTGACCAGGCGCTCTGCGTTACCGCATGCTGTATGTGACCAGGCGCTCTGCGTTTCCGCATGCTGTATGTGACCAGGCGCTCTGCGTTACCGCATGCTGTATGTGACCAGGCGCTCTGCGTTACCGCATGCTGTATGTGACCAGGCGCTGTGCGTTACCGCATGCTGTATGTGACCAGGCGCTGTGCGTTACCGCATGCTGTATGTGACCAGGCGCTCTGCGTTTCCACATGCTGTATGTGACCAGGCGCTGTGCGTTACCGCATGCTGTATGTGACCAGGCGCTCTGAGTTTCCACATGCTGTATGTGACCAGGCGCTCTGAGTTTCCACATGCTGTATGTGACCAGGCGCTCTGCGTTACCGCATGCTGTATGTGACCAGGCGCTGTGCGTTACCGAATACTGTATGTGACCAGGCGCTCTGCGTTTCCGCATGCTGTATGCGGCCAGGCGCTCTGCGTTTCTGCATGCTGTATGTGACCAGGCGCTCTGCGTTACCGCATGCTGTATGCGACCAGGCGCTGTGCGTTGCAGGCTATTTTTACTCCTGCGGCTCTTCACACTCACTTGGTGCCTCATCAAGATAGATCCGACTGCCCGCAGGTGGTTCAACCCTTTTCCCATGTTTTTCTTTATTTTTTATCCCATGCTTTGCAGCACTGCTCTCTGCGTATCTGCTCTGTCTTTGGGTTGATGAGACATCCAGAAAGATTTCTCCAGTACCACAAAATGGCAGCCTCCCACTCTGGCTGTGTGCCAAGGTGTAGAATATTGGCAGTGAAATGAGAAGAGTGGACAGCAAATAGGCCTGTTGTCTGTTTAACAGTGTGTGTTTACTGTACAAAGGAATTTGGGAGGTTCGTTTGTTTGGGACAATGAAATGCAAATAAAAGATGAAAAAAAAATAATCCCCACAGTTTTTACAGGTTCTATCACCATTTATTACTTCACCAAATACAGTGAAAATGGCATTATGATATACAATGAAGCATTCTTAGAATGTCATGACAGTTCTGTTTTTTTATTGTATTTATTTTTTGCTTCATGTTTCATTATTGAAAATATTAAGGGATTCATGCAAAACAAACCATAATCCGGTTATTTAAAATAATAGTACAAAATAACTTAAATAATAATAATAATAATAAAAAACAAACACCTTTAATGTTTTAAAAAAAAGAATCAGTCAAGTAACAGCGTGTTATTTGAGAATGCTCATAAACAGTGCAAAAACGATAAAAACCGCCATTGCTAACGAATCCATCAACGAAGCTTAAATCACTGTATATATTTTAAATAATTTCACATTGATTTGTACAAAACCCAAGACACATTCAGTAAGTCTTCTGTAAAATCTGCCCAGTCTTGATACTAAATAAGACATACAAAACAGATTAGATTTTTTCGTCTCAATCTGTAACCAACATCCTCATAGTTTGTTGATGACTTCTGTTACATTGGAATAGCATATAATTTTGAATGACAAATATTTAGATATAAAAATACAAATATGAATCTTGTTAAAAAGAAGCGTGCCGACTGTGAATAAGAATGGTGGAAACACCCACACTGGCACCGGAGCATAAGTTCATGCAAAGACGAGAAGAATGTTAACTTTTATATATGTAAGACAACAAAACAAACAATTATAAAATTAAAACTACTGATATTAAAATCTTCTTTCACAAGTCTCTTTTTCCCTCGATGTCATTATTATTATTTCGTGTGTTTGTATGACCATCCCGCTGGCGTTATCTTAATTTTTTATCTTCCAATACTTGACGTGGAAAAGGTAAGCTGTCTGTACAGTTTTATTACAAAAAGAGGGGAATAACAACTTCTGCCATTGACGTACAACCCCAAATTGATAAAGAATTGTGTTTTTGTGTGTAGTTCTGTGTTTAAAGCCTCTTCCTGTCAGTTTTCCCGTTGTGTCAGACGTTTCGTTTTTATGGATTGGACTTCAGCGTCTTAGTCTGTTGAAAATAATAAACTAGCAGCAATCGGAATGCAGTCTGCATTTGTAAAGTGCTGAAATGGACAGCTCCCTTTAATGCGGATACGTATGTAATGGATGTACCGTGGAAACGACGAGCAATTGAGCCTAGAGAGGATTCTGTACAGCTATAGGTGTCCTCTGAATGAGAATCAGCGCTTCCAGTTGTCTTCGTGAGTGTTGCGGCGCTGTTTATTTTAAACAGTGCCTTTTTGAAGATGGTGGTGAAATGGCGAGATCTTCCATCCTGCATCGACAGAGGTTGAAAGACGTAGCTGCACTATATCAGCCATCTTCGACATCTGTCAGCGCAGTAGAGGTTTAAAAACGGGTATGGTGGAAAAATTCCAACAACCTCAAAATGAATCTCTGGACTTCTCCCTCGCTCTCCCCTTTTGAAAAAAAAAACATCATTTCTTTTTTCCTCTTTCTTCCCCTTTTCCCCATCTTTCTTTTCGGCTTCATCCCGTCTTCATTTCTTCTTAAAATACTCAAACGCATGCACAGCCCTCAAGTGCTTCAAATCGGTGATTAAAATGAGTAGACTGGAAGGCATGTTTCGCGTTTAACCCGAGGATGATTTGTCCGTCATTCCCTTAAGAACATCGTCTATCCGGTCGTCTTCAATGACCACTGTGGATAAAACAGAGACCAGGTTTTTACATTAGCACACCTAAGCCGAACACCAGCAATACTATGCAATTAAAGTATGTAACCGCTTCATTCGTTTACTTTGAAAACATCGTTACCTATTGATTAGATCTTTTTTGCTTTCTCTCTAACAAATTCGAACAAAATTTTAGGACATGGGTCGACCTTGTATAATTTGATAGCCATTAGATTCAGATTTGTGGTTTATCAATATTCCAAATGAGGTACAGTAATATATTATAAACGCCTCCGCTTCCTTTGTAACCTGCCTGCTTTGGCTACAGCCAGACGCCCGCGGTGGTTAACTGTTGCTCCGTCTGACTGAAGTCTGTTTACACTTAACAATGCATCATCAATGCTTAGATAGAAGAAACTCAAAGCTTTAACAGTTAACCAATATATTATGATTATACGGGAGATTATAAATCAAATCATTGGTATAATTGCGTATACGTCTAACAGGGATTGTTTTGGTCTTACAGAGACCATTGTTTTCTTCTAGAACAGTGTGTCTTTGTTTGTGTTGTTTGTTCATTCTGTTGGTGTAGCCGAAACTGCGCTTACACCGCAGCGTTGCAATAGGTGTTTAAAACGAGACTATCGTTTTGTATTTTACCTCAATGCAGATTTTTTTTTCTTTCAAATTTAACATAGTGCTGAGCCGTCATTATTTACATATATGATATAAATACAGTGAACAGTTTATCCCGTTTACAGTCTCCGCTGATCCAGTAACTGCTGTCACGTGTATGAATGTAAATTGGCATTAGCAGGCAAGTACAATTTTTCTCACGCTTACCATGTTTAGCCCTTCCGATTTGCCCGAGTTTCGGTGGTCTTTTTCCTTGGGATGCTCCAAAGAATGAATTAGTGTCTTGCAATCCGCAGCTGAAGGAGATTTGACCCACGTCACTGTCTCCTCCGTAGCCGTTCATCTTCCCCTCGTTGTACGGCAGAACCTCGGACATCGCGAAGCTTACTCGGGCTGGTTCCAAAAGCCAAATTTCTTCAAAAAAATGTATCTGTTGCGAATACCGAGGCAACGCAGACCACGATAGATGACTGAGCTTCTTTGTCGCAGTGTTCAGTGCGAACGCTCTCAGCCTAAAAGCAGCTTTCTCAGCCAGCTTCGGTAGGCGCAGACCCAGAGCAGTGACAGCGCCGTGGTGGTCTCTGTGTGTTGATATGAGGGACGAGAGAGGACGGTTGTCTCCGCTTTCCTTTTCGGACTGATGGGAAACGCTGGGAGATCCCACAATCATAAAGGAAACCCAGGAGGAACAGTGAAGTCATCCATCCGGGTTCCGAGTTTTGAAAAGGGAAGGGGGACGTTTGGTGTGTGTGTGTGTGTGTGTGTGTGTGTGTGTGTGTGTGTGTGTGTGTGTGTGTGTGTGTGTGTGTGTGTGTGTGTCTGTGTGCATGCGCGCGCGTGTGTATGTGTGTCTGCTCGCGCGTAAGGGTGACATCAACAGGCGAAAAGAAGAACTTTTCCTACAGTAGAAAAAGCAATTCTCAAGCAGTCCACGTTCATTTTGCGGAACTGGAATGACGCGGTAGGGTGTTTTTTCTGCAGTCATTATTTTAACCTTTTGCTCGCCTTTTAAACAATTCGCAATCCAACGCCGTACGCGACATGCAGAACCACATACAAAAGTGAATTACTGTAATTTTTACTGGCTGGGTAATTGGCAAAAAAAAAAACGTATTAACCAGCTTCATATACAAGTGAATATGTCTTTCAGGATGCCTTAAATCTGCTCTTTACATACCCTGGTCCTTCACTGCAGGTCATGGTTAGAAAGCCCCAGAAAAAGGACAGGAGGTGACATTTCATAGTGTTGTTTTGACTGTGACTTTGAAAGCATTCACACCCACCTCCAAACCCAGAAACCCATTCAGATCCTCATCCAATCTTTTCAATAGTCTCCCCTTAACCATTAGCTCCATGAAAAGTCCAAGAAGAATGCTTCTGCCCTTCCCCATCCACTGTGGGAAGGATAGGGAAATCCTCTAGGTAAAACTTAGTCATACAATGTCATACCAGGCCTTCAGCATATGTGTGCTCCAGATACTCCACACCATGGCAGAGGAGTGGGGCTCAATCACATGCACTTAGTCTCCTTAATAGCCCATTAAACTCCATCAAAACAGACTTCACATTACAACATGAGTTTCTTTGAGTCATTTCTATGACACAAGCCAACATGTCCTTTTAATGTATCCTTTTGGTTCTCGAATACAGTACCATAGACCCTTAAAAACTCTTTAAAACATCTGTTCTGAATTGAATAGAATATGCTGTCAAATAGATTGCCTTTGGTTGGGTTTCAGCAAATTGTGTTTTCTAATACACAGAACAGAAGAACAAGACTTACTTCACTGCTTCCTGTGAGATTCAAAGTTAATCTTACTGATCACAATAGGCAGGCCAAGATCGAAATCTGAAAAAATGTAGCCTAAGACAAAAAAAACCCTTTTATACAGTCCTTCTGAAGAATGACAGTGCACTGATAATTTTCAGTCCAGAAAAGATAGCTGACTTTTTTGTGTTAGTCTTTACCTACTTCCCCAGGCAAGGATGGTCTGTGTGTTTCTACTGTAGAATGGTCTGGTTATAGCTGTGTTTCTACTGTAGAATGGTCAGGTTATAGCTGTGTTTCTACTGTAGAATGGTCAGGTTATAGCTGTGTTTCTACTGTAGAATGGCCAGGTTATAGCTGTGTTTCTACTGTAGAATGGTCAGGTTATAGCTGTGTTTCTACTGTAGAATGGTCAGGTTATAGCTGTGTTTCTACTGTAGAATGGTCAGGTTATAGCTGTTTTTCTACTGTAGAATGGTCTGGTTATAGCTGTGTTTTTACTGTAGAATGGCCAGGTTATAGCTGTGTTTCTACTGTAGAATGGTCAGGTTATAGCTGTGTTTCTACTGTAGAATGGTCAGGCTATAGCTGTGATTCTACTGTAGAATGGTCTGGCTATTGTGTGGACTGGCTATTGAGGCCTGTAGCTCAAACCCCCCATACACCTACAAAAACAGCAAATAAGAAAGGTGGAAAAGGAGAGGATCATTTAACACACACATGTTCAGTACTCATACATCATCATTACCTTTGGAATCAGAAAAATGTTTGTTAAGAACAGGAAAAACAGTTTGTAAGAAGAAAATCATTTGGGAGCGCAAAAGCAGAGTGAGCATCCCTGCACATGTGGAGTGGTAGAACAGTCCACTCTTCTCATGTGAGGTAAACGAACATCCCTGATGTTCCATCACTTCATTCATTTGATTTTCTTAAAAAAAAAACATATAGCATGGACATTTAGTCTTGTTTGTGGCATTTACGAGGCTTTATTGTGGTTGCGCATAATATTTCCATATGAAAGGCGACTCGGCGCGCTGCTGTCTGGGTGCGGAGGAGCTGGACGTCAGCCCGACGCACCAGTCGCATTCACTCCAGGAACCTCGTGCTATTGTGTGCGCGCGGAAGTCTCTCCTGTTGACGCGCTGCTGGCACAGCTCGCCCAGTGCCTCAGCGCCTCCAGCACCACAGCCATTAGCCGCTAATCACAGAGTTCCAGGATGCTACACATCACCCAGGCGTCACTGGGTTCATCCCAGCAAAAAAACCAGCTGTTTCGGGTGAGCTGCATCATTCTGAGCTGGTGCGCTGAATGTAAATAATTTTAATGAGTGAATCAGCTCTACAGCACCTTTTCTCATGGATACATTTTTTTTTATTCAATCCAGAATGTATCAGTAAGAAGAGAAAGCACCCACCTGGATTATGGGTTTTGATTTTGGTCTGTATTTATGTGTAAACCTGCTCTGTGTCTCAGTCCTCAGTCTTACACTGCAGATACAGCCTTTTTATCTCATGCAGATTAAAGTCCATTAACATTCAACTCTGTAGACAGGGATACCATTGTGTCAGTGATGTCCATTTCCTAAATCCAAATGATTTCTTACCTGTGTGTGTGTGTGTGTATGTGTGTGTGTGTGTGTGCGCCTATGTGTGTGTGTGTGTGTGTGTGTGCATGTTTCTGTTTGTGTGGAGCGTGTGCCTATGTATGTGTGTGTGCTTATGTGTGTGTGTGTGTGTGTGTGTGTGTGTGTGTGTGTGTGTGTGTGTGTGTGTGTGTGTGTGTGTGTGTGTGTGTGTGTGTGTGTTTCTGTTTGTGTGGAGTGTGTGCCTATGTGTGCAGCCCATTGGTCATAGTGTCCCTTCGGGGCGGAGCTCATTCTGCCTCAGCAGTCCATTGGTCCCAGAGTCTTTCCTGCAAGCCGTATGCAGACACTGCGGCCCTCCAGGACTGGAGTTAAACCTGCAGACACTGCGGCCCTCCAGGACTGGAGTTAAACCTGCAGACTCTGCGGCCCTCCAGGACTAGAGTTAAACCTGCAGACACTGCGGCCCTCCAGGGCTGGAGTTAAACCTGCAGACACTGCGGCCCTCCAGGACTGGAGTTAAACCTGCAGACACTGTGGCCCTCCAGGGCTGGAGTTAAACCTGCAGACACTGCGGCCCTCCAGGACTGGAGTTAAACCTGCAGACACTGCGGCCCTCCAGGACTGGAGTTAAACCTGCAGACACTGCGGCCCTCCAGGGCTGGAGTTAAACCTGCATACACTGTGGCCCTCCAGGACTGGAGTTAAACCTGCAGACACTGCGGCCCTCCAGCACTGGAGTTAAACCTGCAGACACTGCGGCCCTCCAGGACTGGAGTTAAACCTGCGGACACTGCCCCCTCCAGGACTGGAGTTAAACCTGCAGACACTGCGGCCCTTCAGGGCTGGAGTTAAACCTGCAGACACTGCGGCCCTCCAGGACTGGAGTTAAACCTGCAGACACTGCGGCCCTCCAGGGCTGGAGAGTGACGTCACTATTTTGAGGGAAAACTGCTTGAGGTTACAAAATAGTATAAGGAAAAAATGATCCCCTGAATCTGATTTAGAAATTGCAGCCGTTGCACAGTCCACAGCAGGGACGCTTTACAAACTGTGAGCCATTTCAGCTCTGCACAGTCCACAGCAGGGACGCTTTACAAACTGTGAGCCATTTCAGCTCTGCACAGTCCACAGCAGGGGCGCTTTACAAACTGTGAGCCATTTCAGCTCTGCACAGTCCACAGCAGTGGCGCTTTACAAACTGTGAGCCATTTCAGCTCTGCACAGTCCACAGCAGGGCGCTTTACAAACCGTGAGCCATTTCAGCTCTGCACAGTCCACAGAAGGGGCGCTTTACAAACCGTGAGCCATTTCAGCTCTGCACAGTCCACAGCAGGGGCGCTTTACAAACCGTGAGCCATTTCAGCTCTGCACAGTCCACAGCAGGGGCGCTTTACAAACCGTGAGCCATTTCAGCTCTGCACAGTCCACAATAGGGCGCTTTACAAACCGTGAGCCATTTCAGCTCTGCACAGTCCACAGCAGGGCGCTTTACAAACCGTGAGCCATTTCAGCTCTGCACAGTCCACAGAAGGGCGCTTTACAAACCGTGAGCCATTTCAGCTCTGCACAGTCCACAGCAGGGGCGCTTTACAAACTGTGAGCCATTTCAGCTCTGCACAGTCCACAGCAGGGGCGCTTTACAAACTGTGAGCCATTTCAGCTCTGCACAGTCCACAGCAGGGGCGCTTTACAAACTGTGAGCTATTTCAGCTCTGCACAGTCCACAGCAGGGGCGCTTCACAAACTGTGAGCCATTTCAGCTCTGCACAGTCCACAGCAGGGCGCTTCACAAACTGTGAGCCATTTCAGCTCTGCACAGTCCACGGCAGGGCGCTTTACAAACTGTGAGCCATTTCAGCTCTGCACAGTCCACAGCAGGGCGCTTCACAAACTGTGAGCCATTTCAGCTCTGCACAGTCCACAGCAGGGACGCTTTACAAACTGTGAGCCATTTCAGCTCTGCACAGTCCACAGCCGGGTGATCGGCACAACAACATTAAGACCAGAATCCCAGGCGCTCCATTCATTCCTTTCATTTTATTTTAATCTCACGTCTAGGAATGTCCACAGCGTGATAACAAGCATTTCTCAAAATCCAGAGATTCATCTGCGTTAGAGATGGGTGACAAACGATACACAACTGGTGGGCGTATATCTCAGAGATAACAATGAATTCTGAAGCTAGATATACATGATGGATATTTACGGGAGGATTGTGCTGCTCTAGGGTCCGATCACCTCTTTCTTCCTGTTTGTCTCACAGCTGTTAGACAGATAACTATGTAATTACACATGAGGTACACACTGTGGTAGAATAAAATGAGCAGATCTTAAATAGCTGAATATGGATAAATCTGAACACAACGTACAGTTTATAAAATCAAGCAACGAGACTTCTGCATGACTTAAGTCATCCAGCTTCAGTTCTGTCACATGGTGTTTCCAGTGTGACAAACACAAGCACGTTCCCCTTACAGTCTCCAGCTCACAGATACGACCCTAACGCATACCAGCCCACAGACAAAGATTACCCCCAGCAGAGCTCAGTGTACAGCAACATTACCCCAACAGAAACCTTCTCCTTTGTCTCTTTACATTAATCAGACCTGAATCACCCCACAGTCAGTGCAAGAAAAAATAAATAATTTAAAAAAGCAAAAAGTGTCTATTCCCTGTTGCAAAGCTGACCTGAGTGGACCAAAGCGGACCCCTGCTGAGCATCGACCCCTCTGACCCTGAGCAGCTGTTCACCCCTCCCACCCCGCCCCACCTCAAACCACCCTAACCCCCTCCACCCCCAGCGCACCCTAACCCCTCCACCCCCAGCTCACCTAACCCCTCCACCCCCAGCGCACCCTAACCCCCTCCACCCCCAGTGCACCTAACCCTCCACCCCCCAGCGCACCCTAACCCCCTCCACCCCAGCGCACCCTAACCCCCTCCACCCCCAGCTCTCCCTAACCCCCTCCACCCCCAGCGCACCCTAACCCCCTCCACCCCCAGCGCACCCTAACCCCCTCCACCCCCAGCGCACCCTAACCCCTCCACCCCCAGCGCACCCTAACCCCCTCCACCCCCAGCTCTCCCTAACCCCCTCCACTCCCAGCTCTCCCTAACCCCCTCCTCCTCGATTTCAGACAGCCAGCAGCTGCTTGACAGGTTTGGACCCAGCTCACAGACTGTGCTAAGCCCCACAGCCTGCAATTCCCAGGGAGCCACCAGGGGGCGGGGTGTTTGAGGATTAAGCCTTTTTTTTCCCCACTGTGTCAACTCTATCCCCAGCAGATAGACCTAAAAAAAAATTGCCCCTGCCCAGGTTTGTGACTTATTGTGCTGTGAGTCAGAGCTCTTTGCGGTCAGGTTTCAAGGTCACATTGAAACACATGTGTGGTATTGAGAGGTGCTTCATTTCTCAGGTCCCCAAACGGCCCATGCTCACTGTTGTTGTTTTTTTTTTTTAAAAAAGGGCCCATGTGTAAAAATAGAAGAGCAAACAAACCAAGGCTGTTGGGGTGGATCAGTCAGCGGGCCACAGTAGGCCGGACAACCCCCACCCCCACCGCCCACCCCCCACCCTTCCCAAACGCCACATTGTACCTCATCCCACAGGGAACCTTCCGGAAAATATTTCCACATGCTGTATGTGTGCATGTATGTTATGACTTTCATGTGAAAACTGTCCAAACATAATTTGGCACAAAAACTCCAAACACACCAAAGCACCGAAGTGAGTTTTGGTTTAGATTTTATGTGTTGATTTGGCCGTTTCTATTTGAGCCACTCCTTTTTTTTGCACAGATATTCTCTGGTTTTTAACCCCCATTTTCCATGTTTGTATGCTTTTTCATGTGGTGTTCACTACATGCAAAACTCTGTATGCATGTGCATGTATGTGTTTGCTTGTGCATGTTCATGTATTCACATGTATGGGTGGTTGTGTGGTTGTGTTTTTATGCCTGCAGGTTTTTGTCAGTGTGTGTCTGTGGTGTGTGGGGTTGGGGAGTGCAGAAAATAAAGTTCCCGTTTCCACGTTTCGCTCTCAGCTGTCCCCGCCCCCCTCTTCCCAGCCCTCACACGAGGAAGTCCCAGATTCTGTGTCTATTTTCTCCCGTCTCTGGCCCCACCTGCCCCTGTCCGTCAGGGCGGCTGTAGGGCTGGAAGCCTGCGCTGGTGTGCTGTGGACGCATTTGCTCTGCTGTTGTGCTGGAGGAGCGGAGTCCACCATGGAACCTATCCACCCCGGCCTCTCCGTCCTGCTCCTGCTGGCCCTGACCGCCTCAGGTAAGCCCGCGCACACGCCCGCCATGTCCAGCCCCCGCTCCTCGGAAATGCCTCCTTCCTCTCTCTAATCCTCCCGGGGGTGTCGAGCACCACGTGAGCAGGAGGCATTGGTTGCTCTGTTGAGTCTGAGTCTGTTTTTTTTTTTTTTTATTGTTTCAGAAAAAGCTGGCAGTCATCTACTAGTAGAAACTAAAAAAAAATGTATTTCTCAAAGTGGGTTCATTAGTAGTGATTGGTAAATGCTGCTGTGTGTTTCGGGCTCAGTTATTCAGCGTTCATACACCCAGAATGTGGTTTGCGTAAATCAAAGCGTATAATTTGCCATGTCATACTGGGACCGCTGCCTGTCATAGTCTGGGTGCTGAAGCAAAAGGTATGAAAGCCGCTTTAATTCATTTTTAATCATAACATTCGAATGAAAAATTACTGTGCACGAGAGGAACATTTTTCAGTCATTTTTATCAATGATTTTACACCCAAAAATATATTTTGCCATTGATAAACTCAAAATTCATTTAATTGTTCAAAGTTTGTGGGAAAACTGCATTTTGGTTAAACTAATTCAGACATGGGTAATACCTGAACTGCACATTTTTAATTTTAAGGAGACATATGATTAGACTGTGTATTCTCCTGTGCTTTATGCCCATTCATTGTCATGTAAAATTCCTCATATATGAACGCCAGGCTTCTCATACCAGGGACTATAGCTGGCTGATAAAACAATATTATCATTTATTACATTTTATAGTGATAATGCAATGATGATATGTAGAAGTTGTGCTGCCTAACATCAGGTTATGAAGAGGGCAGGGGAAATCAGTTACACGACATTACGCATGCCTGAGAACTGAAAATAGCCAAATTTAAGATTAATTGATGTCTTCAGAATAGTTGAAATTAAGGTTTGCATACAGAGTTTACATGTCTTGATGTTTTCACCTGTATCCAGTGTGGGGCTGGGAGAGGTGGAGGGAGGAGCAAGCTCCTCAGCTCCTCCCATTTTACTGCTGTCAGTCTCCTGGTTCCCTCCTCAGCCTGAAGGGCTAACCGGAGCTGCAGCAGCAGAGGCCTCACTAACAGGCAGGCTCACCTGAGAGTGATTTGCACCAGTAAAACAGTGTCGCACATATTAAGTGCTTGAATAAAGCAGGCCCTTAGTCTCCTCACAGGCATATTCAACTCAATAAACAGGCTTCAGAGGAGACGTGCAGACCTCTCTGAATAAACAGGCTTCAGAGGAGACGTGCAGACCTCTCTGAATAAACAGGCTTCAGAGGAGAGGTGCAGACCTCTCTGAATAAACAGGCTTCAGAGGAGACGTGCAGACCTCTCTGAATAAACAGGCTTCAGAGCAGACGTGCAGACCTCTCTGAATAAACAGGCTTCAGAGGAGAGGTGCAGACCTCTCTGAATAAACAGGCTTCAGAGGAGAGGTGCAGACCTCTCTGAATAAACAGGCTTCAGAGGAGAGGTGCAGACCTCTCTGAATAAACAGGCTTCAGAGGAGAGGTGCAGACCTCTCTGAATAAACAGGCTTCAGAGGAGACCTGCAGACCTCTCTGAATAAACAGGCTTCAGAGCAGACGTGCAGACCTCTCTGAATAAACAGGCTTCAGAGGAGAGGTGCAGACCTCTCTGAATAAACAGGCTTCAGAGGAGACGTGCAGACCTCTCTGAATAAACAGACCTCAGAGGAGAGGTGCAGACCTCTCTGAATAAACAGGCTTCAGAGGAGACGTGCAGACCTCTCTGAATAAACAGGCTTCAGAAACGTGCAGACCTCTCTGAATAAACAGGCTTCAGAGACGTGCAGACCTCTCTGAATAAACAGGCTTCAGAGGAGACGTGCAGACCTCTCTGAATAAACAGACCTCAGAGGAGACGTGCAGACCTCTCTGATGGTGCACCAGTCTGATATTGTTGATGCACATTTGGTTAAATTTACCTCCCGCAGTGAGAAATTCAAAATTGTCAGGACTTATAAGAAAGCATGCAGGAATGAATGTTTTAAAAAAGCTAGAGCCGACAGATCCAATTCTTCACTTAGTTAAACAACACAGCTGCTGCCTCTATCCGCATGATCATGCTCTTACAGGGTGCTGGTCCACCGTGTCTGAATTGGGCCTGTCTCGCTCTTACAGGGTGCTGGTCCACCGTGTCTGAATTGGTCCTGTCTCGCTCTTACAGGGTGCTGGTCCACCGTGTCTGAATTGGGCCTGTCTTGCTCTTACAGGGTGCTGGTCCACCGTGTCTGAATTGGGCCTGTCTCGCTCTTACAGGGTGCTGGTCCACCGTGTCTGAATTGGGCCTGTCTCACTCTTACAGGGTGCTGGTCCACCGTGTCTGAATTGGGCCTGTCTCACTCTTACAGGGTGCTGGTCCACCGTGTCTGAATTGGGCCTGTCTCGCTCTTATAGGGTGCTGGTCCACCGTGTCTGAATTGGGCCTGTCTCACTCTTACAGGGTGCTGGTCCACCGTGTCTGAATTGGGCCTGTCTCGCTCTTACAGGGTGCTGGTCCACCGTGTCTGAATTGGGCCTGTCTCGCTCTTACAGGGTGCTGGTCCACCGTGTCTGAATTGGGCCTGTCTCGCTCTTACAGGGTGCTGGTCCACCGTGTCTGAATTGGGCCTGTCTCGCTCTTACAGGGTGCTGGTCCACCGTGTCTGAATTGGGCCTGTCTCGCTCTTACAGGGTGCTGGTCCACCGTGTCTGAATTGGTCCTGTCTCGCTCTTACAGGGTGCTGGTCCACCGTGTCTGAATTGGGCCTGTCTCGCTCTTACAGGGTGCTGGTCCACTGTGTCTGAATTGGGCCTGTCTCGCTCTTACAGGGTGCTGGTCCACCGTGTCTGGAAGTGGGCCTGTCTCGCTCTTACAGGGTGCTGGTCCACCGTGTCTGAATTTGGCCTGTCTCGCTCTTACAGGGTGCTGGTCCACCGTGTCTGAATTGGGCCTGTCTCGCTCTTACAGGGTGCTGGTCCACCGTGTCTGAATTGGGCCTGTCTCGCTCTTACAGGGTGCTGGTCCACGTGTCTGAAACAGATTGGGCCTCGCTCTGACTGCAGGGTGCTGGTCCACCGTGTCTGAATTGGGCCTGTCTCGCTCTTACAGGGTGCTGGTCCACCGTGTCTGAATTGGGCCTGTCTCGCTCTGACAGGGTGCTGGTCCACCGTGTCTGAATTGGGCCTGTCTCGCTCTTACAGGGTGCTGGTCCACCGTGTCTGAATGGGCCTGTCTCGCTCTGACAGGGTGCTGGTCCGTGTCTGAATTGGGCCTGTCTCGCTCTGACAGGGTGCTGGTCCACCGTGTCTGAATTGGGCCTGTCTCGCTCTTACAGGGTGCTGGTCCACCGTGTCTGAATTGGCCTGTCTCGCTCTTACTCTGTCAGGGTGTCTGGCTCCACCGTGTCTGAATTGGGCCTGTCTCGCTCTTACAGGGTGCTGGTCCACCGTGTCTGAATTGGGCCTGTCTCGCTCTTACAGGGTGCTGGTCCGTGTCGTGGGCCTGTCTCGCTCTTACAGGGTGCGTGTCTGTCTCGCTCTTACAGGGTGCTGGTCCACTGTGTCTGAATTGGGCCTGTCTCACTCTTACAGGGTGCTGGTCCACCGTGTCTGAATTGGGCCTGTCTCACTCTTACAGGGTGCTGGTCCACCGTGTCTGAATTGGGCCTGTCTCGCTCTTACAGGGTGCTGGTCCACCGTGTCTGGAATTGGGCCTGTCTCACTCTTACAGGGTGCTGGTCCACCGTGTCTGAATTGGGCCTGTCTCACTCTTACAGGGTGCTGGTACCCGTGTCTGAATTGGGCCTGTCTCGCTCTTACAGGGTGCTGGTCCACCGTGTGTGGGCCTGTCTCACTCTTACAGGGTGCTGGTCCACCGTGTCTGTGGGCCTGTCTACAGGGTGCTGGTCCGTGTCTGGGCCTGTCTCACTCTTACAGGGTGCTGGTCCACCGTGTCTGAATTGGGCCTGTCTCACTCTTACAGGGTGCTGGTCCACCGTGTCTGAGTGGGCCTGTCTCACTCTTACAGGGTGCTGGTCCACCGTGTCTGAATTGGGCCTGTCTCACTCTTACAGGGTGCTGGTCCACCGTGTCTGAATTGGGCCTGTCTCGCTCTTACAGGGTGCTGGTCCACTGTGTCTGAATTGGGCCTGTCTCACTCTTACAGGGTGCTGGTCCACCGTGTCTGAATTGGGCCTGTCTCGCTCTTACAGGGTGCTGGTCCACCGTGTCTGAATTGGGCCTGTCTCACTCTTACAGGGTGCTGGTCCACCGTGTCTGAATTGGGCCTGTCTCGCTCTTACAGGGTGCTGGTCCACCGTGTCTGAATTGGGCCTGTCTCGCTCTTACAGGGTGCTGGTCCACCGTGTCTGAATTGGGCCTGTCTCGCTCTTACAGGGTGCTGGTCCACCGTGTCTGAATTGGGCCTGTCTCGCTCTTACAGGGTGCTGGTCCACAGTGTCTAGATGGGCCTGCTGGTCCACCGTGTCTGAATTGGGCCTGTCTGCTCTTCAGGTGCTGGTCCCAGTCTCTGGTTGGCCTGTCTTACAGGGGTGCTGGTCCACCGTGTCATTGGGCCTGTCTCGCTCTTACAGGGTGCTGGTCCACCGTGTCTGAATTGGGCCTGTCTCGCTCTTACAGGGTGCTGGTCCACCGTGTCTGAATTGGGCCTGTCTCGCTCTTACAGGGTGCTGGTCCACCGTGTCTGAATTGGGCCTGTCTCGCTCTTACAGGGTGCTGGTCCACCGTGTCTGAATTGGGCCTGTCTCGCTCTTACAGGGTGCTGGTCCACCGTGTCTGAATTGGGCCTGTCTCGCTCTTACAGGGTGCTGGTCCACCGTGTCTGAATTGGGCCTGTCTCGCTCTTACAGGGTGCTGGTCCACCGTGTCTGAATTGGGCCTGTCTCGCTCTTACAGGGTGCTGGTCCACCGTGTCTGAATTGGGCCTGTCTCGCTCTTACAGGGTGCTGGTCCACCGTGTCTGAATTGGGCCTGTCTCGCTCTTACAGGGTGCTGGTCCACCGTGTCTGAATTGGGCCTGTCTCGCTCTTACAGGGTGCTGGTCCACCGTGGAATTGGCCTGTCTCGCTCTTACAGGGTGCTGGTCCACCGTGTCTGGAATTGGGCCTGTCTCGCTCTTACAGGGTGCTGGTCCACCGTGTCTGAATTGGGCCTGTCTCGCTCTTACAGGGTGCTGGTCCACCGTGTCTGAATTGGGCCTGTCTCGCTCTTACAGGGTGCTGGTCCACCGTGTCTGAATTGGGCCTGTCTCGCTCTTACAGGGTGCTGGTCCACCGTGTCTGAATTGGGCCTGTCTCGCTCTTACAGGGTGCTGGTCCACCGTGTCTGAATTGGGCCTGTCTCGCTCTTACAGGGTGCTGGTCCACCGTGTCTGAATTGGGCCTGTCGCTCTTGAATTGGGCCTGTCTCGCTCTTACAGGGTGCTGGTCCGTGTCTGAATTGGGCCTGTCTCGCTCTTACAGGGTGCTGGTCCACCGTGTCTGAATTGGGCCTGTCTCGCTCTTACAGGGTGCTGGTCCACCGTGTCTGAATTGGGCCTGTCTCGCTCTTACAGGGTGCTGGTCCACCGTGTCTGAATTGGGCCTGTCTCGCTCTTACAGGGTGCTGGTCCACCGTGTCTGAATTGGGCCTGTCTCGCTCTTACAGGGTGCTGGTCCACCGTGTCTGAATTGGGCCTGTCTCGCTCTTACAGGGTGCTGGTCCACCGTGTCTGAATTGGGCCTGTCTCGCTCTTACAGGGTGCTGGTCCACCGTGTCTGAATTGGGCCTGTCTCGCTCTTACAGGGTGCTGGTCACCGTGTCTGAATTGGGCCTGTCTCGCTCTTACAGGGTGCTGGTCCACCGTGTCTGAATTGGGCCTGTCTCGCTCTTACAGGGTGCTGGTCCACCGTGTCTGAATTGGGCCTGTCTCGCTCTTACAGGGTGCTGGGTGCTGGTACCACCGTGTCTGAATTGGGCCTGTCTCGCTCTTACAGGGTGCTGGTCCACCGTGTCTGAATTGGGCCTGTCTCGCTCTTATAGGGTGCTGGTCCACCGTGTCTGAATTGGGCCTGTCTCGCTCTTACAGGGTGCTGGTCCACCGTGTCTGAATTGGGCCTGTCTCGCTCTTACAGGGTGTTGGTCCACCGTGTCTGAATTGGGCCTGTCTCACTCTTACAGGGTGCTGGTCCACCGTGTCTGAATTGGGCCTGTGTCGCTCTTACAGGGTGCTGGTCCACCGTGTCTGAATTGGGCCTGTCTCACTCTTACAGGGTGCTGGTCCACCGTGTCTGAATTGGGCCTGTCTCACTCTTACAGGGTGCTGGTCCACCGTGTCTGAATTGGGCCTGTCTCACTCTTACAGGGTGCTGGTCCACCGTGTCTGAATTGGGCCTGTCTCACTCTTACAGGGTGCTGGTCCACCGTGTCTGAATTGGGCCTGTCTCGCTCTTACAGGGTGCTGGTCCACCGTGTCTGAATTGGGCCTGTCTCGCTCTTACAGGGTGCTGGTCCACCGTGTCTGAATTGGGCCTGTCTCGCTCTTACAGGGTGCTGGTCCACCGTGTCTGAATTGGGCCTGTCTCGCTCTTACAGGGTGCTGGTCCACCGTGTCTGAATTGGGCCTGTCTCGCTCTTACAGGGTGCTGGTCCACCGTGTCTGAATTGGGCCTGTCTCGCTCTTACAGGGTGCTGGTCCACCGTGTCTGAATTGGGCCTGTCTCGCTCTTACAGGGTGCTGGTCCACCGTGTCTGAATTGGGCCTGTCTCGCTCTTACAGGGTGCTGGTCCACCGTGTCTGAATTGGGCCTGTCTCGCTCTTACAGGGTGCTGGTCCACCGTGTCTGAATTGGGCCTGTCTCGCTCTTACAGGGTGCTGGTCCACCGTGTCTGAATTGGGCCTGTCTCGCTCTTACAGGGTGCTGGTCCACCGTGTCTGAATTGGGCCTGTCTCGCTCTTACAGGGTGCTGGTCCACCGTGTCTGAATTGGGCCTGTCTCGCTCTTACAGGGTGCTGGTCCACCGTGTCTGAATTGGGCCTGTGTCGCTCTTACAGGGTGCTGGTCCACCGTGTCTGAATTGGGCCTGTCTCACTCTTACAGGGTGCTGGTCCACCGTGTCTGAATTGGGCCTGTCTCGCTCTTACAGGGTGCTGGTCCACCGTGTCTGAATTGGGCCTGTCTCGCTCTTACAGGGTGCTGGTCCACCGTGTCTGAATTGGGCCTGTCTCGCTCTTACAGGGTGCTGGTCCACCGTGTCTGAATTGGGCCTGTCTCACTCTTACAGGGTGCTGGTCCACCGTGTCTGAATTGGGCCTGTCTCGCTCTTACAGGGTGCTGGTCCACCGTGTCTGAATTGGGCCTGTCTCACTCTTACAGGGTGCTGGTCCACCGTGTCTGAATTGGGCCTGTCTCGCTCTTACAGGGTGCTGGTCCACCGTGTCTGAATTGGGCCTGTCTCGCTCTTACAGGGTGCTGGTCCACCGTGTCTGAATTGGGCCTGTCTCACTCTTACAGGGTGCTGGTCCACCGTGTCTGAATTGGGCCTGTCTCGCTCTTACAGGGTGCTGGTCCACCGTGTCTGAATTGGGCCTGTCTCGCTCTTACAGGGTGCTGGTCCACCGTGTCTGAATTGGGCCTGTCTCGCTCTTATAGGGTGCTGGTCCACCGTGTCTGAATTGGGCCTGTCTCGCTCTTACAGGGTGCTGGTCCACCGTGTCTGAATTGGGCCTGTCTCGCTCTTACAGGGTGCTGGTCCACCGTGTCTGAATTGGGCCTGTCTCACTCTTACAGGGTGCTGGTCCACTGTGTCTGAATTGGGCCTGTCTCGCTCTTACAGGGTGCTGGTCCACTGTGTCTGAATTGGGCCTGTCTCGCTCTTACAGGGTGCTGGTCCACCGTGTCTGAATTGGTCCTGTCTCGCTCTTACAGGGTGCTGGTCCACCGTGTCTGAATTGGTCCTGTCTCGCTCTTACAGGGTGCTGGTCCACCGTGTCTGAATTGGGCCTGTCTCGCTCTTACAGGGTGCTGGTCCACCGTGTCTGAATTGGGCCTGTCTCGCTCTTACAGGGTGCTGGGGAAGGAACCAAGAGGAGCGGCTGATCCATCACCTGTTTAAGGAGCGCTCCTACAACAAGGAGCTGCGGCCAGTGGCCAGGAAGGAGGACATTGTGGTGGTCAACCTGGCCCTCACCCTATCGAATCTCATATCACTGGTAAAATAACACTGCGTCGGTGTGTGTGTGTGTGTGTGTGTGTGTGTGTGTGTGTGTGTGTGTGTGTGTGTGTGTGTGTGTGTGTGTGTGTGTGTGTGTGTGTGCGTGTGTGTGGGTTTGTGTATGTGTGTGTGTGTGTGTGTGTGTGTATGTGAGCGCACTGTGTTCATTTAGGAAAACCTAAAGAGTACCATAAACAGTATCATAAATCTATCTACTGAGCTAACTGTATCCAAGGTAAACTAATGAGCAAGACAAAAATGGATTCTGGAAAACAAGGGGAAAAAGAATCATTGAGTTCACTTGCCTTTCTCACATGCTTATTTCGTTCTGGTCTCTCTTCCACAGAAAGAGGCTGATGAAACTCTGCTCACTAACGTATGGATGGAACACGTAAGAAACGTTTAGAAAAGTGTTTGTGTTTTTCCTTTTTTGAGAGATCTTAGCAAATATCTGTTTTCACAATCAGCTATCGCTGGAGGAGCAAGTACGAGTAAAGTGTAACCAACATGGCTGCATGACATCTTGTAGTTTATAATCTTTTCATGTCTCCAGCCAACTAGCTGAGCCTAGGTAGCTCTACTGTAAGTGCAGTGGCGGAGGCCAGAATGCTTGTTAGGCAGTCATTGAAAGCCAGCGGTATGACTGACACCAGACAGGTGTGGCCTCACCACACCCACATCTTTTGGCTTAAGACTACAAATGTAGTCCTGCTGCTATCTGAGCCAAAACGCGGTGTGAAACAGGACTTGCATAAGAATTGATAAACTAATACATTTTTAAATGTAGACCTTCATATGCATATCCTTGCATGTCCTTTTCTGTCTTTGTGTCATTGGACATGGTGTATCTCCTGCTCTTCTGTATGAGTTGAAGCAGTGATTCTCTCTGTCTGTCTCTGCCAGGGCTGGTATGACAACAGGCTGTCGTGGAACATGTCGCTGTTTGATGACATCGACTCTCTGCGCCTTCCGTCGCACATGGTGTGGCTGCCGGAGATCGTTCTGGAAAACAAGTGAGAGGAGCTGCCTCAGCTCTGCTACACTCACTGTGCGCTGACTTAGTGGGTTAAGCTAGCTCAGTGTGTAGTGTCTATCTCAGTGTAAGACTGACTTAGTGGGTTAGGCTAGCTCAGTGTGTAGTGTCTATCTCAGTGTAAGACTGACTTCAGTGGGTTAGGCTAGCTCAGTGTGTAGTGTCTATCTCAGTGTAAGACTGACTTAGTGGGTTAAGCTAGCTCAGTGTGTAGTGTCTATCTCAGTGTAAGACTGGCTCAGTGGGTCAGGCTAGCTCAGTGTGTAGTGTCTATCTCAGTGTAAGACTGGCTCAGTGGGTCAGGCTAGCTCAGTGTGTAGTGTCTATCTCAGTGTAAGACTAGCTCAGTGGATCAGGCTAGCTCATTGTGTAGTGTCTGTCTCAGTGTTAGACTAGCTAGGTGAGTCAGGCTAGCTCATTGTGTAGTGTCTATCTCAGTGTTAGACTAGCTAGGTGAGTCAGGCTAGCTCATTGTGTAGTGTCTGTCTCAGTGTTAGACTAGCTAGGTGAGTCAGGCTAGCTCAGTGTGTAGTGTCTATCTCCGCGTAAGACTTGCTTAGTGGGTCAGGATAACTCAGTGTGTAGTGTCTATCTCAGTGTAAGACTGGCTCAGTGGGTCAGGCTAGCTCAGTGTGTAGTGTCTATCTCAGTGTAAGACTGGCTCAGTGGGTCAGGCTAGCTCAGTGTGTAGTGTCTATCTCAGTGTAAGACTGGCTCAGTGGGTCAGGCTAGCTCAGTGTGTAGTGTCTATCTCAGTGTAAGACTGGCTCAGTGGGTCAGGCTAGCTCAGTGTGTAGTGTCTATCTCCGCGTAAGACTTGCTTAGTGGGTCAGGATAACTCAGTGTGCCGTGTTTAGCTCATTGTTACACTGTCTCTGTAGGTTAGGCTACCTCAGGGCACAGTGGCTACTTCAGATAGGTCTGAGGCTAAC
Organism: Albula goreensis; assembly: GCA_022829145.1. Classification (NCBI taxonomy): domain Eukaryota; kingdom Metazoa; phylum Chordata; class Actinopteri; order Albuliformes; family Albulidae; genus Albula; species Albula goreensis. Next base: position 1,744,180 of record CM040753.1, on the reverse strand, counting down.
ACAGACAGTTTGACTGGCTCAGTGGTTTTGGTTATCTCAGTGGGCAGGGGCTAGATTAGAGTGTACTGGCTCAGTGGTTTTGGTTATCTCAGTGGGCAGGGGCTAGATTAGAGTGTACTGGCTCAGTGGTTTTGGTTATCTCAGTGGGCAGGGGCTAGATTAAGTGACTGGCTCAGTGGTTTGGTTATCTCAGTGGGCAGGGGCTAGATTAGTGTATACTGGCTCAGTGGTTTTGGTTATCTCAGTGGGTAGGGCTAGATTAGAGTGTACTGGCTCAGTGGTTTTGGTTATCTCAGTGGGCAGGGCTAGATCTTAGAGTGTACTGGCTCAGTGGTTTTGGTTAACTCAGTGGGCAGGGGCAGATTAGAGTGTACTGGCTCAGTGGTTTTGGTTATCTCAGTGGGCAGGGGCTAGATTAGAGTGTACTGGCTCCTCAGTGGGCAGGGGCTAGATTAGAGTGTACTGGCTCAGTGGTTTTGGTTATCTCAGTGGGCAGGGGCTAGATTAGAGTGTACTGGCTCAGTGGTTTTGGTTATCTCAGTGGGCAGGGGCTAGATTAGTGTATACTGGCTCAGTGGTTTTGGTTATCTCAGTGGGCAGGGGCTAGATTAGAGTGTACTGGCTCAGTGGTTTTGGTTATCTCAGTGGGCAGGGGCTAGATTAGAGTGTACTGGCTCAGTGGTTTTGGTTATCTCAGTGTGCAGGGGCTAGATTAGAGTGTACTGGCTCAGTGGTTTTGGTTATCTCAGTGGGCAGGGGCTAGATTAGAGTGTACTGGCTCAGTGGTTTTGGTTATCTCAGTGGGCAGGGGCTAGATCAGTGATACACTGCTTTGGTAGGTTGGGCTGGTTCAGTGCTTTAAGGTAACTACTCTGTTAGACTGCTTCCTTGGGTTAGGAGACATTGGGTCACTAATCTGCCAAAAATAATGAAATTCTGTCCTTCCCCAACAGCAATGATGCCCAATTCCAGGTAGCCTACTACTGTAACGTGCTAGTCTACCCCGATGGGTTTGTCTACTGGCTCCCCCCGGCCATCTTCCGCAGCTCCTGTGCCATCAATGTCAACTACTTCCCTTTCGACTGGCAGAACTGCACCCTCAAGTTTAGGTATGGGGACGGGAGGGGGCAGACATTTTAAATTTTACATTTACGCATGTCGTTAAACGATCCCTATTCAGCGCTGCTCGCAGGCAGGTGCATCTAACTGCGGCAGAAGAACTGCGCTTCACTCAGCGGTGTAAATATTCAAATTGCACATAGGATGTGAGTGAAAATTTTACAGATTGTGGCCCTCAATTTCAGATTGTGGGTCTGTTTCACATACATGGATTAGGGCCAGATCTGGACAAAACGTTTTCTTCAGGGGAGAGCTTAACCAAAGTTTCCTTCTAGTTTAGGACAAGGCTTGGGAAACTAGGAAACTGGATTAAATACCAAAAGTGCATTTAATTTTTTTTCTTTAGTCAAGATGTTCTGACCATAAAGTTGGTGGTCAGCAAAATTATATGAATTTGTTCTGAAAAGACCACAGTTACCCTCTTTGTCTGTCCTGTTCTACAATTCCCTTAAGAATCGAGTCACCATTGTTTGGTGGTAAGTTGTGAGAGCTGTATTTGTTTCCCTCCACTGCTGTCTTCAAAGCTCCCTGACCTACAATGCAAAAGAGATCAGCATGGATCTGAAACAGGATACGGACCCAGTGACTAACAGGACCTACAAGGTGGAGTGGATCGTGATTGATCCGGAGGGCTTCACAGGTAATCTTTGTGCTTGGAGTTTCTCTTTGTTATTTGGTGCCATTCGTGCATTGGCAGAAGGAATGTTTGGTAGTACTTCTAACTTATGAAACTAGAGTTTTCTCCCTGTGCTGGTCAAGGGTCAGTGGTTCATATGTTTCACTGCAGCCCTGGGGTTTAGTGGTTCATATGTTTCATTGCAGCCCTGGGGTTTAGTGGTTCATATGTTTCACTGCAGCCCTGGGGTTTAGTGGTTCATATGTTTCACTGCAGCCCTGGGGTTTAGTGGTTCATATGTTTCATTGCAGCCCTGGGGTTTAATGGTTCATATGTTTCACTGATTTGCAGGGTTAGTGGAAGCCCTGGGGTTTAGTGGTTCACTAGAGTGGTTCTTTTCACTGATCAGTCTCAGGTGAGCCTGGGGTTTATGCAAAATATGTGGAATTTGCAGCTGCTTGCCACAACCATTGTGTGCTGTTTGACCATTGGTTGTGTTTAAGTTGAACCTTGGGTTCCATTTTGTGTGTTCTGCGTTTGTGCTGTTAGGTTGGGTTTGAGTGAGAGTCTTGTGGTGTTCCCCTTCTTTGGTCTGATTACTTTGTTTTCTGCAGTGAATGTTGATTGGGTGTGTTAATTGGGTGTTAATTGGTGTGTGATGGGTATCATAATGCCCCAACAAAGGGGACTAAAACTCAGAAACTGCCCTGCAGATTTTGTCCTGCTGTTTCTCATAATGTTTCTCTCATGCTGCTGCAGAGAACGGCGAGTGGGAGATCGTCCACAAGCCGGCTCGGAGGAACACGTACCCCACCATCCCACTGGACAGCAACAAGCACCAGGACATCACGTTCTACCTCATCATCAAGCGCAAGCCCCTCTTCTACATCGTCAACATCATCATCCCTTGCGTGCTCATCTCCTTCATGGCCTCCCTCGTGTACTATCTCCCGGCCGACAGTGAGTCATAGCAGGCCTGTTTGTGTGCTAAATTAAGTTACATTACGTTACATTATAGGCATTTAGCAGACGCTGTCATCCAGAGCGACTTACAACACAAAGTGCATTTCTTTCGGGACAAGGGTGTTAAAGTGCTAGAGGGGGTAAAAGTCTCAAGTGCCAGGAGGATTAGCATGGACTAACCTCTGTGGATAACCTGTTGAAGAAGTATTGTTCTGTTGTACTATCCCCCTGCCGACAGCAAGTCTGGACAGGGTCACTTGTGGGCAGGTTAGTCTGGGGAGGTGGGTACGTGGTGGCTGGTTAGCGCCAGTATGTGATCATGTCTGTGGTCATGCATAACCATTAAAGGGAGAAACTGACAGGGAACCATACATACAAATATACATACATGTAGGCAGAAACACACACACACACATATACACAAACAAATACACATCCATTCACACAGGTACACACATCAGTGTGTGCCAGAATGTCTGCACTGGAATACTAGTGTGTGTGTGTTGTGTGTGTGTGTGTGTGTGTGTGTGTGTGTGTGTGTGTGTGCATGCGTGCGTGTGTGTGTGTGTGTGTGTGTGTGTGTGTGTGTGTGTGTGTGTGTGTGTGCATGCGTGCGTCTGTATGTGTGTGTGTGTGTGTGTGTGTGTGTGTGCATGCGTGTCTGTGTGTGTGTGTGTGCACCACAGGTGGGGAGAAGATGACGCTCTCCATCTCTGTGCTCCTGGCCCAATCCGTCTTCCTGCTGCTGATCTCACAGCGTCTCCCAGAGACCTCCATGGCCATCCCTCTCATCGTCAAGTAGGTGATCGCTGTGCATGGGTTAGTCTTTCCTGACCAATCAGGAAGGATAGAGTGGCATCCTCCCTATAACGATGAGGTTTGGGTGGCAGTGCACTGTAGTGCAATGGTTGGGAATCTGGTTTTAGAATTCAGATATTGCAGGTTTGAATCCCAGGGTGGGCATTACCACTGTATCCTTGAGTAAGGTACTTAACCTAAATTTCTACTCTAAGTGTCCCAAAATGGAGGCTGTGTGAAACTGCAAGTCTCTCTGTACCAGAGCTTCTTCTGGATTACTAAAATGTGAAAGGACATTTCTGGAGGCTAACACATTGACACATCAATGGCACAGCTTTTTTTGGATCTTTGATATAGTTTCTAAACAAGAGAAATTGTGAGCTGTCCTCATCATTACCAAAATCTCAGACTCCGGCTCTCAACAAATCTTCCTCGTCCAGGAGAGGGGCATGTAACCCAGAATGAAACAAAAGTGTGTATTTATGTGTGTGCTAGCCAGCTCATGTGTGAGAGCAGGACAGAATCTCACACTGTCCAGACAGGTGAAGTCTGTGGCTTTTTGTTCCCTTCAGGTATCTGATGTTTATCATGGTTCTGGTGACCGTCGTGGTCCTAAACTGCGTCATCGTGCTGAATCTCCACTTCCGAACCCCCAGCACCCACGTCATGTCTGATTGGACCAAAGAGGTATGCCCTCAACCACCCAGCATTTACTCATTCACTTATCCAGGGAAAAGCCCAGTTCAGCCTGCCTTTTGTCTTTAAAAGAGAAGCTTGTAGGCTTTTAAACCCACCCTTACTCAGAGGGGGGGTGAGGGAGTTGGTCCCTCATGCCCAATGGGAGATCCTAGACCCCCCCAGACTCCCTGTTTTTGACGCTCTTTGTGTTGTATTGATTGCATTGTGTTACCCAGTTCTTTCTGGAGAGGCTTCCCAGACTGCTGCGAATGTCCCGGCCGATGGACAGCGAGCCGGTCTGGGAGGGGGGCGCCCTCCCTCGCCGCTCCAGCTCCGTGGGGTACATCGCAAAGGCCGAGGAGTACTACAGCATCAAGGCCCGCAGCGAGCTGATGTTCGAGAAGCAGTCAGAGAGACACGGCCTCGCCACCCGGGCCACACCCGCTGTAGGTCAGTAACCTGGGAAACACACTCCACATATAAGGCAGGTCAGTCAGACAGAAAACTTTTCTGTAAATCATTGTTGCAGTAGCTATAAAGCGATGTGAACATTGACTGTAGAACTATGGACATTATGTTGGCTGGAGCTTGCCAATAATGACAGCAGCTCCGGTGCTGGTGTGGAGATTCAGGGTGTGACGAGCTGCTCGTGTTGCTTTCAGTGGACAGGTCGAATAACGAGGGAGTGGCCACTGAGCAGCTCTATGCTGAGATGAAGCCTGCTGTGGAGGGGGCCAACTACATCGTTAAGCACATGCGCGACAAAAACGACTACAGCGAGGTACGAGATGTCCTACCATCTCTACCATCCACTCTCACTGGCCTGCGCCATAGTAACACAACATCCTCCTCTACACTCTTACGGTGGTAACACAACATCCTCCTCTACACTCTTACTGGCCGGTGCCATAGTAACACAACATCCTCCTCTACACTCTTACTGGCCGGTGCCATAGTAACACAACATCCTCCTCTACACTCTCACTGGCTGGCGCCATAGTAACACAATATCGTCTTCTACACCCGCACTGCCCAGTGCCATAGCAACACAGCATCCGTTTCTACACTCTCAGTGCTGAGCACTCAAAGTAAATTAGGCAAACAGTATTTGCACAGAAGCATTTCAAAATTATGGTAGAATTTGCATTCTTATAATGTGATTTTGATGACCTGAGTGTAATTGTTTCCATGTTTCATTTGGACCTCACGGCATTTAAAATGTCTGGATCTTACCCACCACAGAGTTCAGATTGTTTTGCACACACACTGTCTGTGTTCCTTCCAAAAGCAGCAGTATAAATGCTTCAGGGACAGCTCTGCTTAGCCTAGCTCACTGTTACTGCTCACCACTGCTGCCACCTAGTGCTCATCCATGAGAGCGCTGCTGCTGGTCCTTCTGCTCACTAAGGCAGGTCTACTCACCCTCATCATTAATTAAAGACACAGATAAAGATAGACATGCTCCTTATTTACTTCTGTAGGTCTTCCCTAACCCTGACCCAAACCCCTCCTCACCCAGAATTCCCATTAGATAATATCTAATAATAATTGTTAGCTCATCCTGAATTGTTTAAGTTATTTTAAATATGTTTTTGTTTAAAGTGATCATCAATGACCTCCCCTGTTTCCAAACCCCAAACTCCCTTCCCCAGGAGAAGGATAACTGGAGCGGCATCGCACGGACGGTGGACCGGCTCTGCCTGTTCCTGGTGACGCCAGTCATGACAGTGGGCACCATCGTCATATTCGTGATGGGCATCTACAACCAGCCGCCCCTGCTGCCCTTCGCGGGAGACCTCTACAACTATGTGGAGACAAACAAGCGCTTCATTGACTGACCCGACCCATTGGAGGAAGGGGGGTGACTGAACAAGTGAGGCGGTGAGCTGAATGTGAACATGGGACATGGGACGTGTCACATGACCCGTTCGCTCCATTTTGAAAGTCATGGTGGTTGGGGTCCTAGCCATCCCAGGAATGGCTCTATGTGATTGGTCAAAAACATGAAGTTTTGGTCTGACCTCGGTCATGTGACCAGATTAACACAGTGTCCCTTTCAGCAGTGTACACACAGTAATCCAGACCGGTATTTTGTTGTGTGTATTGAGTGGAAGGTTGTCAGTAATTCATTGTCCTCATTTCTTTTTAAACTGCTTTGAGGTAAATATTCTCTTTATTTTCTAATGAAGTTGCAATAAATATTAATATTTAGAATGGAATATAATAGAATCTGACTGGTCTTAGACATTTCTTTGTGCATTAAATTCAAAAGGACAGAAACAGTGAACACACACAGAAAGTGTTCACACACATACATTCATGCTCACCCAAAGAGCGCATCTCCCTTCAGTTTGTACTGCATTTTATACCTGGGGACATGATTATCCAATGAACACAAAAGAGGGGGTCCGCTGACCAGTTTCATATAGATACCTGCTGCATAATAAATATATTAATGAAGACATTATAATTTGGTATTTTCATATCTAGATTTATGGATGCATAGCAACATGACTGAAGCACTGCGTATTGCAAGGTTCAGAAACTCAGTGGAGGTTTGACCTGCTGCCTTTTATTGTGTCTTTGGACATGCAGTTACCAGGTGTCCAGCCCCCTCCCCCTGGCCATTTAGGAACCCCCAGATTTCGCTTGTCGGTCTAATATTTAATCAGTAAAAATATGTCCTCATAAAATAATCATTTGCTGCATTACACACAGAAAGTCAAAGTATTCATAGTCTGCAAGTGGGTCTGACTGATAAGAGGTCATGGGATTGAAATGAACATGGCCCATCTGTCTGGGTGGCTCTGCTGAACTGTATGGACTGCACTGCCACCTGCTGTACAATCGGCAGAACTACATCCATCTCCAAAACCTAAAGGAAACAGCAAGCTTTCTATGGAATGTATTCTCTTCATGCTGACAGAATAGCGGGTGCCTTAAAGAGATTACTTGTGTTCGATTGAATTCTAGCTCTATGTGTTTGGTTATAATATGAGCACTGTTTAAAGGTCCTTTTCACTTGTTTTAATGTTTCTGCACATTTACACCACACCCTGTATTCTGAAAATTGTGATGTATGGTGATTCAAGTGTGAAATTGACATTTCAGTAAAACAATACGTAACTACAGTGTAAAGGTTGATTTTCTGACTTCCGCCTGAGACAGTTTCCTACGTGCCATTACATGTTTCTGCACATGCTCTGAACTGACTCTGTCTCCAGAGCTGCCCTGTTCTGCGACAGGTGAGGAATCACTGGACCTAACATGGAGAGGCCAGCACAGATCCTAATTTTCCACCCAGTAGCCCACCAAAATGGGCTGAACTCAGGACCAAGGACAGAGCCCCCACCTCTGTCTCCATTTTACGAGACAGGGATGCAGCTGTGTTCAGGACAGGTGTTGCTTCGCCTCCCTTTGGGAAGGGCGAGACAGGTGAGCTAAAACTGCGGGACCTTCAGGACCAAGGCAGAATCAGCTGTCAGCACCATGGACAGTTACTATCACACATGGAGAGGCTGCGGGACCTTCAGGACCAAGGACAGAGCTCTCCAGCACCTCCCATATGGCCTCCCTCATCGATGGGAAGGGACCAGGGGATGCAGCCCACCAAAATGGACCAGCGCTCTCCAGGGGATGTACTTTGGAGGCCCACCAAAATGGAATGCACCTTTCTGTTCCCAGAACACAGAGCAGAATTACCCCTTTCAGGTAAAACAACAGTCCCCCAGGACAGCTCCATCTTGACATATCTCCCTCCATCTTTGGAGAATCTCCCTCTATCTGACATTGGGGAATCCATCTGACAGGTAAAACAGGAGAAGGGCAGAATCTCCCTCCATCTGACAGGGGAAGGGAATCTCCCTCCATCACAGGGAAGGGCAGAATCTCCTCCATTGCAGGGGAAGCATTTCTGACTGGAGGGATCTCCCTCCATCTGACAAAACAGGGGAAGGCAGAATCTCCCTCCATCTGACAGGTTTCTCCCTCCATCCCAGAAGGGCAGAACATCTGAGTAAAACAGAAGGGTTATCTCCCTCTATCTGACAGGTAAAACAGGGGAAGGGCAGAATCTCCCTCCATCTGACAGGTAAAAAAACAGAATCTCCCTCTATCTGGGTAAAAAGGGGGGCAGAATCTCCCTCCATCTGACAGGTAAAACAGGGGAAGGGCAGAATCTCCCTCCATCTGACAGGTAAAACAGGAGAAGGGCAGAATCTCCCTCCATCTGACAGGTAAAACAGGAGAAGGAACATAAAGAAGCAAAGATGTCATGGATAGAGTTGAAGGCAGTCCAGCAAAGCTACTCTGAATTCCCTCTTCCTCAGCAGAGTGAAGATGCACACAAGCTAGAAACCGCCCTGCTTATGGAGGGCAGGAGCTTGGCACAATGTCTGGATACAACACCAAGAGAGCAACTCCAAAATCAGAACAATAACTATGATTCAGAATTCTGGTCAAGCGCTTTATCTGCTTCTCAAATTCTAAAACGTTCAAGGGTTTTCAAGGCCCATGGGGGTCCTGCATACATACTCTTCAGCAATGTAATTTTTCCCTGCATGTGTGCTCTGGTGTGCTGTGAGTACTGAGATAAGACAGGAAACTCTTGCCACACTGCGAGCAGTGGAAAAGACATTCCCCTGTGTCAGTCCGCTGGTGGATTATCAGCTGCGATGCCCATATGACACTCTTCCCACACTCTGGACAGTGGAGTGAACGCTCCCCTCTGTGAGTTTGAAGGTGTTTTGCTGTGACTGTCCGATATGCAGAACTGGTCCCACACTCGGAGAAGTTACATGGCTGTTCCCCTGATTGAGCTCCATGGTGATAGCTCAGCAGTGAGGCGGAAATAACACTCTCTCTGCACTAGGAGCAGGGGACGTGGCGCCCCCTGGTGGGCTTTCACTGATGCACAGTCAGCTCTGAGGCAGAAACAGAGCTCCTTCCAATGCAGCTGGTAAACGGGCTCTCCCCTGTGTGTGTTACCCATACAGTTTAGGAATGAACGTTGTCATGGTAACCTGGTAAAAGGCGCGCGCATGGAGCTGGGTTACCTGTAGACTCTGGTTGTTAGTGTAAGCAAAGCTATGTGCAGCGGGGATATCACAAATAAAAACACAGGAAAGGTCTGTTACACAATGAAATATTTTCTCTTCACCCACTGACATGAAAGCAAGGTCATAATTATCCCTGAGTGCGAGGTATCCTAGATACGTTTCACAGGCTAACGCTAAGCTTCACTGATGAAAGTAGTGGATATTTGTTTAGGCAGGATTAAATAGTTGCCCAAACAAACCCCAGGATTTCATTGAACTGGATCACATAAAATTGAAAATATTTACCACAGTTAGCCGGCTAACTCCTTAATCCTGCTTATGGAAAAACCCTGCAGGCCTGTCATTTTAATCAACAGCCAGAGCAGTGTCAATGTTTCTCCACCAGGTGGAGAAAGCGCATCGTTGAATACTGTGTAGTGGCCTGTTTGTTGTAGCATGTCTTTGTAGACAGTTGCAGCTTGTATGTGTCTCTGGTTTCCTTAAGCTTTGATAGATCCCAGTGCTCTCCCTCATCATATAAGCTGATATGTGGCAGACATTCTGGTTGAAAATGGCTGCAGCAAACAAATCAGGTGATCATGAGATGAAAGGAACAATTACAATGTAAGTGAAATCAGTTATTTTCTTATATTATTCTGGTTTTTCTTTCTCTTCTCCCTTCCTTTTACCTCACTTCTTACCTCTCATTTTTCTTTCTCCTACTGCAGAAACAGAACTCGTTCTCTCTTCAGTACAGCCTGGATAACATAGTCTGCTACATGCTACAGTGCCATATAAAGTGTGTGAAGTAAAATCATCTGGGAAGAGAATGTTGAGAAGTATGTATCAGTGATGATTAGATTCCTAAGGCAAGTACGTAAAAGGCTTTCAATAACTTTCAGGAACAAGAAGGTGCAAGAAAACTGGTGAATTTCCCCAAAGATCAAGAAATGAGAGAATAAAATGACCATCACAATTGGTCATACTACGCAAAATTGTCTGTTTTTATTGAACTTGCATTTACACACACAATAAAAAAACACTTATTACAATCAAATAGAAAATAGAAAATAATTTTATAAAATGTGATAAATAAAAGCAGAGGTAATACAACATTTTAATGGATGCAAGTGTTTGCATATAAGAATACAACTAATGCTTTCTGCTGGCTTCACTTACTCAGACACATCAAATGCTTTTCCGAATTTATACCTGGAGGTGCTATTCTGATCCTAGATCACCTATACCTGCCAGCTGTTTATGCTGACAGATTTAGGGTATAGTAGATTTACCTGAGGAAGGGAATGTAAGCTGGTGCAACACTGCCACTTTTCACTGACCATGTGTCATGGCCATGACTGGGGGTCCGCTCCACACATGTTACCTCCCCTCCGTATATGTTCATATATGGTTATATATGCTCTTTATATGCTCATATATGGTTATATATGCTATATATGTTCATATATGGTTATATATGCTCCTTATATGTTCATATATGGTTATATATGCTCCTTATATGTTCATATATGGTTATATATTCTCCTTATATGTTCATATATGGTTATATATGCTCCTTATATGTTCATATATGGTTATATATTCTCCTTATATGTTCATATATGGTTATATATGCTCCTTATATGTTCATATATGGTTATATATGCTCCTTATATGTTCATATATGGTTATATATTCTCCTTATATGCTCATATATGGTTATATATGCTCCTTATATGCTCATATATGGTTATATATGCTCCTTATATGCTCATATATGGTTATATATGCTCCTTATATGTTCATATATGGTTATATATGCTCCTTATATGTTCATATATGGTTATATATGCTCCTTATATGTTCATATATGGTTCACACACATTTAGCTTCTGCCCTGAGATCCAGACGCATGATCATATTTTCTGTGATTCACAACCGAACACAAGAGCCATCTGCTGTGCTAGAGATCCACACATAATCAACCGCTGCTGTGCTACAGACCCACACATAATCAACCGCTGCTGTGCTACAGCTCTGGTACATATGCACATGCACTTAGCCTGTCCATATGCACATGCACTTAGCCTGTACTGTGCACATGCACTTAGCCTGTCCATATGCACATGCACTTAGCCTGTACTGTGCACATGCACTTAGCCTGTCCATATGCACATGCACTTAGCCTGTACTGTGCACATGCACTTAGCCTGTCCATATGCACATGCACTTAGCCCTGTCACATGCATGCCACATGCACATGCACTTAGCCTGTACTGTGCACATGCACTTAGCCTGTCCATATGCACATGCACTTAGCCTGTACTGTGCACATGCACTTAGCCTGTCCATATGCACATGCACTTAGCCTGTACTGTGCACATGCACTTAGCCTGTACTGTGCACATGCACTTAGCCTGTCCATATGCACATGCACTTAGCCTGTACTGTGCAGTGGGTCCGTATAAGCAGCCTGAGCTGTGCTCCAAGTTTCACAGGTAATCAGTATGCGCTGTGAACAGTTTGGTGGCCTCTCCGAAACAGGATTACCAAATCATTAGCAACAGGTAAGCCTCTTCCTGCGTCAAACATTCTGAGCACCTGTACACATATCGAAGGTTTTTTTTTTTTTCCCAGAATGCATAGCTGGGTGATACACTGGCAACTGTGTGATATGTCCACCACTTATGAAATCATTATTGTTTTTGTTTCATCATCACCACCATCGTTCTCACAGTCAGTCATTCATTGCATTGTGAGTGAAATGGAGGCAAAATGAACTTCCCTGTCAGGGACTGGTCGAGGCTTTGGCACTCAGGTGGGCGCAATCTGAGCGCACCGTTCACAGTGCCTCTGCTCCCTTTATGGATATCAGAAATACCGACAACTTTGACAATTAAGAAAAAAACTACAAAATCCCCTATATACTGTATATTCACAAACGTTATTTCACTTAATAAAAAACATTTACAAATTGGAAAAATTATCTCAAAAAAGACATTAGGGCCCTTCACACATAAGAGTATGTCTGCTAGAAAATGTGTCCTTATAGAGAGAGGGAATCTTATAATGGGAACAGTGCCCCCTGAGGTCAGTTTCTGTATTGTTATGTCCCTGCCTTGATTTCGTCCCCTAATCTCAGGGCTGTGTGCTGCAGAGCAGTGGGTGCATTTCCCTTGGCCCAGCCTCTGGAGTCTTTGGTTTGGATGAAGCAGAGCGCCCCCTGGTGTTGAATCAGATGCGGGACTCATCACAGGCCATGGGTCTGAAGGACATCTCCATGTTCTCCTCCAGGATCATATCATAGCGGCACAGCTGTGGCCTGGGAGGGAGAGCAACAACAGCCACTGAGTGCACACTACTCCCATAGAGAGACAGGACAGAGTGCACACTACTCCCATAGAGACAAAGGACAGAGTGTACACTACTCCCATAGAGAGACAGGACAGAGTGTACACTACTCCCACAGAGAGACAGGACAGAGTGCACACTACTCCCATAGAGAGACAGGACAGAGTGCACACTACTCCCATAGAGAGACAGGACAGAGTGCACACTACTCCCATAGAGAGACAGGACAGAGTGCACACTACTCCCATAGAGAGACAGGACAGAGTACACTACTCCCATAGAGAGTCAGGACAGAGTGCACACTACTCCCATAGAGAGACAGGACAGAGACAGAGAGACAGGACAGAGTTCAACACTACTCCCATAGAGAGACAGGACAGAGTGCACACTACTCCCATAGAGAGACAGGACAGAGTGCACACTACTCCCATAGAGAGACAGGACAGAGTGCACACTACTCCCATAGAGAGACAGTATACTTCTTCACCAACAGGTGTATGATAGGTGAGATTATGTACGTAAAGTAAAGTGATACAGGTGATTGTACAAGTGAGGAAACAGGCACACAAGAGTGCAAGTGAAAGGACAGAAACACAGACGAGACTACAGGTGATGAGACAGCAGCAAAGATAAAGGGACAGGGGTGCAGGTGAGAGCTCAGGTGACAGGACACTGACCTATCGGGGTGCTCTAAAGGTGTGAACCGGATGCGCAGTAGGCGCATTTTGTAGCGAGGGCCGATCACGTTTCCCGTCACGAAACAGATGGTGATCTTCTGCACCGGGGTCAGGTCCTCGTCAAACTGGGCAAGCATACGGGTGGCAGTGTACTGCTCAAACCTGGACAGCTTACTGTGAAAGAGAAGGGTTAGGGTTAGGGTTAGGGTTAGCAGCAGATGGGTCACAGTTTACTGCTGAAACCTGGAGAGCTTACTGTTACAGACAGGAAAAATTGCACTTTCTATGGGGAACAGGAGAATTATATTTCCTGTGGAGGAAGCAGGGATTACAGATCCTGTAGCAGGTTGAAACTGATAGTTATATGTAGGGCATTGCTGCTGTACCATGGAGCATGGTGGTTCTCTTAAATTGCTTCAGTGTAAGTACATAGGCATGGCACTGGAGTAAAATAGGAGGGGAGCTGGTAACCATGAGGTTGTAGGTTTGACTCCCAGCTAAGGCCCTGTCGATGTACCCTTAAGCAAGGTACTTTGCCTGAATTCCTGCAGTAAATATACACCTGTGTAATTTTACGGTGTGAATTGTGTAAAACTGCATCTGTGAAACGCCTAAGGGTAGTGGAAGTATGAATGACAGTGCTCGCTAAGCGCCCGATGTAAAGAATGAATGAGATGGAAGGGACTCACTGGTCGATCCTGGTCTCCACCACCCTCCGGCCGCTGTGCAGCTTGATGATGACCATGCCCCAGCGTGTGTACTGGTTCCACGTCACCATGTCAACCTTGTAGCTCATCTCTGTCGCCAAGACAACAGGGGAATAGGGCTCAGTCTGAATTATTTTAATGGTCCACAGCTCTGTTCAAAATGCCCTTGTAAACCAGTGGATAGGGTTTCAATGGGTAGATTAACACAATCCAGAAGGCTGAGGGTTCTTGAACC
>CM040753.1:1685000-1725000 GCA_022829145.1 Albula goreensis | reverse complement strand
CTGTCACTGTTCTGAGGGGTTTATTACTGTCACTGTTCTGAGGGGTTTTTACTGGGTTTATTACTGTCACTGTTCTGTCACTGTTCTGAGGGGTTTATTACTGTCACTGTTCTGAGGGGTTTATTTACTGTCGCTGTTCTGAGGGGTTTATTACTGTCGCTGTTCTGAGGGGTTTATTTACTGTCACTGTCCTGAGGAGTTTGCTTACCGTCGCTGTCTGTATGCAGTACATCCACAAACTGGGCATCGGTGGGGTCCAGGCGATCTTCTGGGGAGGTCCCAGAAAAGAGGGGTCCAGCTGGGTCTAGTGCTGTGGGTTTGGGGGGAGGACAACGGGCAGGGTAGTGAGTGCATGGTTAGTGGGTTGTGCTGAATACAGATGAACAGAGAGAGACAGACAGGTGCTCCCTATACTTTCCAATCTCACTCTCTCCCTCTCTTTTTTCTCTTTCTCTGTCTCCCTTTCTCTCCCACTCCTGGTTTTTCTCACTCTCTCTTTATACCCCTTCCATTTCTCTCTCGCTTCCTTTGTTTGGGTCTCCATCCTTCACCGTTCCTCTCTTCTTTTCCCACTGTTTGTCTCTGTGTCCTGATCCCTCTCTCCTCCTCCTCCTCCACCTCTCTCTTTCTCTCTCTCTGTCTGTAGGTCTCACCTGTGATTCTGCCGATCTTGCCCTTCAGCATGGCCCCCACAAACCCCGCCACGTGGGCACCCAGGCTGACCCCGATCATGTGGATAGAGCTGAGATCTGCCCCGTTCTCCTGGAGAAACACAGAGACAGACCCACAACACAGACACTGTGAGACCAGCAGCACAGACACGGAGAGACTAGTAAAAGAAACGCAGAGAGATCCGCAACACGGACACTGTGAGACCAGCAGCACAGACACGGAGAGACTAGTAACAGAAACGCAGAGAGATCAGCCGCACAGACACTGTGAAAACAGCAGCACAGACACTGCCAGACCAGCAGCACAGACACTGTGAAAACAGCAGCACAGACACTGTGAGACCAGCCGCACAGACACTGTGAAAACAGCAGCACAGACACTGTGAGACCAGCAGCACAGACACTGTGAAAACAGCAGCACAGACACTGTGAGACCAGCAGCACAGACACTGTGAAAACAGCAGCACAGACACAGAGAGACCAGCAGCACAGACACTATGAAAACAGCAGCACAGACACTGTGAGACAAGCAGCACCTACACGGAGAGACTAGTAACAGAAACGCAGAGAGATCCGCAACACAGACACTGTGAGACCAGCAGCACAGACACGGAGAGACTAGTAACAGAAACGCAGAGAGATCAGCTGCACAGACACAGAGAGACCAGCATCACAGACACTGTGAGACCAGCAGCACAGACACTGTGAAAACAGCAGCACAGACACTGTGAGACCAGCAGCACCTACACGGAGAGACTAGTAACAGAAACACAGAGAGATCAGCCGCACCGACACAGAGAGACCAGCATCACAGATGCAGAGAGATCAGCAGCACAGACACAGAGAGACCAGCAGGATATTCAACATGAGGCAGGCAATACAGACACAGACCAGATTTATAGGCCGAGAGACACCAGCCACACTGACAGAGAGACGAGCAGTGCAAAGAGAGGGAGAGGCTAGTTGTACAGACACACTGAGACCAGAAGCGAGGACAAGCAGACTGATGAAAGCAGTGATGTTCGCTAACCCCCCTCACCTGCATGCTGAGGATGAAAGCAGTGATGTTCTCCGCGGCCTTGCGCGTGTTGGCCACGGCACTGAAGTAGTTGAGGTTGGCGGCGCCGCGGTTCCAGTCCACCAGCAGGATGTTCATGTCATCCTGGGCGGCCAGCAGCCGCACGATGTGCCCCAGCCAGATCGGGGGCGCGCCTGTGGGCCGGTAGCCATGGATGACGAATGCGGTGGGCCGGTCCAGCTGGAACAGGGGTAGGTCCAGCAGGTTCACCTGGGAGATCTCCTGCCCGCATTCCAGGTTGGCCCGGGTGTACAGCAGCAGCTTCACGTTTAGGTTGGTCCCAATGAACGACTCGTGGAAGTCCAGGTCGGTGAAGTCATCGCACTTAAGCACCTGGCCTGAGAACAGTCAGGGCTGTCAGCTTCCTCACTGCCTCAGTATGGTGAAGGACAAAGCTACCTGACCCCAGTTCAAAACTGCATAGCAGCCAGAAATTTACTTTAGCAATAATTCCATTGACTGCTGCTGGATACTGTGATCCAAAACCCAACAAGTTTATTTCACTCAAATGGTTTGAAGAAACCAACTGTCTTGACTCATTTAAGCAGAATGGCTTAATCGGTTTATGTTACCAGCAGTCTTTACCACAGTTAGCATAAACATAGTTAGTTGCCCTACTCAAGTGGTTAAACGGCAGTCAGTTTTCTCAGATCATTTGAGTAAATTGAACTGGTTGGGTTTCACAGTGTGAATACTGAAAAATAGTTTGGTGTTATTGTGTGAGCTGCACTCCAAATATTGATATGTAATGATAGCTAGCAAGCTGCAGTGTTGAAGGAAAGGGCTATCATTGACAGGTGGGCCAGTTTTTACAGGAGGTCCTCGGATTAGGACGGTCTCGAGTTACGTCGTTTCGTGGTTAAAGACGCACTCCCATAAATTACTTAAAAAACCTAGTTTCGACTTAAGCGGTTTGGTTTGTAAATACGACCACAGAAATATAGCTAAGGAATGTTTCCCGCTCTTTTTTTTACTACTGTTTCATTTAATTACTGTATTAATTAAATACGACACGCTGTAGGAACGGAACTCGTTCGTAAATCGAGGACCGCCTGTAATTCAACTCTGTAGCTGCACTCCAAATATTGAGTAATGATAGCTAGCAAGCTGCAGTGTGGAGGGTAAGGGCTATCATTGACAGGTGGGCCAGTTTCATAATAGTTCAACTCTGAAGCTGACTAGCTCGTCTATGTTTGTAGCCAACAGCAGCCACACTGGCTTTCTGGACTGTTAGGAATGTAATACAGGTTTCCAACCAGCAGGTGGGGATAACTTCACACCAGCAATACCATCACAGACAGAGCCAGGGAGCCACAGGATGGAGTGCAAGTGAAACAGTTTATTCTGCTGTGAGAATAATGTTACTCTCGCACCACATTCAACTTTGGAAAATAAACTAAATAAAAAGCAGAACTCATCACCACTGCTTCCTCCTCACTTATGGACAGCCTTCTGAGGACAAAACCCTCTTAAATTAGGCAAGGAAGGTGATGTAAACTGACAAACAATATCAAAAAATTATACTAGTGGAAGCAGCACAGTAGCTTCAGTGTTACATGATATTTTTTCACATTGACGTAATAACGGATGAACTCTCGATGAACACAGCAGTGATTAGATAATGGGTTGTTTAACTTTTATTGTTAGAACATCCGAGCGACGTATGTTTAATCTTTGCTAACTATTTATAACAGCTGGTATTGCTACGTGTGGCTATGCAGTGCAGTGTGTATGGGACATTTTTGCCATGTCCATGTCCCATGTACAGTTCTAATTGAGGGGAGAGTCTCGGATTACGATGCTCACCTAAGATCATTGTTAGGATTTACTTCCTGACCCTGAAAGGGTGTGCTAATCTCAAGCTTTTGACCTGTCCTGATAAAGCTAACTGTGTTTGCAGCACACATGTGTGGCACCACACTGTCCTGATGAAGCTAACTGTGTTTGCAGCACACGTTTGGCACCACACTGTCCTGATAAAGCTAACTGAATTTGCAGCACACGTTTGGCACCAAACTGTCCTGATAAAGCTAACTGTATTTGCAGCACACGTTTGGCACCACACTGTCCTGATAAAGCTAACTGTGTTTGCAGCACACGTTTGGCACCACACTGTCCTGATAAAGCTAACTGTATTTGCAGCACACGTTTGGCACCACACTGTCCCGATAAAGCTAACTGTGTTTGCAGCACACGTTTGGCACCACACTGTCCTGATAAAGTTAACTGTGTTTGTGTTTGCACCACACTGTCCTGGCTAACCACACTTTGGCACCACACTGTCCGATAAAGCTAACTGTATTTGCAGCACACGTTTGGCACCACACTGTCCCGATAAAGCTAACTGTGTTTGCAGCACACGTTTGGCACCACACTGTCCTTATAAAGCTAACTGTGTTTGCAGCACACGTTTGGCACCACACTGTCCTGATAAAGCTAACTGTGTTTGCAGCACACGTTTGGCACCACACTGTCCTGATAAAGCTAACTCTGTTTGCAGCACACGTGTGTGGCACCATACTGTCCTGATAAAGTTAACTGTGTTTGCAGCACACGTTTGGCACCACACTGTCCTGATAAAGCTAACTCTGTTTGCAGCACACATGTGTGGCACCATACTGTCCTGATAAAGTTAACTGTGTTTGCAGCACACGTTTGACACCACACTGTCCTGATAAAGCTAACTGTGTTTGCAGCACACGTGTGTGGCACCATACTGTCCTGATAAAGCTAACTGTGTTTGCAGCACACGTTTGGCACCACACTGTCCTGATAAAGCTAACTGTGTTTGCAGCACACGTTTGGCACCACACTGTCCTGATATAGCTAACTGTGTTTGCAGCACACGTTTGGCACCACACTGTCCTGATAAAGCTAACTGTGTTTGCAGCACACGTGTGGCACCACACTGTCCCGATAAAGCTAACTGTGTTTGCAGCACACGTTTGGCACCACACTGTCCCGATAAAGCTAACTGTATTTGCAGCACACGTTTGGCACCACACTGTCCCGATAAAGCTAACTGTGTTTGCAGCACACGTTTGGCACCACACTGTCCTGATAAAGCTAACTGTGTTTGCAGCACACGTTTGGCACCACACTGTCCTAATAAAGCTAACTGTGTTTGCAGCACACGTTTGGCACCACACTGTCCTGATAAAGCTAACTGTGTTTGCAGCACACGTGTGGCACCACACTGTCCCGATAAAGCTAACTGTGTTTGCAGCACACATGAGTGGCACCTCCGTGGAGTCTGCTGCCTACAGAAACCTGTACATTCAGCAACTACACAGGCAGCTCCATGTCCAGGTCATTGACTGAATTCTGTGTTTTTTCACCTTCCTGGTCTCCAGACCTGTACTCCCCTCCTTTATGGTATTTGTGCACTTTTCTTCACAGTGTAAGTCATTATTTAGAATTTCCTTAATATTAATGTAAAATAATGCACCCCCAACAGAACTGTGATAATACATGCAACTTTTACAGAAATAATCTACTTTTGTTTAAATGAAGCATCATTTTCAAGTGGTGAGATAGGAACATTTCATGTATTAAAACGCCTTGAAGAAAGGAATCAATATTACATGTGAAAAAACATAATCCTGGTGATGAAATGCTATGGAAGAAAAGAGAGAGCTGTTGTCCTAATTTGACTGTATAATACCCATTAAGGACATTTGGAAGTGGTGTTCTCAGCACCGTCCCTGCCCAGATCTCTCAGGCAGGTGTGTGAAAGTGCGGCCAGTCGCATGTCAGGCTGAGTAACTTGAGCACGTTATTTAAGACTGAGGCCATGCCGGCAGAGGGTAATCACCTTCTCTGTGAGCTTTGAGCACCTGTTGCATCATAACCACCGAGCTCAGGGGAAGAGTGACACAGGAAGCAATAGGATAGTGATGGGACAGTTAGCTGCATGGGATTCAAACTTGCAACCTTTAGGATACAAAGCCCGTCAGCTCTTATACACTTTGTCACACTCACCACATTTCTGCCTCAGAGACTTAGATGTGTGCTTGTCACTGCTGCATCCTCTGTGACATCATTACTATTCCTCTTGTGATGTCACTGTGGCATGCTCTGTGACACCATTGCTCTGGACCCCTGTGATCTCACTGCACCCAGCTGTACCAGCCCTGAATACTTTGCAACATCATTGCTGCACCTCCCCCTGTGATGTCAGCACTAAAACCAATCTCCTGTTAGCTGCCCCCACATAAACACTAGCCAGGCCAAAGAGGAGGCAGTCCCTCTCAGTGACGTGCCCAGGAGATGATCTCTGCTCCGCAATTAGCTGCCATGTTCCCTGCCCAATTGGATCACACAGCTATATAAAGCCCTTCACCGCCCCCGCCCCCCCACACTGCCTCTGCTGAGATAGGGGGCCGGATTACACTCTGAAAAAGGAGCGGTGTCTACGTGCCGGTGACCCCAATCCCCCTCCCCCCTCCGGCCGTGGGGAGGGATGTGACCTCCTTGTGTTCCTCTCCTCCAGGGCTAATCCAGCAGTCTGGAGCACAGGGAGTTCTGTCCCGCTCCCCTGTACCTTAAGCCGGACGACACCACACACAACGCTGGGACAACTTCCTCCGGAGCTCCTCAGAGAGCAGACTGCTGACTGCAAACCCCCACCCTCCAAACCTCCCAAACCTCCCAACCTCCCACCCCTCACACCCTAACCCCAAAGCCCCACCCATGCTGGGGGGGAGTATAGGACCTCGGGCTTACCTCTGCAGAGCACGGACCACCCCACCAGGCACAGGAAGCTCCAGACCCACATCCTACCGACCTGCACGTCTGAACAACAGAGCAGTGAGAACGCTCTGTCACTATGAGAGGGAGGGAGAGAGAGAGAGGGGAAAAAGAGAGAGAGAGAGGAGGAGAGAAAGGGAGGGACGAGGAGGAGGAGGTGAGAGAGAGGGAAAATACTCTGTGACAAAGATAAAAACCAAGAAGGAGACGCCTTTCAGTATGTTTATTTATAAATTTAATTGTATTTTATTGTCACAGTTACCATTGTAATTACAATGTTTACCTCCAGTGTTTTTTATTCAAAATATATCCATATAAAAACAAATACATGTTTTGTTGATGGTACATGTTACTTTTTTTATGTAACATTGCTTTGGTAATTTTACCTATCTGTATATCATGTCAGTAACTGGCGTGTGGATGAACTGAATTGAGACATGGAAAGGACAGACTGACAGGCACTTTTACAGAGAGAGAAAGAGAGGGATGAAGAGAAGGAGAGAGAAAGCTACAGAGCGTGGCAAGAGCAGAAATAGAGAAGTTGTAGGGGCACCAGTGCCAGGAAGCACAGAGAGCAGGGTGCACATGGGCACTCCACAGCACCCCAGAGACTGTGACCCAAACACACAGAACACTGAGACTCTGACCCAAACACACAGAACACAGAGACTCTGACCCAAACACACAGAACCACTGAGACTCTGACCCAAACACAGAACAGAACCCCAGAGACTCTGACCCAAACACACAGAACCCAGAGAGTCTGACCCAAACACACAGAACACTGAGACTCTGACCCAAACACACAGAACACCGAGACTCTGACCCAAACACACAGAACACTGAGACTCTGACCCAAACACACAGAACACTGAGACTGTGACCCAAACACACAGAACCACTGAGACTCTGACCCAAACACACAGAACACTGAGACTCTGACCCAAACACACAGAACACTGAGACTGTGACCCAAACACACAGAACACTGAGACTCTGACCCAAACACACAGAACACTGAGACTCTGACCCAAACACACAGAACACTGAGACTCTGACCCAAACACACAGAACCACTGAGACTCTGACCCAAACACACAGAACCACTGAGACTCTGACCCAACACATGGAGCGAGAGACAGAGATGTGCCCAGCTCAGCTAACCTCACTGTGAAAAAGAGAGAGACAGAGTGGAAGAGGGAGGGGAGGCAAAAACACAGAGAAGGAGGGAAAAGAGTAAAAGATGAGGGAGTTTTCCGGAGCAGCTTGTCCTACACCACAGAAAAAGCTACGTATGTCATCAGGGATATTAATAGAGTCATGGGCAGAGTTTGTGGTTTGCTAAAATGCAGGCTGCTGGCTGGATTGTGGGTGATTTTGTGCAGGGTTCTGGGTGGAGGGTCAAACAGCGAGGGAACAGGGGGTCTGCATGAGACAGCAGGCCAGGGACTGGAGCAGGGCTCTCTCTGTTCCTCAGTGGCAGAGACTTGGGTCTCTATCCCTAAATATGACTGGGGCAAGAGTGGGACCTGTATCTCTCTAGAATGGGGTCTGTTTCTCTGGAAATAGCAGGAGAAATGGAGATTCAATCCAATTTTCAATTTGAACTGAAATGCTTTACCGGCATATAAATTTATTTATAATTGTAATCTTTCAAAACAACAACAACTGGCAAAGATTGATACATTAATGACTGGAAGATTTGCAAAGCTCACCACCAATAAAAACAAAATGACTACACAAGTGGGCTGTTGTGGAGGGCAGAGCCGCTGTAGTGAATTATAGATGCGCTGCTCCAGGTCTTTAATCCCACGCTGAGAGGCCTTTCATGGCTGTGATGCTAAAGAAAGTAGCGTGGCTATTCTGGAAGCGGTTGAGTAAAATGAAAAGGTGCTCCAGCAAAGGGGCTGAGAGGGAGGAGAGGGCCGCAGTGTGGGGGCTATGGGCAGACCGTCTCCAGGTTTCAGGGGCTGAGAGCCAGGAAGTGTGGGGGGGCTATGGGCAGACCAGCTCCAGGCCAGTCACAATTACTACTGACCATGCTATGGGCATGGGGTTGGGGAGTAACTGATTACATGTAATTTGAGTTACATAATCAGATTACAATAATATAAAAAAGTAACTGTAGTCAGTCCAAACACACTTTTAAAAAGTGTATCATCTGATTATAGTTCAGTTTAAGATTTTTGGATTAACCTTCTCTTTATTTCCAGTAGTGTCAGGTGACTTGCAGTTGTGTTTGAGGAACTGCTTTGGTAGAATTTTCCACAGCCCAGCTGAGATCAGATCTGCGCAGATCTACTGATGGCCATCAGGTTGCCTCATTTTACAGCTGAATGTTTGCGCAGAGATGTATGCACAGAGCCCAACCTTTGTGTCCGTACCCCCCCCACCCTAAAAAAAACATAGATAATGCAGGAATTGCAAATATGTTTAAATTTTACCATTAATAATGTATGTTTTCATACATTACATTACATGGTCATTTAGCAGATGCTTCTATCCAAAGTGACTTACAGTTGATTTGACTAACCAAGGGCCAATCTCCCCTGGGAGCAATGTGGGGTAAAGGGCCTTGCTCAAGGGCCCAACAGCAATGGTGTTCTTGCTGTGGGTGGGACTTGAGCCACCAACCTCAGGGGTCCCAGTCATGTACCTTAGCCACTAGTCTATAGGCTGCCCCCAATACAGCATACAGTAATACAGATATATATTGATTAATTGATAGCTGATATTGAGCTTCATGAACCCCTTTAGGGTGGAGCCATCATTAGCTTTCAATCATTGACATGTCAAAATGAACCAATCAAAATGCATTTCTCTCATCAGGCAATGCAGCCATTGGCCCAAATGATTCAAACCTTGTCCTTTGCTAACTTTGAAACCCAGATTGGCTCCTGATTACCACAATTAACTGCTTTCTAATCCACTTCTGTACGATACAACAAATCTCATTAATAAAGAGTCAATGACACATGTCTTTCCATATGCAGCTGCTAAGCCAAGTACTTACCACAGTGTGAGCTGTCATACTACACAGCAGGAGTGTGTGTGTGCAACTACCTGCCTGGGAGTGTGTGAGTGTGTGTGTGTGTGTGTGTGTGTGTGTGCATGTATCTGCCTGACTGTGTGAGTGTGCATATGTGTGTGTGTGTATGTGTGAGAGAGAGAGTGTGTGTGTATTGAGACATAAATATTAATATCAGTCACAAACACATGCAGATACACAAATACACAGATAGACACACACACACTCTCACACTCTCTCTCACACACTCACACACACACACACACACACACTCTCTCTCTCACACACACTCACACACACACACACACACACACACACACACTCACACACCACTGGGGCAGAGAAGGAAGGGGCCTTACCAGTGGAGGCCACGGTGAGATGAAGGCTTTTTCAGGTGAAGAGACAGGCAGGTAAAGGTGTAGAGAGATGAGACAAATATGACCGAGAGACAGAGCAGGAAAAAGAAAGAGAGGGAAAGACAAAAGCTCAAAGCTGAAGCTGACAGCATGTCTCGCTCGCTGTCCCAGAGTGACTCTGTGACTGTCTCTCCCCAGATCAGTGCAAATAAGTCAGCTGGGCAACCAGCTCCTGGCCATACCCACCACCCACACACCCCGCCCATTTACGGACTGACCACGCCCACAACACCAACTCACCCCACCCCTTTATAGACAGGCCACACCCCCTATGTAAACCCCTCCCCCTCAGAGGTAATAAATGCTGCACCTACCACCCTGCTCCCTGAAAGACAGACTTAAAGCAACAGGTCACCACTTTTACAGAGTATACTACACTACAGTCTACGACAGTGTACTACTACGACTACAGAGAGTACTACAGGATACACACCATCACCATGGGAGTACCTAAGGGGATACTGTGACATTTTGGCAGTTAAGCCCTTTTGTCTACACTCCCAGAGTCTACAGTCCCTCTGAGGTCCCCAATTGTGATTATAAGGACTTGAGTTACAGAGTTTTGAGAAGAAGTCTCTGCCCTTCCATATATATCTCTAATTCATCATTAGAGATCTCACATTCTGGCAAGATCGGGCAGAGCGAGCAAGCTAGCTGGCTATGTGAGTGATACACACAACCTTTGCTCATAAAATCACTGATTTAACATTAGGCCTCACAGGATGATTTCCTGGGAAAATTTCCTCCCTTTTGCTTGGATCTTGGTAACTCATACATGGAGGAGGAGCAGTGGGTCCTTTGAGCCATGCAAGCTAACTCCAGCAGAGTTCAGACAGGTGTCGGGGTGCTGGATCTCCTTCAGGAGCTCCATCTGCCACGTAAACCTGGGCCATCAGGCAGAAACTGCTGGAACATGGGGAGACAGCTAAGGAAGGGCAACTGCAACCAATCAGGATCATTCCTCTCTCTCTCTCTCTCTCTCTCAGACAGCATGTCTGAACCAATCAGGAGGCTCCTCTCTCACAGCCAGCAGGCAAAGCTGGGGACAGGGCCGTAGAGCAGATCAGGCTAGAGAGTCAGGCCCTTGGTTTGGAGCCACAGTGTGTGGGGCTCACTCACATACCTAATCACCCCTAGGCTCTGGTCCACAGCCTGGAAACTTCTCTGCCCTGCCCCAGTGACTCAGGCACAATCTGCCGGGTGCTCCGTTCCATCGCTCCGAGATGGTCTCAACTGTGTCTGACCACCAGCCTTTGATCTGAGGTTTACTGAATCAAAGAGCTGTTTCTTGCATAATTATTTCACTCATGTATTACACACGCCTGTTCTTCAGTCGTGTGACTCTGCCATCCCTCCTGCATTACAGAAAGCACCTGTTAAGGTATTAAGTGATTTACAGTATGTGGTAGAGAGGGTCAGTGTGTGGCTGAAGGGGACAGTTTATGGCAGGAAGGAGAAGTATTTTCCAGTGGGAGGTGGCGTGTGCTAGGTTGTAGTATGTGGCAGGAGGGGGGGCTAATGTGTGAATGTGGATGCAGGGAGCAGGATTTTGCATGAGGGGGAAGAATGTGGCAGGAGGGAGGAAAATGATGTGGGACAGGGCAGTATGTGGCATGAGGGGGCAGGATTTGGCAGGATGGAGCAGAATTTCGGCATGTCATAGGGTAACGTGACTCACGGCCAAGGGGATAATAAAAGGCGCAGGACACAGCACCTTGTGCCCAGAACCATCCAGTGCTTCATGATCAGAAACAAACATGGAAAAAACATGAAATTAACACGAACATACATAATTCTGAGATGGACAAACAAACAAAGGCAAAATGGCAGTGGCAACTGTATATGGTAAACTGTGTAACAGTAAGAGGGCTGCGATTCCTCAGTCTTGTGTTGAGAGTGAATACGTGCACTTATGGAATGATAGGTGGGTGGGTGGGGGGGGCTGTTTTCGAAAGCGCACGTGGTGATGCCGGCACCACGTGATAGAGACACATGTCATGATACAGAAGGATGTTGTCGGAGAGGGCAGAATATGGCATTGGAGGGCAGAACTTGGTGATGGGGAGTGTTTGGTGTCAGGTGACAGTTTGAACAGGCAGTGTATAGGTGTATGCACATGTTCCACGAGTATCTCAGGTGTCCTTCTCCAACGCAGCCCTGACTCTCTGTAAACTACACCTTATAAGCCTTAAGTAGCCTTCACTGAGAATGTAGAATTTTTAAATATGGCAGTGTTGGCTGTATAAATCCAAATGAGTTGCCAATGTAATGTCATTCTTTAAAAAAAAACGTTTGTCATTCTTTTAGATTTTAACCAGATCCAGCATTGCTCTGGCATTCAAACTTTTTTTGCATTAGTAATTTGATACCACCATCTGGTGGTACAACAGAAGTACTGCAGCAAATTTGGTGGAGCCGCTCCCTCAGTGGTTTTCTAGTAGTGACTGAGTGAGCCATTCTGTTCGAGGAAACGGTAATTAAAAGCCATTTATAATCAATGGCCTCTGTCTAACCATGAAGCGTAGACTACAGAGATAAAGAGGGAGAGCGGTCCCTCTGCTCACTGCTATGAGGGACAGTCTCTTCTGTCTTAGCATCCTTTCACAGCTGCTGAAAGAGCTCTACCAGAATAGTGTTTATGGTGTGGGTGTGGCTAGGTTTGATCAGGGTGTGTGAATAATGTGGGTGTGGCCTAGTGTGATTGGGTGCTTGGGTGGTGTGGGTGTGGCCTGGTTTCAGCAGGTGTATGTGTTGTGGGTTTGGTGGGTTTGGATATAAGGAGTATTTTGGGCAGTATGTTGCAGTGTGTATGTATGTGGAGAGAGAGAGTGTTTGTGTGTTGAGTGCTTCTCAGTTGCTAATCCTGTTTGGTGCTCTTTTCCTACCTGCTTGTTAAAATAAGGCCCTCTTGTTTTCTTTTTAATCTGGAAAAGACAAAGCTTAAGCAGACATCATGTTAACAAAGCTCCTGTAATCTCCTCAGATAAAGGAAAGCTCACATGTATTTATTCTGAACTCTGATCCCTGTGTGCGTGTGTGTGTGTGTGTGTGTGTGTGTGTGTGTGTGTGTGTGTGTGTGTGTGTGTGTGTGTGTGTGTGTGTGTGTGTGTGTGTGTGTGTGCGTGTGTGTGTGTGTTGCACTATTTAACATAATATCTTCCTAGAGGACTTATACTCCAACCAAAAAAAAAATCCTTATTTACCAGCATGTATCTGCATGGGAGCTAAGACCAAAGCACGTGCAGGACCAGGTGTGCTCTTAGAGCACGCGCTGATTCGCTATGCAAGCCTTCATTTGAAATCTCTGTGTTATGTGAGCGAGAGTTACACTTCTGAGCATTGCCCTTTTCATCTGTGACAGATGAGTTGCCAGTAGGGCCACATTCATTTGTTTATGAGGTACTGGAAAAGTGCGCACGCACTTAATACCACAAGAAGAGCGTTGCCAAGCCTCCTCCTCATTAGAAGAACAGCATACCAGTGCTCGTTCTTCAAATGAGTCCAGTTTACTGACACAATGCATTTTTATCGCATTATTTGGAGGAAATCTATACCGCTAATACACACGATCGGACATTTTAATCAGTTAAGTGCACTCCATTGACTTCTGCCGCCCTTCCGCGAGGGGAGACAAGCCTTTCTGCTCCTTCAGTCATCACAGGTTCTTTCATATTCGCAAGCAATGGCGTGCGCAATGCTTTCTAAACTGGCCTACCATTGGTCGACTTGAAGATTTGATTGCAAGCGTGTATTCATTTACCGGGAAGGATCACTGACCCAAGAGGGATTCGTGGTCAAAGGTGACAGGATTGACGTCCCTCTACAATGAGCAAAGAGTCGCTAATGTTATGGGGGTTTATAAGCTCTCTTGGTAGAAAGGATGGAAATGGAATGTCTTTAGAGCTGGCGAATGGTCGGGATGTAGACTCGGACGGGGCGGGGGTTCACGGGGTTGTCGGCGCACTGTTGTGTTGCATGAGCTCTTTGTCCTGAGAGCGATACGGGCACTCTCTCTGACAGCCGCTGAACACGCCCCCAGCGCGCGCTTCCGTGCTCACAGTTTTGCCACAGACGAGAAGCTGAGGCACAAATAGCGTCTAAGCACAACATACGAGACTCTCCGTTGAATCTTCTCTGTCTTGTACAAAGCATTTATTAATTAAATTGTAAAAAAAAAAAAAAAAAAAAAAGTCATGAACAGTTCCGTATTGAGTAATTAGTAAAGCGTCAGTTTGGGAAGTGTCACGACAAGAGTGCCGAGGTGTCGCTCCTGCGTTTGCTATTGTCCTCAGTCCGTCGCGCGTAACAAAGCTGGCGGTATCCTCCTTCCTCAGAGATGTTCTCTCCAGAGGCCGGCGCTGTGGGAGGCAGGTGAGTGAAACTTTCTTCAGAAGAGGCAATGTTCTCTGTGTTTGTTCAATTTCTCCGATTTTCTCATCGAGTACATTTGTCTTCCATTACGATGTTATTGGTAATTAAGTTCAATATGATCCATATTAAATGGTAGAATTTTAAGTTATATTTAATCATTGCATAATTTAATATCGGACCAGCGCATTCAAGAGAGGCTTTCAGAAAATGAATCCAACCAAAGGCTACGTATATATTATAATCATGTATAATTTAAATTCTTTACATATGATATCATTACTCATAATAAATCCGAATGTGTTTGCTACAGTAGTGATAATATATTATTAAACTGCAATTGTATATATCCTTAATAGAATAGGGAGAGTCATCGTGAAGGTAAAACAATAATAATGGCTGTAGTAACTGATAGTAATGATGGAAGATCTAACAGCTAAGACATGGCAATCCAGAAACTTCAGCAGAATCTGAAGGCTGGTATAACAGTTAAGATGTTGTGCTAAAGACGTGAGACACAATACTACAACTAATAAATAATAATAATATGAACTGTGTACTTGCAGTACCTTTCACGCAGTTCTGCAGAGTAGATCCAGTGAAACACACATAAAGAACAGTGAAAATAACATGAACAATTGAAATGGAAAAAAAGTGTGATTCAAACGCAATTATATAAATGTGAGTATTCAACTGCTCGTTAAGTGGGGGGAGACCAGATAGCTCGATCCACTGAGGAAGCCAGGGCCCGAGTCCCGGCTCTGGCCCGTCTGTCTACCAGGGCCCAAGTCCCGGCTCCGGCCCGTCTGTCTACCAGGGCCCACTGCCCGGCTCCGGCCC
Organism: Albula goreensis; assembly: GCA_022829145.1. NCBI lineage: Eukaryota > Metazoa > Chordata > Actinopteri > Albuliformes > Albulidae > Albula > Albula goreensis. The sequence continues at coordinate 1,709,850 of CM040753.1, read as the reverse complement.
GTCTGTCTACCAGGGCCCACGTCCCGGCTCCGGCCCTTCTAGACTCGGGCCCTGGTAGACAGTAGAACAGGGCCCCAGCAGAACAGTTCTCCATTGCTACAGGAGGGTTAACGGAAGAGGCTGCGTTTTCACTGCTCACCTGAGAGGTCCCAGGTATACCCTCCTCCGGCTGTCCCTTCAGTTTCTGTATGCAGAATATTCCAGTGGCAGATGCAGGAGTCTCCAATAATATGTCACACCTGAGACACACTAGAGGAGGGCTAACAGCAGAGGAGCAGGTTCTCCAGTACTGCAGGAAGGCTACTGAAACAGGACTGAGTTTTTCCTGCTCACCTGACAGGTCAAGGGCGCGCTCATCCATCCGCTTCACTGTCCTGTACGTCTTTGCTCCTCCTCAAATCCTCTTCTCCTCCCTCTACTGAAATGTTAACTAATGAACTGACTAATAACTAATGTCTAACATGAATATCCAGATATCATGCAATGTTAATGATATGAGCCCATATCAAACAAATCCCTCTAACTCGCCTCTCTCCTACAAGTGTACAGGTGTGTGCATGTGTACCCAATGTGTTCCCAGTATGTGTGTGCGCATGTGTGTGTGTGTGTGCACATGTGTGTGTGCGTGTGCTGTGCGCATGTGTGTGTGTGTGTGCACATGTGTGTGTGCTCATGCGTGTGTATGTGTGTCTGTCATACGTGTGTGTGAGTGTGCGTGTGTGTGTGTGTCTGTCAGTGTGTGTGAGCATGTGTGTGTGTGTGTGTGTGTGTGTGTGTGTGTGTTTCACAGCTTCCAGCGTGGCTGGAGGAACTGCTGTGTTCCTCTAGCCACTCTGGCCTCTGCAGCAGCTCTGGTCTCTGCCCTCTAGCTGCGCTGCTCAGAGTGGGCCGCAGAAACCCCCAGGTCAGTCGGGCTGCAGTGGCTGCTGTGCTGCTGGGGGCGGAGCTCTTCATCCCTGCTGTGGCACTCATCTTGTTTCCAGGGGTGGAGATCTTGTTGCCAGTGGCGGAGATCTTGTTGCCAGGAGTGGAGATCTTGTTACTAGGGGTGGAGCTCTTGTTGCCAGGGGTGGAGATCTTCTTGTTTGGGGCGGAGCTCCCCTGGTGGCATTGGCTGGAGCTTTTCTTTCCAGCATCTGACTGGGACTTTTGGGGTGTGCTGGCCTTCTGCTCAACGATCTTCCTGGTGGAGGCCAGTATGACAGTGTGGGTAGAGCTTCCACTGCTGTTAGGGGTGGAGCTTCCACTGCTGTTCGGGGTGGAGCTTCTACTGTTGTTGGGGGTGGGGCTTCCACTGTTGATAGGGGTGGAGCTACCCTGCCCAGAGTCATTCCCTGGGCTGGAGGTCTGAAGGATGTTGGTGAAGCTTCTGCTGACATCCTGCACCAGAAACATATGCAGCTACAGGTTTACACCAGTGAAAATATGTGTGGGTGGAGTTATTAGGAGCTGTCACAAATTTAAACCAATGAAAACAGGTGTTGGTGGAGTTATGGAGACAGAGTTGACAATCACTAATCAGTTTAGACCAATGAAATTATGTCAGCTGACAGGCACAAGTTTAGACCAATAAAAGTGAGTGTGGACGGAGTTGCAGAGGCTGGGCAAATCTCTTGCCTGGTGCTGCAGGAGCTCGCTCTGCTTGCTGAGCTTCTCATCCACCTCACGCTGATTCTTCTGGGCCTGCTTGACCTGGGCCTGAAGGGCGTCAGGCTGTGGCTCGTCATTCTTCTCCTGCTTGCCATGGTCAGGCCAAACGGGCTGAACCTGATCAAACAGGACCGATTCTGGGACTGTGGAGGCTGTTCCACCCTCTGCAGTGGGCTGGACCAGGCGCTCCTGTCTTCTCTTGCCTTTGGCAGTTAGGCAGTGTCAGTTTTCAGCATGGTCTACTTTGTCAGTTCCTTCAGGCCCCTGATTCCTAAAACTAGTGCAGAACTATTTTGTTCTCATTTTAAGTCAACAGAAAATAATGTTATACAGCAACTGAAACCTGAGCACTAACTGAGCTGGAAACACGGATTTACTGGACTATTTCCGTCTTTTTCAGCATGTCACGTTAACAATGCTGAAGTCAACAGAAAATTTGTTTCACGTATAGCAAGGCTCCTTGCCGAAGAAAAATTTCAGCACCATAAGTAAACGACAATATTATAGTTTGAGGGGAAAATTATAACTGTTATCAATGTGTACAGCCACAGAAAACTGTTATTTTCAGTTGGTCCCTTGCTGTCTAACTGGAATTTAGCTGGACTAACGCTGATGCTGGCAAAGCTTAGCTAGCTGTTTTGATTCTTATGCAGAGCCTGGATAAATACATGCAATTTTAAAACACAACTAATGAATGGCCATAAATTGCTATAATTTACCCAACAAGCTAATTCGAATTTCGCTAACTTTGACATTACACTGCGAGCCTCCTCTTGCTTAATGTCATAACGTAAGCAATATTCGAATTAGTTACATTCCGGCGGGTTAAAGTATAGCAATTTCAATGGCTATAATATATGTGTTCATATTATTATAGCCCAAACGAAATGGCTTCAATTTAAATCACAAAATGGGTCAGATGTATTTTTCAGGTGAGGAGAGCGATCACTACATCAAGTTTTACATTTCTAAATGACTACACTGATTTTTGCTGAATTTCTGAATGTGTGTGTGTTGTGTTTTTTTCTTTTGTATTTGCTTTTATTATTAATATTTCTTTTGTGAGGTTTATTATATATAATTATATATAAATATATTCATATTTGTGTGGGTTTTTTATTTATGTATTATTGTGCAATAGACACACACTAAATAAAAAAAGGAGGAAAAGGGAAACGTACAGACAGATGAAATGATACCACATATAAATTTCCACATTAATGACAATTTATTTCACACAGCAGTAATTTAACCGACAATATTTCAACTTATTCTGCTTATTTGTTAACCGAAACCATATTTACACAAACAAGATATTAACACATTTTCTTTTTTTATTTAACCAGGGCACTACATGATAAACACTGGCACAATGAGCATCACCAAAAGAATGCTGCTGGAGGATCATTTCCCTCACGAGCCAATAAAAATGCAGTATTACTCCACATAACGGAAACTGCATAATACATTCACTCACAGTCATAAAATGTAATGTACTGTATACACATATACAGTATGCAATAGCTACAACTGAGCTCAGAGGAGCTACATGTGCTGCTCTCTATAGGGCAGTGTAATAAAACTCACACTGACTCAATTGGCACAATGACTCTGGGCTGGTTTTCAACACCAAGGACCAATAGACTGCCAGTGAATTCATGGGCTTTATTGTGGCTTGGGTCCCTGTAATTTCTGCTGGCTGTGTCTGTGGCTGTTCTTATTGTCGGTGTATACTGTGTCTGTTTTATGACTTTATGAGCCTGTCAGAGTGGCTTTGTGGGGACTCTCCCTCTCTGTGGTCATGGTGCTGATGTCTCTCTTGCTCTGCCTACAGGGCAAGCCTCTGGAGAGATGGACCTCCTTCATCAGTGGGGTCACACTGTGGTGGTTTAACAGGTATACTTCCACCTCCTGTCCCCTCCCCTCTCACTGTCTGTCCCCTTCTCCCCCTCGTTCTGACCCAGCACGAGCAAAGCTGACTCAGATAATGGGATCCATGAGTTGTTGATTAGTTAAATCGGGTGTTGAGTTAGAAGAAAAGCCAGCACACCTCCAGCTCTGTGGGAGTAGGTTCCGTATATCCACTGCTCTATACAAGGGCGGGGCAAACTCACAACCATGTGACAGTCCACCAATCAAACACAAGTATGAGAGTGTGTACTTGTGTTTGATTGGTGGAGCGTCACATGGTTGCGAAATTTTATAGGGCAGAAGATGTAATGGATTGGACCACAGTGTGTGTCACTCATCCCTGAGTGAAGTTTGGTAGTGAGTTTTTCAAGGGCACAAAATTTTAACAGTCTGGACTGCAGTCCTTGGTCCTGGAGTGCTGGCCTGTGAGTAGGGTTGGTATAACAGTTAGCATGGCTGTATTAGATTATTAGCTGCTGACACAACCAGCGCTTGCTCACTCATGGCAGAACGTCTCTCATATGGACATGAGAACAGCCTTTGGCTTCGGTCATTCATGAAACTATTAAGAAATGTAGGTAATATGTCTAACTGCGTAAGTGATTAGGGCTAATTAGATAATTAAGAGCTGTAGTTGGCATGGAAATCAGAGCTAGAATCAACCCTGACCCTGACGCCCCTTTTAGGTACTCTAGTGTATCCCAGCCACACCTCGGCTAACTGCCCTGTTTAAGACCTTACTGACCATTTGTGTTCTGTCTCTCCCGTGGCAACCAGCATAGTTGCCGTGGGCAACAGAAGGCAGCTGCAGAGGGCGGACCTCTGTGCACTGCCCCATGGAGACTCCGCCCACGACACATGCGCCGCCTTCGAGCGCCACTGGGGGGCGCCCCAAGCCGAGGCTGCAGAGGTAATGGCGGTTATGTGCTTTACTAAAGGTTTGCTGGCATCAGCCTGCAGAAAATGTACATTTTGTTTAGATGTGAAGATGGCACACATACCCGTACAGCACCAAGAGCTTTTAAGATTGCTCACTAATCGTAACATGCTGCCTGAGATTCTCCAGACTGGGCTGGCATCTAACACACATCTTTGTACTGTCTAATCCATTTTCCTATTGGTGCAGAGATCATTCGTAAACACCCCCTGGGAAGAAGGGATTGGGTCCTAACTGTAAGGGGAAGGGTGTTGGTTTGATCTGTGTGTGACCTGCCCTTTCCCTCCAGGTGTCAGAGCAGGAGGAGGTTCTTGGGCCGGGGAAGGAAGTGGACCTCCTGCTGGGCGGGTCAGCTGCGCATGGCCCCTTCCTGGTGCAGACCTTATGGGTCACCTTCCGCCCCGCCCTTCTCCAGATGACCCTCCTCAGGCTCACGTCCGTTCTGCTGGCCTTCCTGTCACCCCACCTGCTCAGGTGAGTTCTGATCATCGAGTATTTACACAGAACTCCAGCAGGGGCCACTAAGACACCTTTAAACAAGGACAACAGAGGATATGATCAAAAAAATAAATAAACACGCTGATGCAATTACACACCAGACACAGAAGCAAAAATGCACAGTAAAAATGCAAAAGGGAAAATAAGAACAGAAATTCTGCTCAATTAAAAGCAGTTCAGTGAGGTTTTGACTGCTTCATCTGTCAGACGTGTTCAGTAGGATTAGAGGATATTGGATACTGTCCTGAGCTGGACCCTATCGAGGTGAAACAGGTGCTCTGCCCGCTGTACTTTAATTTGCTCAGGAATCGGACCAGAGGGACAGACTCTTCAGTAATACTCTTGGCACAGGTTTAGCACAGGGTCATAGTCTTTTATTCATCAGTTTTACAAACAGCTTGAGTAACCGTGGTGACCAGCAGCCCTGTGTTTAGACAGCAATCTTCTATGATTAGTCTGTAGTTGCAGCCCTGTGTTTAGGGGCCTTTGGGTTCATGGTGTTTTTTTTTTTTTAATTCACATGTTTGTTTGTTCTTAATTGCTTATTGGATCTTTCTGATGAGTTAGGAGGGACAAAAATAAATTTATGCCACAATGTTTTGTAAGATAGTGGTGATTGTGGTTGTGATTCAAAAAGATAAATTAATACTGGAATGGAAACTATGATGATGAAAGTAAGTGAGTATTATGGTATGGAGGCGTTTAGCACTCAGCGCTCACTGGTCTGATGGCACAGGTTTGATTTTTTCCTTCCTGTAGAGTTCTCATCTTCCATCGATGTCATTTCTTTACCCTGTCATGCCCCCCCAGGTGTTTCATCACCTTCTGGGATAGGCAGGCGGAGCTGGACTGGGCGGGGTCCACCTACGGCCTGGCTCTCCTGTGCGCCGGCGTCTCCCAGGCCTTCGTCAGACAGGAGGACCAGAGGCTTGCCCAGCTGACCGCCGCCAGGGTCCGTACCGCGCTGGCCGGGGCTCTGGTCAAGAAGGTGTGGAGGCGTTTAGCACCGAGCGCTGTCACTCTGCCCTGGGAAGCAATGGTCCTCACTGCTGCTTCTGCTTTCACCCTACTCCCTCTCTCTCTCTCTGTCCAGCTCTCTTTTCAATTTGTTCTACAGATGAGGGAGGGATATTTTTTTGGGGACATTCTGAACTACTGAAATAAATTTTAACTCTCTCATATTTCTGCATTTCACTTTGTTTCACTTGTCACCTACTGTTTCTCTTTCCCTCTGTCCTCTCTTTCCCTCTGTCCTTTCCTCTCCTCTTCATTCCATTATTTTTAATCCCTCTTTTTACCCCTCTCTTCCTTGCTGTCTCTCTTTCCCAACCTTCTCCTTCCATCTCTCTATTTTCTCATCTCTCGTTCCCTCCCTCCCTCTCATAGTCTCTGTCTATCCGCATTGCCTGTGACCAGCAGGGCTCAGTGGAGAGCAACATGGTGCTCATGTCACGCGACAGCCAGCAGGTGGCAGACCTGATCCAGTCCCTGCCGTTGCTGTGGTCCTCCCCCCTGCAGGTGGCGCTGTCTGTAGTCTTCCTGTGGAGGGAGCTGGGGTCTGCAGTACTGCTGGGCCTGGCTTTGCTACTGCTCCTCATCCCGCTCAACTCAGCGGTGGACAGGCGGGTCCAGCTGCTCCAGGTCTGTGTGTGTGTGTGTCTGTGTGTGTGAGTGTGTGTTTATCTGTGAAAGTATGTGTATGTGACTGTTAGCATGTATGTGTGAGTTTTTGTTTGAAGACAGGGGAACAGGCAAATAGGGTCATATGTCATTTCATAGTTTTTTCATTAGTTTTCAGCATTGTGGGGCATTTGCAGTGAGGATGACTGTAGTTCCCCTGTGCTCCCCTCTCACCTGCAGAGGAGCCAGATCACAGTGAGGTTGACTGTAGTTCCCCTGTGCTCCCCTCTCACCTGCAGAGAAGCCAGATCACAGTGAGGTTGACTGTAGTTCCCCTGTGCTCCCCTCTCACCTGCAGAGGAGCCAGATCACAGTGAGGGAGGAGCGCTCCAAACTGATCAAAGAGATGCTGCAGGGAATCAAGGTGAGTCTCCACCTGTGAGCGCCGCCCCCTGTGTGTCTCACTGTGTTTCACTGTGTCTCACTGTGTTTCACCGTCTCTCTCTGTTTCACTGCGTGTCACTGTGTTTCACTGCGTCTCTCAATGTTTCACTGCGTGTCACTGTTTTTCACTGCATCTCTGTTTCACTGTCTCTCTCTGTTTCGCTGTCTCTCTGTTTCACTGTGCCTCACTGTGTTTCAAAGCGTCTCTCTCAGTTTCACTGTCTCTCTGTTTCACTGCGGCTCACTGTTTCACTGTGTCTCTCAATGTTTCACTGCGTGTCACTGTTTTTCACTGCGTCTCTGTTTGACTGTCTCTCTCTGTTTCGCTGTCTCTCTGTTTCACCGTGCCTCACTGTGTTTCAAAGCGTCCCTCTCTGTTTCACTGCGTCTCTCAATGTTTCACTGAATCTCACTGTTTTTCACTGCGTCTCTCTGTTTCACTGTCTCTCTGTTTTGCTGTCTCACACTGTTTCACTGCATCTCTCTCTGTTTCACAGTATCTCTCTGTGTTTATATGTCTCTCTGTATCTTACTGAGTCTTATTTGTTTCATTGTTGATGAGTCTTGTCATCTGCATGTACGAATGAAACACAAAGCTGTAAGAATGTGAATGTTGCTGGAGCGCTTTAAGCATGCAGCGTCACATGTGCATTGCATGTAGGCTGACAGCTCCTCCCCTGCAGGTTTGGAGGGTGATGGGATGGGAGAAATGGTTCCAGGGCAGAGTGGACACGGCACACGAACGTGAGGTGGAGGTGCTGAGGATTCTGGGATATCTCACGGCTTTCTCTATGCTGATGCACAACTGTGTGCCTTTCCTGGTAGGACCGACCTCCAACCAACCTCTCCACCATCCTCATGTCTGGAGTTAATTTATTCATTTTCTTAAGCTGAATGCCTGGAAATGTTATAACCTCATAAACGATCAGACAGTATGAGGTCAGTTAGCATTGCAGGAAATGTGAGGGTAGCTCTGAAGTTAGCATCAGTTACTTAGCCCTGCAGCATTAATAAGCATTAATTTAGTTAACCCTGCTGTTAGCATTAGGTTAGTTGGCCCTGCAGTTAGCATTACGTTAGGTAGTCCTGGAGGCAGTGTTAAGTTTACAAGCCTAACAGGCACTGTGATTTGAACTAAATTAGTATTTTTTTGTTTGTTCACCTTCCTTTCCTGAACATGTTTTGACACACTACCGTACAGTTTGCATAAGAACAAGTTATGCAGACAGACAAGTGACATGAACAGTTTGTGTTTTGCTAATTCACATTACGCTTTGACACACTCACAAATGATTTGCGTTGCGAGTCATGCTGAAGGATGAGTGACAGGGCACAACGTGCATTAGGTCAGCCTATCTACCCCTGAGGTTAGCCCTGCAGGCAGTGTGTATTTTAGCCGCAGAGATGTCTCTGGACTGCTGTCTGTGTGGCTGTCCTGGACGTAGGAGACGTACGTTTGGGTGTGAGACTGAGGGAATATGGCCGGGGAAGCTGCTGTCCCCAGATCCTGAAGGCTGATCTGAATCTCCGCCCGGCTGCCGAGGCAGCGGAAAATGAGTTCCAGAAGGGACATATTTCTGCGATGAAAACAACGGGAGGATTAAAACGATCCGCCTCGCATGACACTTGGCATGAGATTAAGTGTAATCAGAGTTCAGGATTTAGGCCTCAGGACAGGTGGATCATCGGTCTGCTCTGGGCTCGACTCGCCAGCCTGGCATCAGGGAGAGCTTGTAGGCGGCAAGGCTAGAGATTCTTTAGTAAAGATGTTTCATGGCCAGAATGTAATGATTTATGGTGTAGGAGTCGAACAGAATTAGCAGACCAAATGCGTACGGTTCTGGGAGACAGTGGGGGAGGCTCAGATGAAGCTTGTCAGTGTGGATGAAATTAAGCAGCTGGTGGCTCTTTGGAAACAAAATTGTAAATGACCTCAATGTTGTTCTCAAAGTTATACACATGATGTCTCTCTGTTATGATGATGTGTATCTCTTTGTCATGATGTGTGTCCCTCTGTGATGATGTGTATCTCTTTGTCATGATGTGTGTCCCTCTGTGATGATGTGTATCTCTTTGTCATGATGTGTGTCCCTGTGTGATGATGTGTATCTCTTTGTCATGATGTGTGTCCCTCTGTGATGATGTGTATCTCTTTGTCATGATGTGTGTCCCTCTGTGATGATGTGTATCTCTTTGTCATGATGTGTGTCCCTCTGTGATGATGTGTATCTCTTTGAGATGATGTGTGTCCCTCTGTGATGATGTGTATCTCTTTGTCATGATGTGTGTCCCTCTGTGATGATGTGTATCTCTTTGTCATGATGTGTGTCCCTCTGTGATGATGTGTATCTCTTTGAGATGATGTGTGTCCCTCTGTGATGATGTGTATCTCTTTGTGATGATGTGTGTCCCTCTGTGATGATGTGTATCTCTTTGTCATGATGTGTGTCCCTCTGTGATGATGTGTATCTCTTTGTCATGATGTGTGTCCCTCTGTGATGATGTGTATCTCTTTGAGATGATGTGTGTCCCTCTGTGATGATGTGTATCTCTTTGTCATGATGTGTGTCCCTCTGTGATGATGTGTATCTCTTTGTCATGATGTGTGTCCCTCTGTGATGATGTGTATCTCTTTGAGATGTGTGTCCCTCTGTGATGATGTGTATCTCTTTGAGATGATGTGTGTCCCTCTGTGATGATGTGTATCTCTTTGAGATGATGTGTGTCCCTCTGTGATGATATGTATCTCTTTGAGATGATGTGTGTCCCTCTGTGATGATGTGTATCTCTTTGTCATGATGTGTGTCCCTCTGTGATGATGTGTATCTCTTTGTCATGATGTGTGTCCCTCTGTGATGATGTGTATCTCTTTGTCATGATGTGTGTCCCTCTGTGATGATGTGTATCTCTTTGTCATGATGTGTGTCCCTCTGTGATGATGTGTATCTCTTTGAGATTATGTGTGTCCCTCTGTGATGATGTGTATCTCTTTGAGATGATGTGTGTCCCTCTGTGATGATGTGTATCTCTTTGTCATGATGTGTGTCCCTCTGTGATGATGTGTATCTCTTTGAGATTATGTGTGTCCCTCTGTGATGATGTGTATCTCTTTGAGATGATGTGTGTCCCTCTGTGATGATGTGTATCTCTTTGTCATGATGTGTGTCCCTCTGTGATGATGTGTATCTCTTTGAGATGATGTGTGTCCCTCTTTGATGATGTGTATTTCTTTGTGATGATGTGTGTCCCTCTGTGATGATGTGTATCTCTTTGTCATGATGTGTGTCCCTCTGTGATGATGTGTATCTCTTTGTCATGATGTGTGTCCCTCTGTGATGATGTGTATCTCTTTGTCATGATGTGTGTCCCTCTGTGATATTGTGTCTGTCAGTCCTGGGTTCCACTGCTGTCCCTCTGTTTGACATTTTGGAGATTGTTGCAGTGAGGAAATTGTTGTGTGTCATTCACAGGTTTCCCTGTCCAGCTTTGGCCTGTTTGTGCTGATGCATGATGGGAATGTTCTCACCGCCTCACAAGTGTTCACGTCCATGTGTCTGTTTGGCCTCCTTCGTCCCCCACTATTCCAGATCCCCACCCTCTGCAAACTCCTGACCCAGGTGAGCCCCTGGCTATGAATAAACTAACGAAAGATGGCTAACACATGACTTACTAAAACACTCAAAGATAAGAGCTGAATACTTCGTATCTTATGGACACGAGTCCTCACTATAACGTGATCTAGTGGTAAGTGTAGTCTGTTCTCTTCTGCAGGTGAAGCTGTCGTTAAAGAGATTGGAGGACTTCCTGCGTTTGAAGGATGTGCAATCCGGTCTCAGTCACACAGACTTCAGAGGAGGTACCTGGGCTGTAGATTACTGGGGAAAATGGGACTCCGTGAACATAAATTGGGCGGGGATAAAGTATGTACTGGTGGAATTCAGCATGGTGTCAGAACTGAACACACTCACACTCTCTCTCCACCAGATGGCGCAATCAAGCTGGCTGCTGCCTCTTTTCGCTGGGACACAACCAGACCTGTTACTCTCAAAGAGTGAGTTCTGCTTCTGACATCACACTGACCCAGGAAGCCCAGGATCAGTCCCACTGCTGGCCTGGGTTTGGCTCTCTCTCCTCCCCTCTCTGTGACCCCACCCTACACTCTGACTTGTGATTGGTTCCCTTTCCTCCCATACTATACACTTTGACTTGTGATTGGTTCTCTCTCTCCCCAAATGTTTTCAAGCTGATCTGTGATCGGCTCTTTTTCACTTGTCTCTATACTCTGAGCTGTGATTGGGCCACTCATAACCATACCTGTCTACACTGTACTAAGCTGTGATTGGCTCTCCCTCGGCAGGCTGACTCTGGAGGTCCATGCCGGGGGGCTGGTGGCTGTACTTGGACAGGAGGGAGCAGGGAAATCCTCTCTGCTGGCCGCCATGCTGGGAGAGATGGAGCAGGTGACAGGTACCCTGCAGAGACAGGTGAGATTAGAATAAACAACAAAGGACAGGTACTATTAGAGATGGCTGAGATGAAATACAAGTGAGATCCCAGCCAGGTGAAAAAGAAGACAGGTGTGAGGTGAGACTGAGGGTATAGGCAGGTAAGATTACATGCATGTTCCAGCCCAGGGATCAGTGTCATTCCTACAGGTGCCAATACTGACGGGTAAGATTACAGATAAGTGTCAGCCAAGGTGAGACAGGGTTCAGGTGAGATCACAGGTGAGACAGAGTAGACTATTTTCATAGAGAGACAGTTTTAGGAATGCTAAATGCAATCACACACTGGAGATTTTTGTCATGCTTTAATTTGAAAGCATTTCCTATTTTACCTCTGCTATCCATGGTAGGTTCTGTATACAGCAGTTCAGTGTTATGCTACACTCTGCTTCATGTATCTCCAGATTTGCATGCTGGGAAATGTAGTTCTGCAATTGCAATACAGCACATTGCAAGCGGTCACATTACCATGTTACTCATACTAACCAAGATTAATCAATAAATGCCCCAGAATGTCTCCACTTGTGTTAACTCCCATTCACACAAGATATGTACTTTCTTTAGCTAAAGTGCATGGCCCGGGAGGTGGCCACTATACCTTTTGTTAGGACGTTGCTGAAAAGTGTTTGTACAGCTCCACCACCTCATACTGATGTTCCCCCTCCTTCCTCTTTTCCAAGGGCTCAGTGGCCTACGTTTCCCAGCATGCCTGGTTGCAGAGCAGCACAGTGCAGGAGAATGTGCTGTTTCGCAGGGCAATGGAGTGGCAGAGATACAGCAGCGTTGTGGAGGCCTGCGGACTCCTGCCTGACCTGCAGCTTCTCCCCCAGGGAGACCACACTCTGACTGGGAAACAGGTGAGACACACCTGGGCTGAACATACACACAGTCATGTATGCATTTCCACACAATGTTAGCTCTTTATTTTCACACAGAAAATATATTTAAGGAGCATGATGCTCAGAACCTCATTCTGCCGATAGTGTGGTGCTAGAACCACACCTGTATTAGGGAGTGTGTGTGTGTGTGTGTGTGTGTATGTGTGTGTGTGTGTGTGCATGTATGTATGTATGTATGTATGTGTATTCATTTGTATGTGTGTGTAATGCTGCAGTTATATTCTCCTCCTGCAGGGGGCGCTGCTGACTGCAGGTCAGAGGCAGAGGATCGCTTTGGCTCGGGCAGTGTACAGTGATGCAGATATCTATCTCCTGGATGACCCCCTCTCTGCCATGGAGGAGCAGGAGCGCCTTCACCTGCTGGAGCAGGTCATTGGCCCCTCTGGGCTGCTCAAGGGCAAGGTAGCAACTGCAAGGGGTGGTGGGTATACATGGGACTGCAGGGAATTATGGGTACTCACAGAACAGCAAGGAATTGTGGGTTTTTACAGAACTGCAAGGGCATGTGAGTTTGAACAGACTTTACATCACAGTGTAGTTTTTTCTTTAGTTCTATTTAATTGGAGATGATGAAATGTCCTTTGGGATGTGTTGTGTTTATTTTAAAATAGAATAGCATGTGTTGTTTTTCTGTTTTGATTGAGGTGCAGATGTCCTTAAACAAACTAAGCCTATTTGATTAAATGGAGCCCCTGATCCCGTGGGCTGTTCTTTTTGGTCTAGACACGGATTGTGGTGACACGCTGCCCTCAAGTCGTTGCCATGGCCAATCAGGTCCTGCTGATGTCTGAGGGTGGGGTCAGTGAGACAGACTCCGCCCACAGCCAGCTGCCCTGCACACAGGGAGCACCACAGTCCTTGCAGAAACTATATGAGGAGCCTAAGAGCCAGGCAGCGCAGGGTTGGTACAGCGTCTCTCCCCCGTCTGTGAACTTTGACCCTCAATGACACACCTTTCACACTTACCATTCATTGCCAGACATTAAGGAAACTTTGCAGATGGTCACCGTTTTGAGACCAGACCTTTTGATTTGATGTGGATTTTTGTAAAGATTCATGACAATCCAGAGTCCTCCAATCACAACTAAGAGCCACATAAGTGGGAGGGGGTTATTCATTCATGACCAATCAGAAATGTTTTAATAACTCAGTGCTGTTTCTTTGAGGCTTCGTTTGGAGGTAATGTTTTCCACCTCTTTCAGATGACAGGATGACCCAGAATTCCAGTGTATTCAATGGTGACACAGACAGGTGGGTGTGAGTTCTGTGCTCAGGTAGAGCTCAGGTAGGTGTGTGTTCTGTGCTCAGGTAGAGCTCAGGTGGGTGTGTGTTCTGTGCTCAGGTAGAGCTCAGGTGGGTGTGTGTTCTGTGCTCAGGTAGAGCTCAGGTAGGTGTGTGTTCTGTGCTCAGGTAGAGCTCAGTGTGGGTGTGTGTTCTGTGCTCAGGTAGAGCTCAGGTGGGTGTGTGTTCTGTGCTCAGGTAGAGCTCAGGTAGGTGTGTGTTCTGTGCTCAGGTAGAGCTCAGGTAGGTGTGTGTTCTGTGCTCAGGTAGAGCTCAGGTAGGTGTGTGTTCTCTGCTCAGGTAGAGCTCAGGTGGGTGTGTGTTCTGTGCTCAGGTAGAGCTCAGGTGGGTGTGTGTTCTGTGCTCAGGTAGAGCTCAGGTAGGTGTGTGTTCTGTGCTCAGGTAGAGCTCAGGTAGGTGTGTGTTCTGTGCTCAGGTAGAGCTCAGGTGGGTGTGTGTTCTGTGCTCAGGTAGAGCTCAGGTAGGTGTGTGTTCTGTGCTCAGGTAGAGCTCAGGTAGGTGTGTGTTCTGTGCTCAGGTAGAGCTCAGGTAGGTGTGTGTTCTGTGCTCAGGTAGAGCTCAGGTAGGTGTGTGTTCTGTGCTCAGGTAGAGCTCAGGTAGTTGTGTAATGACACATCACAGGACAGCATCCCGACCCCCTCAGACCTGTTCCTTTGCTTTATATATCCACACAGATGTCCACACAATTTCATCTTCATACAGTATAGATTTATACACAGCTGAGCTCAGTCTCTACTTTGCTTATCATCTAATATGATCGCTGGGATAAGCTGGGTTTATGAATCCCCATTGGACGGGCGCCAGTGTGAGCTGAGTGCTGCGTTTGGATTGGCTGTTTGGGGTGGAGGTGCACAGCACAGCGTCGCTGCAGGGGCTCAGCGGTGAAGCTAAGAGCATTACGGGCAGGTGCACTTTCTGCCTTATCAGTTCATGGGGCTTTGCCCACAGGGATCAGCTAAGGACACACCTGTGACCACCGCCCCCTGCTGGCCACATGTTGATAGTGGTGTTTATCTCTCCTGCAGGAGCCCTGTGGAGATGGAGATCCTCACACAGCCTGAGGCAGAGCACGTGATCACAGGGAGAGTGAGTACAGACCCCCGCACAGCACTGAATCACTGAGTCACTCTCAACCAGGCTGCAGGGAGAGTGAGTACAGACCCCCAAGCAGCACTGAATCACTGTCAGGTATGGCTCTCTCCTGCAGGTGGATGGGCGGCTGAGCGGGCGGGGCAGCAGGCTGGCGGTGTGGCAGTACCTGAGGGCATGCAGCTGGCCCTGGGTTGCCCTGGCCGTGGGGGCCCAGCTGGGGCAGAGCCTGGTGTCTCTGGGCCAGGACGGGCTGCTCAGTGTCTGCGTGGCCGAGGCAAAGCTGGTGCAGGGCCTTGAGGAGTGGACCGAGCTGCGCGACTCACGCCTCGCTGTGTACGCCGTGATGGGCCTGCTGCAGGGTACTGCGCCCGGGGAGCAAGGGGGGTGAGGGTTGGGGAGAGAGGGGGGTTTGGGAGGAGGTGTGGCTGGGGGCCCAGAGAATGGACTTGCTCTGTGAGCTCCTTTACTTTACAGGAAATGGAATTTCATGATTTCAATAAAGGCAGCTGGGGTGACAGATTGAGTGAGTGAGTGAGTGAGTGAGTGAGTGAGTGAGTGAGTGAGTGAGTGAGTGAGTGAGTGAGTGAGTGAGTGAGTGAGTGTGTGTGTGTGGAGTGAGTGAGTGAGTGTGTTTGTGTGTGTGTGTGTGTGAGTGGTGAGTGAGTGAGTGTGTATTTTGTGTGAGTGAGTGAGTGAGTGAGTGAGTGAGTGAGTGAGTGAGTGAGTGAGTGAGTGTGTATTTGTGTGAGTGAGTGAGTGAGTGAGTGTGTATTTGTGTGAGTGAGTGAGTGAGTGAGTGAGTGAGTGAGTGAGTATTTATGTGTGTGTGTGTATTGCAGCCATGCTGGTGTGCGGCTGGGCGTGTGCCCTCACTAGGGGGGGTGTGAGGGCCTCTCGTTCTCTGCACCACCAGCTGCTCAGCAGCGTCCTTCACCTGCCCCTGCACATCCTCCAGACCACACCCCCAGGGCAGGTCCTCTGCAGGTTCACACAGGTGAGCCAGAGTCTCTTACCTGTACAGCTGAGTCCACCCACCTTCATCTGTGCCTGTACCTCAATCTGTGTACATACAGCTATATGTGAATGTATACCTTTATCTAAGCCTGTTTACACCTGTGTACCCAGAGTTATTCATCATGAATTCCTGTATGAGTTCACCTGTGTACCTGAGTCTTCGTGTACGGTTACACTGTGTCTGTCCCCTGGTGTGGCAGGACATGTATGTGACTGAGGAACACCTGCAGCTCCACCTGCGCACCTGGCTCACCTGTGTGCTGGACATGGTGGGGACCGTGCTGCTCATCACCTGGGTAACACCCGTGTTTGTCCTCGTGGTGCTGCCGCTGGTGTTGCTCCTACACCTGATACAGGTACACCAGATGTCACACAGCTCTGTTAAGGACAACGGGGTTCACCTTTTGTGAGGAACATAGACATCTCTCTGTCACTTTCTCTTTGTGTCCATTTCTCCACCCCCCTTCAATTCAATTTGCTTGTCAGGACAACCTTCGTCATGTTGCCAAAGCAACACACTGGAACACAGATATTACAATATGCAAGGTTTGATTTACAGTGCTCACAAATGACCTCTCTCTCCCCTGTCTTTTTTATCCTCTCTGCCCTATTTCTTTCACCCTGTCTTTTCTGTTGAAATAAAGTGATATCTTTTCTGTATGCTAGGAGCTAAGTAGGGGAGCTAAATGTTCCTCTTGTCAGTTTGTAGAGAACAGAGTTCCATATCTCACCAGGTAAATGTAACCACAGGTGATTGGTGCATATCTCTTGTATAAACATATCTTTTAAATGTATAAAATTTGTTTTTTGAAGAGTTTTAAAGTCAGGGTCCTTAAAGTACCTCAAGTTCTGCTGCATTGCTCTGTGTAAGGGAGTAGAGATTATTTATTTATTGGTTTTGATTTATCATTTACTCTCTCAGACTCACTACACCTCTGTGTCCATTCGTCTCCATCGCTTGGATTCGGACTCCCACTCTTTGGTCATCGATCTGTTCCGTGAGACACTCTGCGGTGCGGCCACTGTCCGGGCCTTCGGCCAGCAGGACAGCACCCTGACACACAGCCGCCACGTCCTCAACGACCACCTGGTGTGCCACTACAATTTCATCCTGATCCACAGGTCAGAGGTCACCTGTAACCACCATCAGTTTCTTACACAAGAGGATGGCTGACACTGAACCTGTGTGTGTGTATGTCTGCGCTTTTGTGTTTGTTCACCTGTGCATTGTTCACCTGCGTGTTTATGTTTCTTCACCTGTGCATTTGTGTTTTTGTTTACCTGTGTATGTGTGCTGTTGTATGTGTGTGTTTGTTTACCTGTGCGTTTGTGTTTGTGCACACAGGTGGGTGGAGTTGTGGATGGACCTGGTGGCTGGGGTCCTGCTCTTCCTGGTCGCTCTGTTCCTG
This sequence comes from Albula goreensis, assembly GCA_022829145.1. Taxonomy (NCBI): domain Eukaryota; kingdom Metazoa; phylum Chordata; class Actinopteri; order Albuliformes; family Albulidae; genus Albula; species Albula goreensis. The sequence continues at coordinate 1,692,569 of CM040753.1, read as the reverse complement.
CTGGAGAGCCGGAATGTTCTGGACTCTGGAGCTGCAGCAATGACCCTCATGTACACACTGAATGTGAGTCAACCTTACGCAGGTCGCATACCTTCATGCAGGTGAATGAGTGATGATGATGGATGATGATGATGATGATGATGATGATGATGATGATGATGATGATGATGATGATGTTGTCTTTCCAGGTGAGAGGTTCACTGACCCTGTACTCACACACTTCCTGTCAGGTGAAGCACAGTGCAGCGGCCGTAGAGAGAGTGTTTGAGTACGCCAGCATGCAGACAGAGGTAAAGAACAGAGAGAAGCTGAAAGCCCCAGTAGTGTGTAAATGGGAATGCAGGTGCCTCTACCTGTCCGCTCTGCTCTGTAGTTTCTGATTGGCTGAAGAGGAGCGGTTGGGGGTCATCACTGGATCTGTCAGTGTGTGTGAGCTGATTCCAGGGGTTCGTACGACCCGAGGGTGTCCCCGTTTCTATGGGCTGATGTGATGTGCTGAATCCCCAGAATGCAGTGCAGCTCATTATACAAGCACAGACTCAGCACCATTAGTGCATGCATGCCGGTGAATGTGTGTATAGTCAGATGTAGTGAGAAAGTGTGTGTATGGGGATGTATAGACACAGTGGTACAGCACTATTAGCATGTTTGTATCCACAGTTGTATAGAGACGGTGGTACAGCACTATCAGCGTGTTTGTATCCGCAGTTGTATAGAGACGGTGGTACAGCACTATCAGCGTGTTTGTATCCGCAGTTGTATAGAGACGGTGGTACAGCACTATTAGCGTGTTTGTATCCACAGCTGTATAGAGATAGTGGTACAGTTGTGTTAGCCTGGAATACCCTAATTCCCTTACAAGGTCCCATGGACGACGCCATGCAAACCGCCCCCTGAGTGGCCAGAGCAGGGTGTGGTCGAGTTCCAGAATTACGAGGCCGGACACCAGACTAACCCATCAGACGCAAAACTCAGAGGGGTGTCCTTCTGCACCCAGGAGAAAGAGAAGGTGTGTGTGTGTGTGTGTGTGTGTGTGTGTGTGTGTGTGTGTGTGTGTGTGTGTGTGTGTGTGTGTGTGTGTGTGTGTGTGTGTGTGTGTGTGTGTGTGTGTCTTCACCAGTATTTGATGGGTTTCATGTCCTCTTGTCGTGGAATTTGCAGTGCAGAGGGTAAGCACAGCATAGCCGTGGCTGAGGTTTGAACTCCTCTCCTGAAATGCAGTGTATCAATGCTTCATTAAGAAAGCCAACTTTGAAAAGACGTGTCATTATGAAATTAAAATCCAATCTCTCAGAAATTAGCATTTTTATTTTTATAATACAAATTTCACCCATTTTTTCAGTTATAACATTTTTATATGATTTTTCTCATTTTCAAAATTTAAAATACATTCCAATAAATTCCAGAATTTTTTGTAAAAAAAAAAAAAAAAAAGTGAAACTTTTTGGCCTTGAGTGTCTGGTTTGTCGGTGTGGCAGGTGGGAGTGGTTGGCAGGCCCGGTGCAGGTCATTGGTCCCTCTCCAGCAGCCTGTTCCGATTGGTGGAGCCCAGCAGTGGGGTGGTGCTAATTGACGGCATGGACATTGCCAGCGTGGACCTGCACCACTTACGCAGGTGTGTCGGCATCCTTCCCCAGGTGAGCAGAACAAAGAGCACACCTGGACCTCTCACTATTCACCAAGACACACACCTTGCCCATGTGCTTTTTACCCCTGTACACACCTGTTCCATGTGCCATTCAGCAAAGAACACTTTTACTATTAACTCTGTGCAGCACAGCATACCTTGCTGAGGTAACTGGTGATGGTTAATCTTCCTCTTCCTCATCTTCCTCCCACACTCTGTGCTGTAGGACCCTGTGCTATTCTCGGGCTCCGTCAGGGCTAACCTAGACCCTCTACTCCAGCACTCAGACTGCCAGGTGTGGCGAGCTCTGCAGGTGTGTCACCTGAAGGAGCAGGTGAGCTCTCTGCCAGGCCAGCTGCTCCACCCACTGCAGGAGGGCGGGGCCAACCTCAGGTGAGCTCAGCTTACAGGACCACAGAGGACAGGTATGGAGGGATCAGGTGTATGATGGAATATATTACAAGGGGCTTTTGTACAGGTAAAAATTATGCAATTATCCACAGTACAAAATTAGCCACGTCAGGTGATCCAGCAAAGAATATATGAAAAGAATGAAAGTAAATGAAAGTAAAGAGGTGCGTTTGAATGTTTCAGTAGCAGGTTTTCATCTGCAAATGTAAGCAACGTGGTGAGGTTACTTTTCCAGCCAGTCCCAGCCTGTGCCACCTCTCTCTGTTTCAGTTTTATGAGTGTTCCCCCTACAGTGCAGGGCAGCGGCGGCTGCTGTCCCTCGCGCGGGTCGTGCTGAGGAACCCCCGGGTCCTGGTGGTGGAGGAGGCCATTCCTGCTGTCTCCATGGAGACGGAGAGGCAGGTGCAGCAGGTGGTCAGTGCGGAGTTTGGGGGCAGCACCGTGCTGACGGTGGCGCGGTGCCCATGCGCCGTCCTCCACTCCCACAGGTAAGCACGCGGCCCACGACAACCGCTGACTGCAGGGGAACCACCCTGAAAAAAAGCATCAGAAAAATGTGGTCTGTCGTGGTGCTCTGGGGGAGGGTGTGTGACTGAGAGGGCAGTGAGAGAGCGCCGAAGAGCTGTATCATACAGGTGAAGTGGTAGTACATCAGTACAACGACACTGTTACTTCAGCAAATTCAGATTACAGATTTATAGAAGAAAAACAGAAACACAACCAAAAAATAAAAAGAGTATCTATGTGGTGATGTTAAATTCCGTTATCTTTTAAAATTAAAAAAGAGAAACATCACAAGCACGACAGTGCAGAGAGTCTTTCCAGTGCAGAGAGACAACAATCCCATTTGCCCTGAAAGCCATCCTTTAACTTATTCTTGCATTCTGCTAATGTGGATGAACAATGACAATAGTTTTGAAGGTGGAAGCATGTACCCCTGCAGTATGCACTTCTTTCTGTCCTGTAATGTGGGTTTCTGTCCATCCAGATTCCCAGATGCGTAGAAGATGAAACAGAGTCATTAAGCAGAGCCTTAATGGCAGTAATCTTGAAATTGCTCGTTTGATTTTGTTTCACTCTGCAGCAGACCATGGGCTGGATTTCCTAAGTATTTAGACCTCACTGTAGTGATCGCAGCCATCTCTGAATGGCCCTAAATGCTAATCGTACTCCATTAAGGGGCTAATGCTGGCTTTAGCATAATTAGGTGCCTTTGATATGTGCTCTGATGCGCAGATCTGACCTGAGATACGCACCCACACAGCTCTGCTGTGGTTGGGCCATCCTGGGGAGTATCTCAGAGACACTCACTCTGACCTGTGTCTCTGTGTTGATTCTGTGTCTCTGCTGATTCTGTGTCTCTGTTGATTCTCTGTGTCTCAGTGTTGATTCTGTGTCTCAGTGTTGATTCTGTGTCTCTGCTGATTCTCTGTGTCTCTGTGTTGATTCTGTGTCTCTGCTGATTCTCTGTGTCTCTGTGTTGATTCATTGTCTCTGCTGATTCTCTGTGTCTCTGTGTTGATTCTGTGTCTCTGCTGATTCTCTGTGTCTCTGTGTTGATTCATTGTCTCTGCTGATTCTCTGTGTCTCTGTGTTGATTCATTGTCTCTGCTGATTCTCTGTGTCTCTGTGTTGATTCATTGTCTCTGCTGATTCTCCGTGTCTTTGCTGATTCTGTGTCTCTGCTGATTCTCTGTGTCTCAGTGTTGATTCTGTGTCTCTGTGCTGATTCTCTGTGTCTCTGCTGATTCTCTGTGTCTCTCTGCTGATTCTCTGTGTCTCTCTGCTGATTCTCTGTGTCTCTGTGCCCCTGCAGGGTGTTGGTGCTGGATGCTGGCCGGTTGGTGGGGTTTGACACGCCTTCTAATCTCCTCCAGCAGAGGGGGCTGTACTCCCAGCTGGCCTGGGAGTCAGGTCTCATCTCCAGGCAACAGGGACAAGCCACCTGCAGAGTCAGGAACTGAGGGGCGTGGGGACGGCAGGGATGGGGATTGGGAGGCCGCTCTCTGCCTGGTGTTCCTCCCGCCACTACTCTGTATGTCCTGCAGGTGGCGCCCCAGAGCTCCCACACTCCCACCGGGGTGCTCAGTCCTCAGGGAATGCAGGTCAGCCTTTACGCTGATGATGTCATATACACAGACCTACCACTGATGACATCATATTACTCAGTGATGACATCATATGTTCAGCCCTATGAACGATCACATCTAATGCTGATTGCACATTTTCACTGGGCAATACCGCGTTGTTTTGGTCCCGTCAGTGAAGGCTCCTTTCTTATTTCTTTAATAAGCAGCAGTTTCATATTCCCAGAGCTCACTGGAGTCTCTTCTTAAAACCTCTTTTTAAACATCATCCCATTGCAGTACTTTAACGGACTCATTAATCATTTAATTACACAAGTGACGCTACACAGCATGTGAATGCGCTTTGAAGTGACTGCATTCTGATGCTGTTTGACTCAGAGGACAGACAGCACCTCAATTTAAAAGAGGAAAACAGCCAACACAGAGACATATTTCTGAACTACACTTTTGAAAAAAGGAGCACAATGTACCTGACTTTTTTATACTGTTACTGGATTACCAGGCATGAATTATTAATGTTTGTGCTTTCTTATTTCAGATGATGTTTATTAAGTTGTGTTAAATCTGCAGCACACAGGAATACACTGAAGCATATCTAACAGAAACCATTTTTTGGTTTGGCCTCCTGAACATACAGAAGATCAGTCTCCAAAAGTTTTTTATAGGTTTTAGAACGTAGTTTACAGCTGATTTTTATTAGTATTTATATTAAAGATGAAAATATTTTTACATTTAATGTTAATTAAAACAGCTGAATGATTGTTTCATAACAAACAGTGTTGAACAATAAATGTGGTCAAATGTTGCAAGCTAATTGTGTGCAGTGAGCTTGAGCAGGTGTTCTGAATGATGTCACAGGTGCTGGTCACCTGTAATCGCCTCAGGTAAATACCTTAAGGACTACACCATGGGCCAGAGTCTGCCTCCTCACCTCTATCTCATCGTCTGTCCCATCTACCTCTCTTTGCTGACCTTATTTCTAATGACTGGACTGTACAGGTGCAGGGCTGGCTACCTGTGTTTGATACGAGAGGGTAGAGAACCTCCAGACACTTCTCATCTGTTAGAGATGCAGCCAGAAGATCATATGAATTGTGTGAAATAATGTCAGACCCACAGACACACACACATACAGATTCGCAGTTGTGCACACACACACACACACACACACACACGCACAGATATGCAGTTGTGCACACACACACACACTCACACACACACACACACACACACACACACACACACACGCACAGATATGCAGTTGTATACACACACACACACATGCACAGATATGCAGTTGTGCACACACACACACACAGATACACAGTTGTGCACACACACACACACACACACACAGATACGCGGGTGTACACACACACACACGCACACAAAACCTTTCAGCGTGCTAGTGCGGCGCTAGTTCCATTTTGGCTGAAGGTGTGTACACGTGTTATCTGTATATAAAAGCCACAGGCGGCAGACACGGTTCTGATTTACACCACACTTTAGTGATGAAAATAAGACAGGCGCTTCATCTTCTCCCCTGTGCCAAAGCTTTGCAGGAATCCTGCGGCCAGCTGCGCAGGCTGCGTTTCAGCACACTGTGGCTCTGAGGTATGATGCTTGGACAGACAGGTGAAACGGCTGCACTTACTTTAATTTGAGGACGTATTTGCGGTTTGGACCGTCTGTGGGCAGAGGCCGTCCCTGCAGGCTGGCGTGACCCCCTGGCTGTGCGCTTAACCACAAGGAAGGGCTATGATCATCGCTAATGCCTCCGTATTGATTGGTGGAGATGGATGGCTCTGACATTTACAGTACGATTAAGGTTTATAGCTGCCAGTCTGAGAAATGATGCAGATTTTAATCATGAACTCCCCTCTCCTGTTTCTGCCTGCACAGAGTGCAGAGATTGAGCGAGAGCGGGACACTGTAAATGCAAGGCTGTGAGAGGAAGCTGACTCACTTTGGATACCGGTGCAAAACTGGCACTTACCACAAACAAAAGGGGGGGTTCCCTGGTGTCCCGGCCAAATTTATGATGCAGCTCCAGATACATAACCACCCCACTGGGGAAACTGAGGGAGTAAAAACCACCCCGCCCCCGTCCAATTCTGTGCTGAGCATTATGGGATAGGAAAAAAATCAAGTTTGAATTTAAAATGGTTTGACCAACTTGATTTGAATGGAGCATCTGAGCAGATGCAATACGTGATGGGTAATGTGCGTGATGAGTATGGATACAAGAGAGAAAGGAGTGTGTGAGGAAAGTGCGACAAAGATAGAGGGGAATGATGGACAGAGTGTGAATGACAGATGAGTGTGAATAATAAATATATAAATGAAAGAGAGAGGAGTGCACGTGTCTGAGAGAGAGAATTCTAAATGGGTATTATAGACTTAAACTCAGACAATAGTGGTTTTCAGATCAATTTGCTTACCGTTCAATTTACGGTTATGGTAAGATTACTATTCTTGATTCAGTATTATATTTTTTGTTTTAAAACATCTTATCAAGTAATTTAAGATAATTTTTCCCCCAGATCATGTATATATGTTTGTCCTTATTTATTGAGTAGTGTTTTTCACAGTGATAGCGACGGTGTGAGTTTGTGTGAATGGTGATGCACAGTGGAGGGTTAGTAAGACTCTGCTGTACTCCTGAGCCAAGCGACGCCCCTCCCTCTCCCACAAGGCTCAGAATTATGTGATTAAAGTCGTATCTGTAATTAGTCAATCCAGTGAGCGACGTGAGCTCTGCTGTCAAAGAAAAAAAAACACTGATTAATTTAATTGGATATTTAATTAATACAGTGTTCAAACGAAAATGGTATTCCTGGGGTAATTATGCAGACCAGAGTGCAGTTCTCACAGCCGAGAAACACTTTTATATGTTTGCATGCGTGTGTGTGTGTGTGTGTAAGACACACATTACAACCACACACACACACACTCACTCACTCACTCACACAAAACCTGTCGATGTCTCAATAACTACAGATGACATTGTTACATACAGCCTTTTAATCAGAATTATTCTCACAGAACAAGACAAGAGTGGAAAATGTAAGTGTATTCCATTTAAGTTTCTGTCATTTTTTATTTACACTGCCGTTTTGAAGGGATCATTTCTCAACATGAAATAAGAGTACAAAACACACAACTCCTAAAATTCAGAGTAACACGTTAACCAGAACATTTCAACAAACAATAGCCTATCCGCTTAAAATCATGTCATTTAAGAACATGTACAACCAAATTGTCTGGCTATAACAGCGAATGTCCAAATCTCTTACATACACACTCTGACAAAGGTACATGCACCCACACACACACTCGCACACACACCTCTCGGTTCTGACACATGTTTTTCAGGCATATTCACTCCGTAATGTGTGAAAAGATTAACAGAGACAAGACAGATTTTACAACGCCACGCAGGCC
>CM040753.1:1545000-1680000 GCA_022829145.1 Albula goreensis | reverse complement strand
GTGTGTGAGTGTGTGTGTATGTATGTGTATGTGTGTGTGTGTGTGTGTATAGTGTGTAGTGTGTGTGTGTGTATAGTGTGTATAGTGTGTGTGTGTGTGTGTGTGTGTATAGTGTGTGTGTGTGTGTATGTGTATATGTGTGTATAGTGTGTATAGTGTGTGTGTGTATGTGTGTATAGTGTGTGTGTGTGTACAGTTTGTGTGGGTACAGTGCGTATAGTGTGTGTGTGTGTGTGAGTGTGTGTGTATAGTGTGTGTATAGTGAGTGTGTGTGTGTGGGTACAGTGCGTATAGTGCGTGTGTGTGTGTGTGTGTGTGTGTGTATAGTGTGTGTATAGTGAGTGTGTGTGTGTGTGTGTATAGTGTGTGTATAGTGTGTACAGTGTGTGTGTGTATAGTGTGTGTATAGTTAGTGTGTGTGTGTGTGTGTGTATAGTGTGTGTATAGTGAGTGTGTGCGTGTGTGTGTGTACAGTGTGTGTGTGTATAGTGTGTATAGTGTGTGTGTGTGTACAGTGTGTGTGGGTACAGTGCGTATAGTGCGTGTGTGTGTGAGTGTGTGTGTATAGTGTGTGTATAGTGAGTGTGTGTGTGTGTGGGTACAGTGCGTATAGTGCGTGTGTGTGTGTGTGTATAGTGTGTATAGTGTGTTACCTCTTGCTGAGCATCTGAAAGCAGCAGGTTCCTGAGGCCACCAGGATGAGCAGCAGCAGAGGAATGGTGGGGATAATCACATATACCAGGAGCATCCCTGAGGAGGGAAGAGCACACTGAGTACCCACACACACACTATACACACACTATACACACACACACACTATACACACACACACTATACACACACTATACACACACACACTATACACACTGTACATACACACTATACACACACACTATACTATACACACACACACACTATACACACACACACACACACACACACACACACACACACACACTCCACTTACACACATACACACACACACACACACTATACACACACTATACACACACACACACACACACACACTATACACACACACACACACACTCCACTTACACACACACACAAGACACACACTCACACAGTACATGCACACTATACACACACACACACACTATACACACACTACACACTATACACACACACTATACACACACACACACACACACACACTATACACAAACTATACACACACACACACACACACTATACACACTGTACATACACACACACACACACCACCCACACACACACACACACACACACACACACACACACACACACACACACACACACTGGGAGCAGCCCTGAGGAGGGAACAGCACACTGAGTACCCACACACACATACTATACACACACTATACACACACACACACACACACTATACACACTGTACATACACACTATACACACACACTCACACACACTCCACTTACACACACACACACACACACTCACCCCCACACACACACACACACACACTGGGAGCAGCCCTGAGGAGGGAACAGCACACTGAGTACCTACACACACTCACATACACACACGCATTCCACTTACACACACACACACCACATACACACACACACACACACACTGAAACCGCCACTGGTTCTTGCCAGCAACCACAGCATGTATCCAGGTAAAGTAAAGAACATAGAGCTCACCTGTCTCCAGGTAAAAGAAGGAAGATCTCACCTGAGGGGTTGGCCACCAGCACAGGGGTAGCCCCATCCTCATTAGAGATTGCAGGGTCAATCACCTCTGGCTGTTTTTCGGGCAGATCTGAACACACACACACACACACACACACACACACACACACACACACACACAGCAGAACCATGAGAGGCTTCCACCTCAGCTAATCAGTTCAAAGTAGTTTATATTTTAATCTGCACATGGGTCAGATAAGTAAGGTGGAGGTGTCTTACCTGTTTCTCTCGGTCGGTCTGCAAACTCCTTCTCCAGCAGGCTCTCTGGGGTGGAGAGAAAGAGACACAGAGTGATCCCAGGCTCAGTGAGAGGAGCACAGAGCTACCTGCATTAGGCAGGATGAGCCATTGAACCAGGTGAACAAACTGAACCTCTGCTATAGACCAACGAGTCAACGGCCAGATGATGATGTCAGAGGCTTTTGAGGAAGAGTAAGGGCTTCAGGTATGATCCCCTTTCAGTTCACCTGAGTAAATGTATAACAGGAGTGTGTGAGTGTGTGTTAGACATTGACAGCGGGCGCAGTACCTGGCTCATACTTGCAGATGAAGTTGTGCTTCATGTTGCAGCGGTCGTCGTTCCACTGGTACATGTACGGCCCCCCCAGGCCGTGCAGGGCTGTGGGCTGGTGGTACATCACCACGCAGGCCTCCCCCCCGCAGGACGGCTCGTCATAGTACCAGTTCCTGCCACACACCACAGACCGAGCCTCAAACTCAACACTCCTCTCAGGCCCAGAGGTGAGTCGGGTTTCAGATGCTCAAGGTTTAGCCTAGCATGGACCTGGAGGTTAGACTTTGTGGATGGTGGTATCTAATATATTTGCACCCATGTGAAGAGTTTAACTGTCTGTCATAAGGTTATCAAGGAGTTTAGCTGAAGTGTCAGACCACATCAGTTATTGAGCTGACTGAGAATTTTCTGAGGTGGACTCTTTCAGAGTAAGAGCAGAGCAATGACCCCCCCCATACCACTCCAAGTAGTCTCACCTGTACTGCGAGACACTTCCATCGGCCCACCTGTACAGGTCGGGGCAGGAGGTGAAGCCGGCGTTGTCCTGAGGCTCCCCGTCCCGAGTCAGGCCGATCCAGAAGTCGCCGTCGGCGATGCCGGACTCGGAGTGGCCGGCGCTGGAGGCGGGGCTGGAGCTGGAGGCGGAGCTAAGCTCCAGCAGGAGTCTCTCGATCAGCTGCTGCTCCGCCTGGCTCTCCAAGCTCAGCAGCGCCCCCCCGTCCATCTCGCACACCTGCCGTGCCTCCCAGAACGCCACGCGGCTCGACACGTCCCGGAAGTACGCGATCTTGTAGCACGGGTGCTCTGGACCCCCCCGGCAAACCGTCTGACCTGGAGCATGAGCGGCACACAATGACCAACCAATCAGCTTACAGGACTCAAATCTAGAAACTGATCCAACAACATTCCGTACCAATATCAGGCAGTATTATTTTACACAAAGAGCTGCTGACACTGGATCAGTTGGCCTGGTCATGCAGTAGAAACACAGATCCCTGGAGTGTTCAAGTCCAGGTTTGATTTGATACTCTCTAGACTGTATGTAAATGGGCTTGATGCAGTGCTGGATACTCTGTAGACTGTAGGTAAATGGGCTTGATGCAGTGCTGGATACTCTGTAGACTGTAGGTAAATGGGCTTGATGCAGTGCTGGATACTCTGTAGACTGTAGGTAAATGGGCTTGATGCAGTGCTGGATACTCTGTAGACTGTAGGTAAATGGGCTTGATGCAGTGCTGGATACTAGACTGTGATGACTGTAGGTAAATGGGCTTGATGCAGTGCTGGATACTCTGTAGACTGTAGGTAAATGGGCTTGATGCAGTGCTGGATACTCTGTAGACTGTAGGTAAAATGGGCTTGATGCAGTGCTGGATACTCTGTAGACTGTAGGTAAATGGGCTTGATGCAGTGCTGGATACTGTGTAGACTGTAGATTATGGGCTTGTAATTATGAGTCAATCGATCAACCAACCAACCAAAAAAATCAATCAATCAATCAATCAATCAATCAATCAATCAATCAATCAAATGACGGTTAAAAAAATAAGCCAGTAAATCAAATGAAGTTAGCTGTCCCATATCTCAGACCAGACAGAATTCATCCCTACAACTACAGAACAGCGTCGCAAATGATCTCATCACTCATGGCTTCCCAGTGATTAAGCGATGTCTAATATCTAATATTTCATTCTGATGTCATTGTTATTGTGTCATGTTATTGCTATGACACCTCTACCTGCCCCATGACCCATTTCCTGAATGGAGCAATAAATCAAACGAATGACCGGGAAGGTGAGCGACACACGATAAACAAACAATCAACTAACGAGCCAACCTATTCTTACGCTTAACCAATCATTCTGACAATCCATCAATTAAAAGGAAAAATCAATAATTAAGACAATCTACCGATCAATCCAATCAGCAGATCAATCAGTCAATCCCACAATCTTTCCACTAATCAGTCAGACCATCGCTAAATCAAAAACACAAGTTCATATATTGATAAACCATTCCATTAATCAATTAGTTATCAGTCAATCCACCCAATAAAAATCAGTCCAATAATCAATATTTCATTTTTTCATTCATTCATTCATTCATTCATTCATTCATTCATTCATTCATTCACTTATACACCCACATTAAATATTAATTCATATTGATCTATGTATGGTAGATTCTTTAATGCTCAGTTTTTTTCCAGAGAAGATACAGCTCGTTTTACTGTGTTAATTCTGCCATAATTTAATGCTGAATTGGTATTTTTTAATGTGAGATATCTTAGGCTCGCCTATCAAACCTGTATTGATTTTAGCCCACTCAGTGCCCTGTATCCATATCCCCGCAGCCTGGGACCGGCTCCAAACTCTGCCAGTGCAGTCATCACATTTCCAGGCTGTGAGCAGCGGCTGGGGGGTGAAGCCTGGAGCCCCAAGCCCCGAGCCCACATCATTAATCATCTCTAAATAATACACCCCCACAGACCGTACTACACAGCGCCCCCCACAGGCCATAATACACAGCGCCTCCACAGGCCGTACTACACAGCGCCCCCCACAGGCCATACTACACAGCGCCCCCACAGGCCATAATACACAGCGCCTCCACAGGCCGTACTACACAGCGCCCCCCACAGGCCGTACTACACAGCGCCCCCCACAGACCGTACTACACAGCGCCCCCCACAGGCCATACTACACAGCATGGATTTCAGGGCACACACACGGCTCTAAGGCACACACACATTCATATAGACACATTCGTATGCACACACACACATGCACACACACACACTGACCAGGCACAGACATACTCACAAACACACGTACACACATGCACGCATACAAGCATGCATACACACACAACACAAAAACACTCACAAGCACCAAAACAACCAAAACACACATTCACTCATGCACAGGTGTACACATACAGACACACTTGCACATGTACCCTAACACACACACACACACACACACAGAGTACCCAGCTGTGACAGAAGTCCAGCATTGCTCCCGTATGGCAGCTGCCAGGCTGAGATTACATCAACACAGTAAAACAGAGCAAAGGTGCCTGTGACCATGTGCATTTGGGTAAAGCTGTAAAAGAGGAGGGAGCCCCCAGCAGAGCGCGGGGGGGGAATATTAAGTGTGATTAATACACACGCAGTTAAATGTCTAATAATAACGCGTGCTCACTGCCCACCGGCTACTTTAAATAATTGCTTGGGTGGATCCTGCACTCTCATCACTTTGAGTCCGGTAATGGGCCGGGTTTTACAGCATACAGCTGGACTCAGCAGATTCACCCTATCGCTGCTCCAGCCTCTCTCTCTTCCCCCCATCCTCCATCCTCATCCTCTTCCTCCTCTGCTCCCTCAGTCCCTGAGCTCCCTTCCTCTCACACCTCCTCCTCGCCCCCTCCTCTGCTCTTTCCCTCACACCTCCTCCTTACCCCTACCCTGCTCTTTCCCTCACACCTCCTCCTTACGCCCTCCTCTGCTCTTTCCCTCACACCTCCTACCCCCTACCCTGCTCTTTCCCTCACACCTCCTCCTTACCCCTACCCTGCTCCCTCAGTCCCTGAGCTCCCTTCCCCTCACACCTCCTCCTCGCCCCCTCCTCTGCTCTTTCCCCTCACACCTCCTCCTCGCCCCCTCCTCTGCTCTTTCCCTCACACCTCCTCCTTACCCCCTACCCTGCTCTTTCCCTCACACCTCCTCCTTACCCCCTACCCTGCTCTTTCCTCACACCTCCTCCTTACGCCCTCCTCTGCTCTTCCCCTCACACCTCCTCCTTACGCCCTCCTCTGCTGTTCCCCTCACACCTCCTCCTTACCCCCCTGCCCTTCCCCTTACACCTCCTCCTCACCCCCCCCCCTTCCCCCTCACACCTCCTCCTCACCCCCTCCTCTGCTCTTCCCCTTCACTCTGTCTTTCCACCCAGTCCACCTCCTTATCAGCACTGGTTTGCTGTGTATGTCTGAGGAGGTGGGCATACTGTAACTCCAAAGCCCATATGTATTAATGGTAATAAGGCTCATAGGTGGGTATACTGTCTGAGGAGGTGGGCATACTGTAACTCCAAAGCCCATATGTATTAATGGTAATAAGGCTAATAGGTGGGTATACTGTCTGAGGAGGTGGGCATACTGTAACTCCAAAGCCCATATGTATTAATGGTAATAAGGCTAATAGGTGAGTATACTGTCTGAGGAGGTGGGCATACTGTAACTCCAAAGCCCATATGTATTAATGGTAATAAGGCTAATAGGTGGGTATACTGTCTGAGGAGGTGGGCATACTGTAACTCCAAAGCCCATATGTATTAATGGTAATAAGGCTAATAGGTGAATGTACTGTCTGAGGAGGTGGGTATACTGTAACTCCAAAGCCCATATGTATTAATGGTAATAAGGCTAATAGGTGGGTATACTGTCTGAGGAGGTGGCATACTGTAACTCCAAAGCCCATATGTATTAATGGTCATAAGGCTAATAGGTGGGTATACTGTCTGAGGAGGTGGGCATACTGTAACGCCAAAGCCCATATGTATTAATGGTAATAAGGCTAATAGGTGAGTATACTGTCTGAGGAGGTGGGCATACTGTAACGCCAAAGCCCATATGTATTAATGGTAATAAGGCTAATAGGTGAGTATACTGTCTGAGGAGGTGGGCATACTGTAACTCCAAAGCCCATATGTATTAATGGTAATAAGGCTAATAGGTGGGTATACTGTAACTCCAAAGCCCATATGTATTAATGGTAATAAGGCTAATAGGTGGGTATACTGTCTGAGGAGGTGGGCATACTGTAACTCCAAAGCCAATATGCTCCTCAGTGTGAGATTGTGGATATGTGTGTGTGTGTATGTGACTTTGGGGGTCACTGTCTAACACTGCTCTGCTTTCCTAAAAAGGGGGTTCTCTCTATCTCCATCCTGCACCCCTCCTGCAGTCACCCTCTCATGGAACCTGTTTTCCTCTGACAAACAACCAGCAGAACCCTGCAACAGAGGGCCTTGTGTGTGCTGGTCTTACCACAGCCTCTGCTCTTCAGTAGATAATTAGCTCCATCATTTGCTAAATCAGTCCTCTTAGTTTGCACCTAATCTTTAGATAGTAAATTCAGTTATTTGCGTTGCCTGAATAACAACTGTTGGTTATACTCGCTTGCTTTACCGCAAAGTTTTACATTCAAGTGACTGAACGAGTTAGTGAACTCAGGAAGCGTCAACAAGGTGGACTGAGACCCAGCAAACGCATGGTCCCCTGGGAAACTGAGTCTGACACCTTTGCAGTAGACCATGCTGCCGCTTAATACAACATTAAATGCGCAGAAAAATGTTTACGTCTCCCTTGATCTATGCTTAATGAGTAACTGGTACGGAGGCGTTTCATTCAGTACTCCGCTAGTGTGTCTAAAACCGCACTCCCCCACAGTGGCAGAGAGAGGTTTGGACTGTTTACACCCTCAAAGCTGATCCTGGTTTGGAATGAACACCTCATAAGTGAGTGGAATAGGTTGGGGCTGTGGGTGGGCCAGCTGATCCCAGATCAGCTATCAAAGACAGAAATAAGCCAGAGGGTATCGCGGAGGGGAGGTTTGCGCTCCAGCTGCAGACAGCATTAATGCGGCCTGTAGTTTACGTCGTCCCTTGGGTGCATTCAGGATAAAAGATTGCCAAAGCAAATATTTACAGCTTTGTATTGACTGATACGGTGCGGTCTGTTCGCAAGGCGGACTTTGGCCAAGCAGTAACGTTCTACAACAGCGAGTCAACACGGCCATTTTCACAACTCCCCTCTCAGCCCGGTCTACAGGAAGCCTAAGAACCCCCGACAGGGTACTACTCTGCCATTTTTGGATGTTTTTCGAACACAAAAGGTACATCTTGGCAAAGCTTTAATGCAAAGCTGAGGACCACCAATGGCATTAGTTCTTGACCAAAATCTGCAATTCCAGTTACTGAGGTGAATGCTGACTGTTATGCACTGTGCCTTTTCACCAGATATAACATTTTCCAGATTTTTTTATTATACCATCCAACTATCCATCGTTTACTATGTAAACATCATTCACCTTTTTTGATTTAAGCAAACTTTTCTATAACCCTTACAAGTCATGTGGGGTGAAATATCATTTGCAAAAGTGATTTAGCATGTTGTCAGCCACACAAGTCATACAGCCTGACATGATTCCGTAAAAACCTTTATTTCTCTGTGTAAACCAAACACTGTACCAAAAGTGCGGGCCCACGCCTTTCAGCTCTGGCGCGGCGGTTGTAAATCTGCCCAGGTTTCCCAGAGTAATGAGCCGCAGATATTACTCAGACTCCGCTGATCCGGGAACGGGCGCTCGAGCTGGAATAAGAACTATTTTATTCCGAGAACGCGCCGTCTTTGGCATGGGAGATTTATTTGTGGCGTATGATGGAACAGTATACTAAAAGGAACAGACTGCGAAGACACTCTGCAACGCTGGGATTATTCGTCAGTACAAAATTAAATTAATGCATCACTACCATCAATCAAATGAGCATTTCAAACTTACATAAACATGCCGTGTCAAAATCATCTTTAGCCTGTAAAATACAGGATAACCAGGTGCCCTATTCTAAAATTGTTTATTTTCCTGTTTCAATATAAACTGTCATCAGCATATGACATTTGTTTTTCATCTTTATCATGGTCTGGCTATTTCATTTTGTGTTAATTTTGTTGCAGAGGCAATATTTCATAGACTTATTCCTCACTCTCCTTAACTCTGATAAGGGCATTGTCTGCTGCTGTTCAGTTTGAAGTAATATTTTGTCAAGTCCCGTGATTGTTTATGTTCATGTACAGTGTTCATAGTAATTCACAGTAATTCTCCCGTTTTACCGTTTTTTACCTTTTAACTTATTCCATTTACAACTAACTTGATTAGTGCAATATTTCATTTTATCATTTTGATCATAATTTGACCATTGCTCGAATTTTCCAATGATTTAATTGCTTTATTAATTGTAGCGTAAACCGTAAATTATTTCGTGACTTTTATTGCATGTTTTGATGTACGAATTAACTCCACAGATTTGAAAATAGTGTAATTAGGTTGAACATCGCAGATATTTTGATTTAAATGTTACAATTGCTGTGTTAATTACAGCTCAGTTATAAACGGACCTGACAACCTCATAATTCGATTTTATTGTTGTATTCACCTTAATTTGTTTTCATTAATCTAATTTGATAACCAATGCAATAGTCATGCAAAACACTTGTTTAAAATATTTAATCTTTATGGATTTTTTTTCATACTTGCCATCTTTTCAGGCTTGTATCAGAAAAGTTTTGAACACTCACCGCTCACAACCCTTGCGCTGAGGGTGCTGGAGATCATGGCCATCACTCCACACAGGGCGGGAAGGATGTGCGGGTCCGAGCGCATCTTCAGTGATACCCGCAGCACGGGATTAGCAAACGGTGGGTGAATTAAAGAGCGCACTGGACAACCAGCACAGCAGGGTGCTACAGTCCACGGTTCACTGGCGGCTCCACTTACTCGGTGCAACAGCGGTTGGCATCCTCCTGCCCCCGGACGTCGGTGTGAGAGTCTCTTGCGGAGTAGAGAGAGCTCCGCTTCACGCGCTGGTGGCTCGAGCTATGTAGAATGAAAAACAGCGACGCGCGCGGTTGTCAAATCTCTCGCGCTTTATTGATCTCCCCCTCGCGACTGGCAGTGTTCCACTTCAGCTAATCGAACCGGGCACAGCTGTAACCTCGCGCCCCCGCCACGAATTTCATTAAGCCAAAACACACGACCCAGAATGCGAATGCTTAAACCAATTATGACAAATTTAGGACAGGGCAGATCAGAAACATATTAACAAACTGCAATGCAATGTATTTTGACGTAACATTTTAAGACGTCCGCTGTGATTATTCTCTGCAAAGGCGTAGCGTTGCAGATGAAGATGGGTATATGAGGGGCTCTCTCGGGACACTGGGTGCTGCAAGTGCTGTTGCGTTATTATTACCCTTTGTATTTACGCGTTTCATTCATATCGGAAATAATGTCAGACTGCACTGACACAAATCTTCTGAGATGTATCTAACGCACGCTGGTGATGTGCATGTGTTTATAAATCTACGGGCTTCTCCCAAATTCTTAAAGATGGAAAACAATGCCCAAAAAGTTTTATAATGGCGTCCTGAAATATTTCAGTATCTTTTACAACTTCCGTTTTTGAATTGAGACATATGTTTATTCTGCCAAAGTTCTACAACTGTTATTGTAGCCCGAACATAAATGCCAGCCCATGGGCTGCAGTCGATCTGAAAGGGAGATGAATGTGAGAGAGATTTTTTCATGTATTTTCCGACACTTTATTGTGATAGCCAATTACGCTGTTCCAGACATTCTCTCTTTTATGTTGATTGATTTTGCTCTCCAGTTATGTGAAGCCACGCCAACACAAGGCTGTTAACAGTGCTATAATATGCATCGACACAAAAATGCTATTACTTAATTTGCTGTTAGGTATCGATCAGTTATTTCCCCGCAGTAAATAGGGTTCTGTTCTGTGGATGTTCGATAAAGGCACCCTCAGATCTTTTTGACACATTATCAATAAATCCGTCGCGGTATTAAAGGGATCATTATCATCGGCAGAGATATTACAGAGATCTGGCAGGAAACGGAGGGGGAAAAACTGTTTGGTAATCAGTAAGACAGGAGGCTGAGTGCTTTTTACAGAATCACTGCGGGGCTCGGAAAAGTCCAGCTTGCAGAACGGAGCCCCGCGTGTGGGGCCAGAGAGAGAGAGGGGAGAGAGAGAGAGAGAGAGAGAGAGAGAGAGAGAGAGAGCGAGCTAAGGCCACAGCATAGAGCAGGTCAGATATGGGTGGGGGTTGGGGGTGGTGTTACCTTAACATGATCTCTGCCCCATTTATGCCCCTGTGTTTAAAATGTGCATCCAGATAACAGCTACCCTACTGTAATTGGTTTCCCCAAAATTACGGCTGGCCCCAGCGCTGCAACTCTCCTGCCCCCCTTTCTTTTAATTCTTTTAAAAGAATTGCACGTTGAAATAGGAGTTGGGGGCAGATTGGGGGGTCCTAAATTAAGAGACACCGTTCACATGTAGCCATTGACACATTCCCAGCCCCTTTAACCAGCTGTGGCCTCCTGGAGTAATCCCATTAAGCTGTTTTGGGGTTTCACCTTGGGTTTGAACCCCCAAATCCAAAACCCTCTGCCCTTGACGTGTCTATGGCAGAAAGATCTGGCTAAGTGGCAACACAGAACAGGGACAAATGGTTTCCAAAACAACCCAAGCAAATTTGTTTCTACGCCTACCATTTTCAAAAATATGATTATACTTTGGCATTAAGACACAACATCTGTTGATTAATGTGTAGGAAATAAAGAGAGTGAGAAACAGATGTGACTTTTTGGTCTCCATTACCTGGCAGTGAAAAGGACCTATGCCCTTTGATATTTCTCTTCATCTGCCTTTAAATAAAATTTAACTCAGAAAAGAAAAAAAGACCTCAAATAAAAAGCAAAACTCACGATAAACCCAAAACAACTAAAAGCCATCAAGAGATCGAAATGAAAAAAAGACCAACCAATCACAGAAAGATATTCAAAATGAAAAGAGAGGGGGAAAAACAAAGAACGAGAAAGAGAGAGTAAAATAGTCATGGAATAACAGAAGATATCCAAAAACAGCCAACCCCCATCGTTAAACATAGAGAGGAGACAGTCAGCCTGCTCGTCTTGACCCCATGTTCACACATTGGTGGAAAAAACGTTCATGTTGTGTCTATCAAATTGAGGCTTGTAGTTGACTATCATGGTGATGTTTGAACGTTTGACATGACCACAGAGAGTGCCCATGTATGTTTTCCCCTTTCCCCTCAGGGACCATCTGTCACAGACGAGACCAAGATCCCACTGGAGACGGCCACAAATACAAGCACCGCAGAACAACACTTTAAATCAGACAGAAGCCGCTTTCCACCCTGGAATCTGTGAGAGACTAAGTGTCACAGCGGGAGAGAGCAGCACGGCAACAGAGAGAGTGAAAGAATAAAAGAGCTGAAGTGTCAGAAAGAGACAGTGCTGTAGAGAGAGGAACAGAGATAGAGAGAGCAAAAGGGAAAGAGAGAGAGAGGAAGAGTCAGAGTGTCAGAAAGAGAGTGCTACAGAGAGAGAGAAAGCTGTAGAAGAGTGCAGCAAATTGAGAAGGAGGGGCTGGTTTCCTCTCCTCCCCCATTCGGAATATTGGCAGGTAGAAGATTCCGATGACGAACGGCATGCCCCTTTGACCCTCCCTCACGGTAGAGGCGGAAATCTCCGTGGAGACGCGGCGGAGCCGGTGAAAAACCGACGCCATGGGCCGTCACCCATAGAGACAGCGGCAACAACGCTGACCCCCCCCCCCCCACTTCACCCCATGCCCCCCACCCACTGAGGATGGATGAGGACTCTGAAATCCGGTCAGTTAGTGAGTCCTGTTTCCCGGTGATTGGATTAAAAGGCTGAGAGTGGTGGAGTGGGGGGGTGGGGGGCACTGAAGGAAAGGAGGAAAATATTCATTAAACACTCTCCTTAACGACGAGTCCGGGGGTGGGATGGAAATACTTCCCCTCCCACAGAGAACATCGCTTTAGGACTGACGGCGTCATCCTTCCGTCCGATCCGCTTTTAGCCGAGGTTGACCTGATCACAAGATGGGTCCCCTCTTTTTTTTTTTTTTTTTTTTGTGAGAGATTTGGTGGAGTTTGTCCATGGGACTGTCTTGGTGATATCCGCTCCCATGAAATATAAAGTACTTCTATGTATGGATGACAACAGACGCCAATTGGGGTCAAATCTGGTTCCTAAAGGATTGTAAGGGCAGACAAAATTGCATTATGGGTAGAGAGAGAGTGTCAAACAAACCCCCTTAAATAAGTCAGATAAACCTCCTTCCTGGCTACCCATTCTGCTCACACAATAAAGCTCAACAACTCCTGTGCCAATCGTATAATAAATATCGCATCTCGATGATAAACTCCTCTACCAAATCATTTTCCATCCCATAATTATGAAAAGCCTCAGCAAACAGGATCACTCTGACACAGAGGACTGTTGGGGCTGAAACATCTGGGATGTAAAAAGCGATCAAATTTTCCGACAGACAGAGAAAGCGAGGGGTAAGAGTGGAAACAGACGCTCTGAAAAGCATTCCTTGTTAAAGAAAGTGACTAGCTATCAGCCCTCTCCTAAACGGCCCCTCAGAGAGATGCAGGAACGGTCGGCCATTTTACTCAGCCCTCCTCATCACTGTAAGAGGTCAGCAATTCCCACCACTCTTCCCAGAAGGCTTTGCAATGCTCAGCTGGGGTGGGCAGCAGAGTGACATCAGCTGGTGACCAATCCACACACAGATTAATGCAGCCCGAGCTATGTACAGGGCCAGAGAGGTCAGCCCCCCCCCACACCCCCACACACACACACACACACACACACGATTACAACACCCCCACATGCATGCACACACACACACACAATTACAACACCCACATACATGATTACCACACACACACACACACACACACACACACACACAACACCCACATACATGATTACAACACACACACACACACAATTACAACACCCCACACATTACAACACCCACCCACACACACAACACCCACCCACACACACATGTATGCACCCATACTCACGGGCAGACACACACATACACAAATGAAATACACATGCATACAGGCATGCATCACACACACATACAAACACAGACTCACTAATACATGCCATGTCTTATTTGTATTCATTTTTATGTCCAGGTTATTGGATATGAACAGTTATTAACAGTCAATATCTCTGTCTCTGTGTCTGTGGGCTATGGGTGAAAATCCCCAGCAGACCCCAAAGAAAAGAGGCTGTATACCGCCCGCCCCCACCCCCACCCCCATCCTATCCCCACCCCCACCTCCACACCGCCCCTCACCCCCACCTCCACCCCCATCCCCAGGTCACCTGCATCTTCATTGCTCCAAACTATTCCAAATGACCGCATCTCCCAAAACCACAGCCTGACCCCGGGGCTACCGTCTGACGGCCAGGATGTTCTCAGAAACAAGAACATCACGTGCTGCCATTTCTCCCCTCCTGCCCTGCCCTCCCCTCCTGCCCTGCCCTCGCCTCCACTCCTCTTCCCTTCTCTTGCTTGTCTTATTTCCGTTCTGTAATTGTTCGTCTACGAGCGCGTGCGGCTCGCTGGTTAAGTGGATATAAACTGATCCTGGTACATGGGGTGTATTCTTCCAAATTGCTCAATTTCCTCAAATGGATTCCTATTGATTCTCAGAATGCATCTCTTCAAAACAGATAATCTGTTACTGCCATTTGCCTCTGCCAGTCACCACTTAAACATAATTACCCAGCAGTCAATACTGCGGCTGGCCCTCTCCCCGCCGCCGTTAACCCCTGCTACGCAGGCTCGCTGCTCCGCACAGCTCCCGCGCTTCTGATCGCAAATGTCACTCTATACCTCCCGAGTCGGGGTCAGTGTCTACCGGATGGTGATGGTTCTGAACATATCATTCAGCACGGTCAGGTTCTGAAATGTGAAATGTATAAACTTCATCGGACCTGGCGTAGCCCTGCCCTTCTAGACCCCCGCTCTCCTCCCCTGCCCGTTGGCCCCGCCCCCAACCCACTGTCATCCTGTTCTTTAATCACGGCGGCCCCGCCTGCTAGATCCCGGCGGTAATGGGTCGCTTGGACGCGGCTCAAATGGACAGAGATTCCACAGCTCTCCATCAGACCCGCTGCAGTTTGAGCTGCTGCAAAACGTCTCTGGGGGGACAGGGATGATATTTCTCTGGGCTGTAATAGAAAAACATGACTGCACCGGTTCCTGTAATGACAGAATCATTGGAATAACGTACGACGGTACAGGTATTATAAAGACATGATACCACTAAGCTGTATGACAACTATTCCATTTATCATGGGGACTTCATCTCCTCAGAGGTTACAGTGTAGTATAATGGTTAGGGAGCTGGGCTTGTAGCTGAGAGGTTACAGTGTAGTGTAATGGTTAGGAGCTGGGCTTGTAGCTCAGAGGGTACAGTGTAGTGTAATGGTTAGGAGCTGGGCTTGTAGCTCAGAGGTTACAGTGTAGTATAATGGTTAGGGAGCTGGGCTTGTAGCTCAGAGGTTACAGTGTAGTGTAATGGTTAGGGAGCTGGGCTTGTAGCTCAGAGGTTACAGTGTAGTATAATGGTTAGGGAGCTGGGCTTGTAGCTCAGAGGTTACAGTGTTGTGTAATGGTTAGGGAGCTGGGCTTGTAACTCAGAGGTTACAGTGTAGTATAATGGTTAGGAGCTGGGCTTGTAGCTCAGAGGTTACAGTGTAGTATAATGGTTAGGGAGCTGGGCTTGTAGCTCAGAGGTTACAGTGTAATGTAATGGTTAGGGAGCTGGGCTTGTAGCTCAGAGGTTACAGTGTTGTGTAATGGTTAGGGAGCTGGGCTTGTAACTCAGAGGTTACAGTGTAGTATAATGGTTAGGGAGCTGGGCTTGTAGCTCAGAGGTTACAGTGTAGTATAATGGTTAGGAGCTGGGCTTGTAGCTCAGAGGTTACAGTGTAGTATAATGGTTAGGGAGCTGGGCTTGTAGCTCAGAGGTTACAGTGTAGTGTAATGGTTAGGGAGCTGGGCTTGTAGCTCAGAGGTTACAGTGTAGTATAATGGTTAGGGAGCTGGGCTTGTAGCTCAGAGGTTACAGTGTTGTGTAATGGTTAGGGAGCTGGGCTTGTAACTCAGAGGTTACAGTGTAGTATAATGGTTAGGAGCTGGGCTTGTAGCTCAGAGGTTACAGTGT
Organism: Albula goreensis; assembly: GCA_022829145.1. NCBI lineage: Eukaryota > Metazoa > Chordata > Actinopteri > Albuliformes > Albulidae > Albula > Albula goreensis. The sequence goes on along the minus strand of CM040753.1, from coordinate 1,663,881 downwards.
AGTATAATGGTTAGGGAGCTGGGCTTGTAGCTCAGAGGTTACAGTGTAATGTAATGGTTAGGGAGCTGGGCTTGTAGCTCAGAGGTTACAGTGTTGTGTAATGGTTAGGGAGCTGGGCTTGTAGCTCAGAGGTTACAGTGTAGTATAATGGTTAGGGAGCTGGGCTTGTAGCTCAGAGGTTACAGTGTAGTATAATGGTTAGGGAGCTGGGCTTGTAGCTCAGAGGTTACAGTGTAGTGTAATGGTTAGGGAGCTGGGCTTGTAGCTCAGAGGTTACAGTGTAGTGTAATGGTTAGGGAGCTGGGCTTGTAGCTCAGAGGTTACAGTGTAGTGTAATGGTTAGGGAGCTGGGCTTTGTAGCTCAGAGGGTACAGTGTAGTATAATGGTTAGGGAGCTGGGCTTGTAGCTCAGAGGTTACAGTGTAGTGTAATGGTTAGGGAGCTGGGCTTGTAGCTCAGAGGTTACAGTGTAGTATAATGGTTAGGGAGCTGGGCTTGTAGCTCAGAGGTTACAGTGTAGTGTAATGGTTAGGGAGCTGGGCTTGGAGCTCAGATGTTACAGTGTAGTGTAATGGTTAGGGAGCTGGGCTTGTAGCTCAGAGGTTACAGTGTAGTGTAATGGTTAGGGAGCTGGGCTTGTAGCTCAGAGGTTACAGTGTAGTGTAATGGTTAGGGAGCTGGGCTTGTAGCTCAGAGGTTACAGTGTAGTGTAATGGTTAGGGAGCTGGGCTTGTAGCTCAGAGGTTACAGTGTAGTATAATGTTTAGGGAGCTGGGCTTGTAGCTCAGAGGTTACAGTGTAGTATAATGGTTAGGGAGCTGGGCTTGTAGCTCAGAGGTTACAGTGTAGTATAATGGTTAGGGAGCTGGGCTTGGAGCGCAGAGGTTACAGTGTAGTATAATAGTTAGGGAGCTGGGCTTGTAGCTCAGAGGTTACAGTGTAGTGTAATGGTCAGGGAGCTGGGCTTGTAGCTCAGAGGTTACAGTGTAGTATAATGGTTAGGGAGCTGGGCTTGTAGCTCAGAGGTTACAGTGTAGTATAATGGTTAGGGAGCTGGGCTTGTAGCTCAGAGGTTACAGTGTAGTGTAATGGTTAGGGAGCTGGGCTTGTAGCTCAGAGGTTACAGTGTAGTGTAATGGTTAGGGAGCTGGGCTTGTAGCTCAGAGGTTACAGTGTAATGTAATGGTTAGGGAGCTGGGCTTGTAGCTCAGAGGTTACAGTGTAGTGTAATGTTTGGGAGCTGGGCTTGTAGCTCAGAGGTTACAGTGTAGTATAATGGTTAGAGAGCTGGGCTTGTAGCTCAGAGGGTACAGTGTAGTATAATGGTTAGGGAGCTGGGCTTGTAGCTCAGAGGTTACAGTGTAGTATAATGGTTAGGGAGCTGGGCTTGTAGCTCAGAGGGTACAGTGTAGTGTAATGGTTAGGGAGCTGGGCTTGTAGCTCAGAGGTTACAGTGTAGTATAATGGTTAGGGAGCTGGGCTTTAGCTCAGAGGTTACAGTGTAGTGTAATGGTTAGGGAGCTGGGCTTGTAGCTCAGAGGTTACAGTGTAGTATAATGGTTAGGAGCTGGGCTTGTAGCTCAGAGGTTACAGTGTAGTATAATGGTTAGGGAGCTGGGCTTGTAGCTCAGAGGTTACAGTGTAGTATAATGGTTAGGAGCTGGGCTTGTAGCTCAGAGGTTACAGTGTAGTGTAATGGTTAGGGAGCTGGGCTTGTAGCTCAGAGGTTACAGTGTAGTATAATGGTTAGGAGCTGGGCTTGTTGCTCAGAGGTTACAGTGTAGTGTAATGGTTAGGGAGCTGGGCTTGTAGCTCAGAGGTTACAGTGTAGTATAATGGTTAGGGAGCTGGGCTTGTAGCTCAGAGGTTACAGTGTAGTGTAATGGTTAGGGAGCTGGGCTTGGAGCTCAGATGTTACAGTGTAGTGTAATGGTTAGGGAGCTGGGCTTGTAGCTCAGAGGTTACAGTGTAGTGTAATGGTTAAGGAGCTGGGCTTGTAGCTCAGAGGTTACAGTGTAGTATAATGGTTAGGGAGCTGGGCTTGTAGCTCAGAGGTTACAGTGTAGTGTAATGGTTAGGGAGCTGGGCTTGTAGCTCAGAGGTTACAGTGTTGTGTAATGGTTAGGGAGCTGGGCTTGTAGCTCAGAGGTTACTGTGTAGTATAATGGTTAGGGAGCTGGGCTTGTAGCTCAGAGGTTACAGTGTAGTATAATGGTTAGGGAGCTGGGCTTGTAGCTCAGAGGTTACAGTGTAGTGTAATGGTTAGGGAGCTGGGCTTGTAGCTCAGAGGTTACAGTGTAGTGTAATGGTTAGGGAGCTGGGCTTGTAGCTCAGAGGTTACAGTGTAGTATAATGGTTAGGGAGCTGGGCTTGTAGCTCAGAGATTACAGTGTAGTATAATGGTTAGGGAGCTGGGCTTGTAGCTCAGAGGTTACAGTGTAGTGTAATGGTTAGGGAGCTGGGCTTGTAGCTCAGAGGTTACAGTGTAGTATAATGGTTAGGAGCTGGGCTTGTAGCTCAGAGGTTACAGTGTAGTGTAATGGTTAGGGAGCTGGGCTTGGAGCTCAGATGTTACAGTGTAGTGTAATGGTTAGGGAGCTGGGCTTGTAGCTCAGAGGTTACAGTGTAGTGTAATGGTTAGGGAGCTGGGCTTGTAGCTCAGAGGTTACAGTGTAGTATAATGGTTAAGGAGCTGGGCTTGTAGCTCAGAGGTTACAGTGTAGTGTAATGGTTAAGGAGCTGGGCTTGTAGCTCAGAGGTTACAGTGTAGTGTAATGGTTAAGGAGCTGGGCTTGTAGCCAGAGGTTACAGTGTAGTATAATGGTTAGGAGCTGGGCTTGTAGCTCAGAGGTTACAGTGTAGTGTAATGGTTAGGGAGCTGGGCTTGTAGCTCAGAGGTTACAGTGTTGTGTAATGGTTAGGGAGCTGGGCTTGTAGCTCAGAGGTTACAGTGTAGTATAATGGTTAGGGAGCTGGGCTTGTAGCTCAGAGGTTACAGTGTAGTATAATGGTTAGGAGCTGGGCTTGTAGCTCAGAGGTTACAGTGTAGTATAATGGTTAGGGAGCTGGGCTTGTAGCTCAGAGGTTACAGTGTAGTGTAATGGTTAGGGAGCTGGGCTTGTAGCTCAGAGGTTACAGTGTAGTGTAATGGTTAGGGAGCTGGGCTTGTAGCTCAGAGGTTACAGTGTAGTATAATGGTTAGGAGCTGGGCTTGTAGCTCAGAGGTTACAGTGTAGTATAATGTTTAGGGAGCTGGGCTTGTAGCTCAGAGGTTACAGTGTAGTGTAATGGTTAGGAAGCTGGGCTTGTAGCTCAGAGGTTACAGTGCAGTATAATGGTTAGGTAGCTGGGCTTGTAGCTCAGAGGTTACAGTGTAGTGTAATGGTTTGGGAGCTGGGCTTGTAGCTCAGAGGTTACAGTGTAGTATAATGGTTAGGGAGCTGGGCTTGTAGCTCAGAGGTTACAGTGTAGTATAATGGTTAGGAGCTGGGCGTGTAGCTCAGAGGTTACAGTGTAGTGTAATGGTTAGGGAGCTGGGCTTGTAGCTCAGAGGTTACAGTGTAGTATAATGGTTAGGGAGCTGGGCTTGTAGCTCAGAGGTTACAGTGTAGTGTAATGGTTAGGGAGCTGGGCTTGTAGCTCAGAGGTTACAGTGTAGTATAATGGTTAGGGAGCTGGGCTTGTAGCTCAGAGGTTACAGTGTAGTGTAATGGTTAGGGAGCTGGGCTTGTAGCTCAGAGGTTACAGTGTAGTATAATGGTTAGGGAGCTGGGCTTGTAGCTCAGGCGTTACAGTGTAGTGTAATGGTTAGGGAGCTGGGCTTGTAGCTCAGAGGTTACAGTGTAGTATAATGGTTAGGGAGCTGGGCTTGTAGCTCAGAGGTTACAGTGTAGTATAATGGTTAGGGAGCTGGGCTTGTAGCTCAGAGGTTACAGTGTAGTATAATGGTTAGGGAGCTGGGCTTGTAGCTCAGAGGTTACAGTGTAGTATAATGGTTAGGGAGCTGGGCTTGTAGCTCAGAGGTTACAGTGTAGTGTAATGGTTAGGGAGCTGGGCTTGTAGCTCAGAGGTTACAGTGTAGTGTAATGGTTAGGGAGCTGGGCTTGTAGCTCAGAGGTTACAGTGTAGTATAATGGTTAGGGAGCTGGGCTTGTAGCTCAGAGGTTACAGTGTAGTATAATGTTTAGGGAGCTGGGCTTGTAGCTCAGAGGTTACAGTGTAGTGTAATGGTTAGGAAGCTGGGCTTGTAGCTCAGAGGTTACAGTGCAGTATAATGGTTAGGGAGCTGGGCTTGTAGCTCAGAGGTTACAGTGTAGTATAATGGTTTGGGAGCTGGGCTTGTAGCTCAGAGGTTACAGTGTAGTATAATGGTTAGGGAGCTGGGCTTGTAGCTCAGAGGTTACAGTGTAGTATAATGGTTAGGGAGCTGGGCGTGTAGCTCAGAGGTTACAGTGTAGTGTAATGGTTAGGGAGCTGGGCTTGTAGCTCAGAGGTTACAGTGTAGTATAATGGTTAGGGAGCTGGGCTTGTAGCTCAGAGGTTACAGTGTAGTGTAATGGTTAGGGAGCTGGGCTTGTAGCTCAGAGGTTACAGTGTAGTATAATGGTTAGGGAGCTGGGCTTGTAGCTCAGAGGTTACAGTGTAGTGTAATGGTTAAGGAGCTGGGAACAGAAGAGGATGCAGGTGAGAGGTGCTCTTGCGCTGTTCTCTGTGGATTCTCACATAAACAGCATAAACCCCCCTGAGAGCGGTGAAATGAGGCTTGGGAGACGCAGGGTGCTTTAAATGGAGCCGGGCTCTCTCACTCCTCCGCCCCAGCACTTAATGCTCCTGGGAAATTGAGCACAGAGTGATTTCTCTGATTATGTTTTGTGATTACTCTCCGTTTTTGGGGGAATATGTTTAAAACTTGATTATGGAGATGAGGACGGTGCGTGCCCCGCGTGGCCGTCTCCCTGCGGTCGCAGTTTCAGTCAGTTAATGCGTCTGAATCAGCTCTGCGCGACTCCCTCAGCGGATAATGCGTTTAACATCGCCGGCTACGATTCATGCCTCTGATGACAGGAGAAATATCTCTCTGATCAGACTCACGTGATACTCTGTATAACACAACCGAAAGGCCTCTCTTTCGCTGCTCATGTTACAGCACAGCTTTAGGCTTACATCATAAAACAATGGACCGTTCGCTTCATCCTGACTCCTCATTGGTCACAGTCTGCAGAGTATCCAGCACTGTGTCAAACCCTGACCTCTACATCCCATGGGTCTCTGCTTCCACCTTGTGACCTGGCAGCCTCCTTCAAGCTTTGACAACTCTGTGTGTAAATTAATAATTAAATATTAATTCCTGATATTAATGTAGTTCAAAATAAAGACGTTACACACAGTTGTCTCACTTGTAGTGCAAATCTGCTGCAACTACAGGCAATATTTGCACACAACAAAACTTTCCAAAACAACACCTATGTTTTTGTACGGCACAACATAGCTGCTGATGCTATTTTGGGTAAATTTTCACGTTAAATTCTACCTGCCCACTTCAAGAAGAATGTACACACCATATGTACCAAATTATATTCAAATATTATTGAAAAGCAGAGATGTCAAAAATAAATTGCCTGGGGATAGTAAATCTAAAAGTTCCAATTACTGTTGCTTAATGGGAAACCTGATTGAAGTGGAATTGGGCTCATTTTAATTTCTGTGTCTGTGAGCAGAGAGAGTTCCAGTCTGTCTCTGTGGGCTTTAGCCAGGCAGCTAATTTACGAGTGACCTGGTGTTGATGCATACGGCTATTTTGTTAAGTGAGATAGAGCAATGGGTGGGGAAAAATCGGCATGCAGATAGGGTAAGCAGTTTCATACAGGATAATGAAAGAACGAGCAGCACTAGGGCGAGGTGTCACAGCTTGTGAGGGGGGTTACTAATCATATTTTGTTTAAAACGTGGGACACATTTTAAACAGATAACAGCTGAACACTGACTATCACATCCACACTGGTTATGTCAGTCTTCATCAACACAGAGCCCAGTGTCCTCTCGTACCCAAACCCACCCCCCAGGCTCCTCCCTGCGGCGGACCAGACCACTGTCGTCTGGAGGAAGCAATGAGGTAATGTTTCTCTCTGGGTCATGTGACCTCCCCGACCTGCAGGTTTCCTGGGCCCAATCTGTCTGCAGTATCGGGTGCAACGTTTTTCTGAGCTCCCGATTGGGTCTGAGCAAGCATGGTTGTCTTGGTTTCCCATCATGGTCAGACGACAAGCTAATTATACAGACACTCCAACTTCACCCCATTCACTGTGCTTGTGTGTATGCGTGTATTTCTGTATGAGTGCATCTGTGCGTAGGAGAGCGAACGTGTGTGTGTCTGCATGTGTGCGTACATGTGTGCGTACGTGAGTGTGTGTGTATATGCATGCATGCGTGTGTGTGTAAGTGTGTGTGTGCATGTATCCTGTCCTGTCCCTCTCTCCCTTCCAGCAGAGTGTAGGTAACAGGAGTGAGTAATGAGTATACTGACTCCCAGAAAAATAATGAATGTTCCTGCACCATCAGTCTGCAGCCAGCTCAGCCAGGACTCAGCTCAGCCTCACAATCACTTCTTATTACAGCTCCAGAGATCAGCATGTCACTGTAGCCCTGCTCAGGCAGCGACGGCGTGGAGGAAAGCCGATGGACCAAGGAATTAACCCCATGTGTGGATGTTTCTGTTGTTTGCTTTTTTTTGCCAGTATCAGAATGTTTGTGACTTAATGCTGAGACCAGAGAAGCCTTTAACCATCGGCTCCATTCTTCAGCTTACCATACAGATCACTGTCAGCCAGGGGTGTGTGTGTGTCTGTGTGTGTGTGTGTGTGTGTGTGTATGTGTATATGTGGGGGTGTGTGTGTGCGTGTGTGCGTGTGTGCGTGCGTGCGTGGGTGAGTGTGTGGGTGTGTGTGCATGTGTGTGTGCATGTGGGTGTGTGTGTGTGAGAGAGGGTGTGTGTGTGTGTGTGTGGCTCAGCCTGGGACCCTCTCCCCAGCGGAAGGCGCTCTCCAGTACTGCCTCACAATGATCACCTGTTAACAAGTGCATGATAAAATCTTTTGCAGTGATATTCTTTCGCAGTGACATTAGCATGCTCCCACCATATCACTGTTTCCCTTTGATTTTCCTCTTCATTTCTGCTCAAGTGACACATCTGGTCTAACTTCCAGGCATGGCCTTTTAATTCACCCAGTGTTCAGTTGATAACATAGTCATGAACAATTAATTAATGGCATTATTGATAAAATGTGAAATGATGGGCTGACCAGGAAACAAAACAATCAGCAGCTCTCCAGGCCACGTTTTCATCCATAAAAATTCAAATAAGGGCCCTTTCACACAGGAACTTTGGATGTGTAAAAAAAACGCACCAGAAAGTCAAAAGAAGAAACTGTTTTCGTTTCCCTCCGATGAAACGCTGTAAGACATGGAGTTTGTGCGCCCTCTAGTGGTTGGTTAGTAAGTGTTTCCAGTTTTGCCAAAGCCGGCTGAATTATAAACTACTGTCAAGATAGTTTACAGTTCCACTGTTCTTATTCAGCTCTTACTAACTGCTTAATCATCAGATGTAAAATATTTGGAAATGATTTCTGTTCTAAACTGATTTAATCTTTTAAATGTTACAGGAGTCTCTTCCAGATGCCGATGGATTGTTGATATGATCTGCGTTCTTAAAGAGCTGCAGGATTTTTAATACCCCCAGGTCGCCCTCCGATCAGATGCATAATTAATAATATATGCATGCAGCTCTTTAAGAACGTGACATGTGCATAATTAAGAAGCAATGTGGAAACTGACGATCACGAAACTGACGACATTTTAGAAAATAAATGAACAAAACTTTCACAAATGGCTCCAAATTTCAATGTTGTGTCATCATAACTAATCTATGATAATCAACCACAACTGTCTTGTTGAAACTATAGCTCTGTACAATTCTATGTTTTATAAAATACTTCAGTCCTGACTGACTAGTGGAGCAAAAGTGGAGCAAAAAGAGCACGTTATTGGTTGAGGAAGCTCTTTGATCTAATCACAGTTCTTGTCACTGAACTTGCACGTGCAGACATTTGAACAGGCGCTTTTGGCGTCGCTAATTTTGGCCCTAAAGTTCTGAATTCCAGCGCTTTTCAACGTCACCTGAGACAAGTCGCCTAAAGTTTACTTTTTCATGTTTCTGTAGCTGACATGCGTGAGATGTTGAGGGTACATGAGGCAGGACCGGTTCCCCAGCATTGGTGCAGGTACATCTACCGTTTGATGTTTTGAAAAATGAATACCTTCTCACTGTAATGGAAATGACTGGCGGCGAGTGGCAACACCCACGAGAGGTTCAAAAATCATGCGCTGGCGACAGTAATTCATTCTCCTTGTAAATATTATTCATAAATTGGAAATGTATCAGATGTAGAGTTCGAATATTAAGCAAATTAGAAGTTATATTTACTATGATGCAATCGCAATGTCTCTCCTTCCGCTATATTTTTGGAATCCAGACACAATGTTTAGTTGTCTTAACCCACAGTTTATGTTATAGCTGCAACATGGACTCATATGAGATAGGATTTCCCTATTTGCGTTTTATTTTTCCCGATAAAAATCGATTTGGTAAAAAGCTGCTTTCTCTGTTTCTGAGACTATTGACATAAACTAAAACTGTCGCCCAAATTACAGCCTTTCAACAAACCAGACTGTTTTTTAATTATTCAAAAGAGGAAACCGCACTTTTTTTATACATGTCCATTCTTGCTGAATACCTGCTTCCTGACCAGGGGTAGAGAAAGATGACAGGTGATACAACGCTTAATTTCAGGATAATACAACTTTAAAATAAAAATGAAATGTTGAATGATCGAAGTGTCGCTGAACCCTGCCTTAGATCACCTCTTTTTGCCGCTTAGGTTCCCTGGCAGCGCGTCGCAATGTAACCCCCTGGGGCTGGCAATAGTCGCTTATCTGTATCACTTCAAAGATAAGCGATTGTTTTTTCCCAGGGGTGGAACCATCGTGATCGCTGTCGGGAAAAGTAAACGTGTTTACTTAGTGTTTATATGGCTGGTGATTGGCCAGGACAGGTTTCATCTGTCCTAGTTACCCACCTCATTTCCGATGGCAGGTCCCTTCGTGGAGCTGCGCCTGACCTCCGGCCCACTGGGAGAGGAGGAAATTGGCGTCAACATGCGACACAGCGGGGCAGGAAAAATGGTCCGTCTATAATTCCCTAACTTTTTCTGGTGTATATGTTTCCTCCCGTGTTAATTCTTCTCCCGCCACAAAGCGCCCGAGGGGGTTAACGAGGGGAAAGCGACGCGGGACGGCTGGATATAATGTCATCGTATGACAGAAACTTAGATCTGAGTTTCCTAAGCGGGGAAGAAGCGGACTTGGTTCGCGAAGTTCTGGAGCGTGACAGGCGACTGAACAAGAGAGAAAAGGAGAGAGTTGAGTGAGTATGAAATAAATTAAATAAATATTAATTAATGTTAGTGATGAAAACCATGTATTCCCTTTTGAAGCAAAAATAAAATGATTGAAGTTCCTTTACATTAAGATAACTGCATGTTCTCCTCTTTGCTCAGTGATAATGAGGGATTCTTTTTCTTTTTTTGACATTGATGTTGCCAGGGCAACTATTTCGGCTGGCTCGCCAGACAGTATGCGTAATCAAATGCAAAAACTGGAGCGTTTTCGTGTTTCATGAATTTACAAAAAAAAACCTGACCTACAAGTATAGCCGTTTTGCACCGAAGATAACCAAATGAGTTTCCTTTTCTGGCTGCCAGTGTAAGTGTATGTGACAAGATCCTCGATTCTAAAAGGTACACTGTAAACGGAAATTGCACCACGCGTGGATACATCTTTCTGAATGGTCATCGGTGAGTCTTGATACCCAAAATACTTCGGGCAAAAGTCTCGCACTTTCTCCGTTTAGCTGCCTTGCACTGAAAGGGCTTGTGATTCCAGTACTTCGCAGTGGCTGAAGTGTTTAAGGAACACAGACGTGAACACGAGAAAGAATAGCGCATACCCTCAGTGTTCAGACGTATTGACAGAGAATGCAGTAGCCCGGGGCTGTGCGAGGCTTAGACATTGAGCCACTCGTTACCTGCAGAGAAACTGTAACTTCAACTTTAGCCTTACTCCTGTTTGAACTTGGCGGTGATTAAGGCGTGCACACCATCATATAGCTCTGATTTAATGTGACTGTTGATAACTGTATAATGTAATGAGTGCCTATTAGCTCATTTTATTAACAGATTCGAGGCATGGAAATGAAGCATGTGTTATCCATATAGCCTTCTAACTGAGGGTTGCCACTTAAAAGCCTGATTCAGAAGCCACGAAATAGTCAAAAACAACTCTGGATTTGTATCAATCCTTGATACAATTAAATGTTTATTTATTTATTTATTTATTTATTTATTTATTTATTCCGCAAAACTAACTTTAGACTTGACAAAAGTGTCACTAATTGGTCCACATGGTTGTTATGTTTTAGCCATTATTTAGCAGTGCTAATGTTTGAGAGCCACTGTGAAAAACAATTACCCATGAAAAACGGGTTAATCCCAGGAGAAAGACTAGCAAAAGCATTAAATCTTCACTCCATTATCTAATTAAAACTTTGTGAAATTACATTAATGTGTATTTAACGATCATAATGCTTAATAACATTGTGACTGCTTTGCTGCTCCTGTTTGTTTTGGTTGTGGTGGGTTTACCTGGTTACAGTGTCAGGATAATGGGGATATGTATGTAAAAAACACACACACTGACTGATAAACAATATTGTGGTTTAGTAACTCAGTAAAAAATACCAGAAAACTCCTTTAATTGTTTGTGATGACAAGGGTGACTATTTATTATAATTATAATTATTGTTGTTGTTGTTTTCAGTGGTTGTAGTAATGTTAGTATGATTACTATTATTGTCATTAAGGATATAAGTCACCTACCTCGCCTTTGATGTTCACACCTGGTGCTGCAGTCACAGAGAGCGCTGTGCTCAGAGTGTTGTGAGAGTGCTGCAGTCACAGAGAGCACTGTGCTCAGAGTGTTGTGAGAGTGCTGCAGTAACAGAGAGCACTGTGCTCAGAGCAGAGAGCACTGTGCTCAGAGTGAGAGTGCTGCAGTAACAGAGAGCACTGTGCTCAGAGTGTTGTGAGAGTGCTGCAGTAACAGAGAGCACTGTGCTCAGAGTGTTGTGAGAGTGCTGCAGTAACAGAGAGCACTGTGCTCAGAGCACTGTGTTCAGAGCGTTGTGAGAGTGCTGCAGTAACAGAGAGCACTGTGGTCAGAGAGCACTATGCTCAGAGTGTTGTGAGAGTGCTGCAGTAACAGAGAGCACTGTGCTCAGAGTGTTGTGAGAGTGCTGCAGTAACAGAGAGCACTGTGCTCAGAGCGTTGTGAGAGTGCTGCAGTAACAGAGAGCACTGTGCTCAGAGTGTTGTGAGAGTGCTGCAGTAACAGAGAGCACTGTGCTCACAGTGTTGTGAGAGTGCTGCAGTGACAGAGAGCACTGTGCTCACAGTGTTGTGTTGTTGGGGTGAATCGCTCTGCCTCGCGCCCAGGTCTCTGTCAGTGATCTAGCGCCCAGGTCTCTGTCAGTGATCTAGCGCCCAGGTCTCTGTCAGTGATCTGTCAGTGATCTCGCGCCCAGGTCTCTGTCAGTGCTCTGTCAGTGGTCTTGCGCCCAGGTCTCTGTCAGTGGTCTCACGCCCAGGTCTCTGTCAGTGATCTGTCAGTGATATCGCGCCCAGGTCTCTGTCAGTGATCTGTCAGTGATATCGCGCCCAGGTCTCTGTCAGTGATCTGTCAGTGATATCGCACCCAGGTCTCTGTCAGTGATCTGTCAGTGATATCACGCCCAGGTCTCTGTCAGTGGTCTCACGCCCAGGTCTCTGTCAGTGGTCTCACGCCCAGGTCTCTGTCAGTGATCTGTCAGTGATATCGCGCCCAGGTCTCTGTCAGTGATCTGTCAGTGATATCGCGCCCAGGTCTCTGTCAGTGATCTGTCAGTGATCTCGTGCCCAGGTCTCTGTCAGTGATCTGTCAGGTCGTGTCTGTGCTGCTCTTGGCCCACAGCAGTGGCAGCGGCAGCAGCAGGGCCTCACATTGCATTATGGAGCGCTTAGCACTCATTATCTCTCATTATTAGGTGGGTACAGGCTCGTACAGGTGCCTGTTTGGTAAAGGTAATTTATTGCCTGGAGCAGGTAAGCAGGGGATCTGTGAACTGAACAGAGTCAAATCTGCAGCTCTGTTTCCAGCGGCCTCCTGATACCGTTCTTCCGCCGAGGATTTTGTGTTTCATACCTGAGGTTGTGTAACACTGGCGTGCACCGTATCTCTGACATGTGATTGACAGATAGTTCCCGGGAGGCGGAGGTTGGGGACAGGAGGGGAGGGGAAGGGGAGGGCGTGGTCTGGTTTTACAGAGAAAAGCGCTGGGCTTTTGGCTGCAGCTGATTGGTGGAGCTGCAGCTTGGCTGTGCTTTGCGTTAGAGGGTGTGTCTTAGGTGGAGGAAAGCAGAGCGGCGTGCCTGAACGTGTCAGACCCAGAACGGCGTCCACAGAACGGAGGCGCTTAGCGTGCACAGCACAGCACAAGTGAAAGGACGCACCGTAAACCCACACACCTCCCGCTCAGACCGGGCTGCCTTCCCCTGCAGCCCTCTCTACACCTTAGAGGAGAACCTGAACCTTCTCCGGCACTGGGCTTGGGTCAGAACCGTAAGTGATCTGTGAGGAGCCTCGGTGAGCAGGTGTTTACTGGTTCATGATTTAGCATAGGAGAGAGATAGCGATACAGTGTAGAAGTAAGATTGTTTTGATTTGGCATAGGCATCCAGTAGTTGGTGATCTGTTGTAGATGGCTGATAGTTTGTGATTTGGTGTAGGTTAGCAATACTTTCTGAATTGGTGTCGGAATGCGATATTTTGTGATTCACTGGTCTGTCGGATAATTTGTGATTTGGTAGGGATGTCTATTTCACTCAGGTAGTGTTTTGTTCCTGTATGGAGGAAAGGACCTGAAAAGGTTTCACAAAATCTTCAGTGCCAGTACAGTTTGTGTGTGTGTGTGTGTGTGTGTGTGTGTGCGTGTATGTTTTGTGTATGTTGGCACTTTGGTTTTGTACAGGACCATAGGCAGGCATAGGTGAGGTTTGGCATTTGATGTTTTCTTTGGCGTTTGGGTTTGCCCTCTGAGGACTTGTTGTTGTTCGGCTGGATTCCTGGATTCATGTTCACATGATGAACCTCTCTGCCCCCCCCCACGCTCTCCAGGAGGCTCAAAGGGACCCAGGGGGTCTGGCCGTGGCTGAGGGCTGAATCTCTGCAGGGGGCCAAGGACCTCCCGCCCAGCCTGAGACACCTTCCACAGAAGCCAACGAACCTCAGGATCAAAAGCACAGGTGAGCTGTGATACCTGGGAGACTCACTTATTAGATGACAATGGGGGGTGAGCTGGACAGACACCTGACCTCATAGGCCATGATTGAGCCCTGCAGGTGGACAGTACAGACTAGAGGCTTGGGAGGACACCATGTCTGTTTGTGTTTATGTGTGTGTCCTTTAAGAGTGTGTGTGTGTGTGTGTGTGTGTGTGTGTGTGTGTGTGTGTGTGTGTGTGTGTGTGTGTGTGTGTGTGTGTGTGTGTGTGTGTGAGTGTGAGTGTGTGTGTGAGTGTTGAGAATATGTTTAGGTTCATACGTGTGCAGGTGTGAGTGTGTGTGTGTGTGTACTTCTGTTTGTGTGTAAATGTGCAGGTGTGTGTGTGTGTGTGAGTGTGTGTGTGTCCTTTAAGAGAAGGAGCTAGAGAGACTTTTGAGTGCGTAACTGTGTATGTTTGTGTGTGTGTGTGTATTGAGAATATGTTTAGGTTCATATGTGTGCAGGTGTGCAGGTGTGAGTGTGTGTGTGTACTTTTGTTTGTGTGTAAATGTGCAGGTGAGTGTGTGTGTGTGTGTGTGTGTGTGTGTGTACTTTTGTTTGTGTGTAAATGTGCAGGTGTGTGTGTGTGAGTGTGTGTGTGTGCAGGTGAGGGAGTTAACTCTAGGCTCTTTGCCCATTCAAAGGTAATTATCTTTAACAAAAGCGTCCTCCTCCTCCTATTGGAGGGGACTTGTATAGAACTGAACTGGCTCCTGAGGTACACAGTGTACTGTGGTTTGCTAATGGTACTTTAATTACATGTGTGAGCGAAAAAAAAACATTCAAATGAGGATGCGTAATCTATGAAAGTTCAGGGTTTGACCTCACCTGAATGGGGCAGGGTTGACCTCACCTGAATGGGGCAGGGTTGACCTTTTGACCTTCTGTGCTGAAGGTGGGGGGGGGGGATATCAGAGAGCCATTGCTGCTTTGCATATACTGACCCCCCCCAGGCCCCAGCTGCTTAGTTACCTACAGCTGAGCTGTCTCAAGTCAAGGCTTGATTTATCACTGAATACTCCCTGGTAAACGAGAAGCCGAGCTGGTTCAAATGGGCCTGTTCTGTTTATCGTTTGTTCTTATGTTCTTAAGTTCTCCTTGAGCTAATCCTAGCCTGTTCTCTCTTATTCAGTCTGACGGTGTAGGAGAATGTGCTGACGGAAAATAGGTCAAATGACATGAAAACAAGCAACGGTAAAAAAAGAGAGTGGCTGAAAACCGCTGAAGGGAATGCCACTTCCACACACGGAATGGCTCACTTTTCCATCAAAGCTAGAGGCTTGCCTTACTCACAGTTTCCATGGCTATCTGTTACCTTTCTGTGTAGAGTATGTTCACACATTATGGGGCCAGAGAGGGAGAGTACAGGTCCGCTGACGTCACTCGCTGTTATTGTCTTTGAAAACTGGCAGGTGTGGAGCTTCTGTGGTCAAGTGGAGAGTATGCCCCAATTTTGTCGATATATGACACACTTTCTAGACAAATTATGTTACTGCATAATGAATTTGACTCAGAGAGACTCATTTGACTGAAGCAGTTATGAAACCAGAACCTCTTATGATTGGCTGATTGTCTCATCTACATCAGCCTCAGAGCGTGATGCGTAAGACTTACAGCGCTTCGCATGCTCGATGTCGCAGCTTCATCGGCCGTCTCCGGCTGAAAATACCTGTCCATTATTGCTGTTCTCCTCCCACCCCTGTGCCGGGTAGAGTCTGATCACAGGAGAGAGGTACATTCCCCAATGAAGGGTGGAATACATTCATCAATCAAGCAAACTTTCCCTTTTCAAGTCCCGCAAAAATTCACTGTGCTCTGCTATGCAGCTACCAGTGGGACAGGAATTGTGACGTGCTGGAAACCCAGTGACACAGATGAGATGTTTTTTCCTCAAGTATGGAATTTCATGTTCATATAAAGGGAGCACATTCCTGTGATGTGAGCTGAATCTGTGAGAATATGTTGTTTTTCAGGCTCATTCTCACTCATCATGCAGTATTATATCTGGGAGCTCTGGGTGTGGAAACACAACCTTACATTTCATACCTTTCAGAGGATACCTGAGACTGTATTTTTAAAGACCAGAAATTCAGCAAAAATGCAGGCCTTCTTAAGGATATCAGGAATAAACTAAATCATCATTGAGACTGTATTTTTGTGTGTGTGTGTGTGTGTGTGTGTGTGTGTGTGTGTGTGTGTGTGTGTGTGTGTGTGTGTGTGTGTGTGTGTGTGTGTGTGTGTGTGTGTGAAGCACAGATCAATGTATGTATGTGTTTCTCATTATGTGTTATATATAAGGTGAGACTGGCAAAGCTGTGATTGGCCGGATGTACAGGGTGTGGCGCATATGCTGTATCAGTAAGGGTATAGGTTTTGACCTACTGTGCACTTATGAGCGAGGCCGGTGGGGGTGCATCGCAGCACACCTGAACACCTGTCCAGTCTGTCTCAAGCACTCCCTGGATAACACACCTGCTGAGGAGAGTCTGAAATGACAGGGTAAGGAGGAGGCCCAGCCCAGCCCAGCCCAGTCCAGCCGGCTCAGCTCAGCTCAGCGCTGCAGAATGCATCCCCAAACAAAGGTGGGGTATTTAAGGACCTTCAGGAATGTGGTGCACTGCAATCAGACTCCACTGTTTACTGCGGGCACTGCACTGGTCTCACACGGGCTGCTGGGTAATGTGACCCTCATGCTGAAGGTGGCCAGATAAACTCAGGATTCCTGAATCAAAGCCTAAACAGAGCTCAGCAAAAGTCGGGATGGGATGCCAAATTGACACTGGACCTGCTGTGGAAATACTTTACAAAACAGCAATTACAAAAAAATAAATTGGGGCTTTTAAGAGTCACTGAAAGTAATCAAGCCTTCAGAAGGATAGATATCATAACCAGTGAGAAATGTTTTGTTTAGAATTCAGAAGTTTAAGAGAAAAAAGCTCTGCTTTGTAGTACCAAACCCAGGCGTTGAATTATCTGTTCTTTTGTTATGCATTTCACAAATGAGAAACAATAAAGTTTGCCAAACACTGTGTTATCTGTCAGTGATATATGCTCTGCTCATGAACATGAGGCGGCTTTATTTTCCTAACTGGTTCTGTGAACTCCTCTGTCACCCACTATTTGCTTCCCAGTATTTTTTCACTAGTATAACCAGGAAGTACATTTGCCTGGAGGATGCCCTTGAGCCTGTGTTTCCCAGTTTTGTAGCCTGTGTTCACCTGTGCTCACCTGTGGCTTAGCCTGTGATTCCCTGGTTGATGTTGCTGTTTTCCTGTCTTAAATTCTGAGTGTTCTTCCCTCGCAGGAAGTGACATCGTAGGGTTTTGTCTGTTGACTTAACCAGGTTTGGCCTTCCCTTTCCAGAGCTCTCCACTCCGCACAGACAGAGTGCCCCCTCGCTCCTGAACGGCTCCTCCTTCCGGACAAAGTTCACATCCTTCTTTACCTTCAGGTTCTCGTACAGAAAGGGCAACGCCAAACAGGACAGCACAAGAGAGGACTGCGCTGATGTTGAGAGGTGAGTCACAGGAAGGATTTACACCTGGGTCACCTGCCTGACACACTTTTACATCTGGTTGCCTAGTTAGCAATCAGGTAACTAGCTAAAGGGTGATGTTCCATGAGCAATTTCTGATGGCTCACTCTTTTACCCCCAATGTAACAGTTTTCCAAAAACACCATATGTACAGTAAGCTTTCACCAAGGCATAAGTCTTACTTAGACTTTCATTCCTGCCGTGGCATAGACATAACACTGTAGCCGGGTAGAACATCCCATGTGTGTGCCTGTCTAATTCTCACCAAGAATACAGGTATACAGGGAGACATTACCTTATATGGGCTGTGAGTGAGGTTTGCTTTAGAAGGTCGTGGAGCTTCCTGTAAGTTTGCATTCCTTTTAAGTCTGCCTTTGAATCAGAACGCTGTCTTACGCAGGGTCGATTGGGAGAAGGGCATGTCTACCTTTGAGTTCTCTTCTGGAGTACTGGGTAAGAAGAGACTCAAAGGTGGATCTGATGGATGTTTGCAAACCGCTTTTAAGAGAATGATAAGGCAGACTGGCTGCAGAGACAGTGTGGGGTTTAAACACACACCCAGTCAGCCTCGGTGGAAACTGGTTCCTCTCTGACGCTGAAAGCATTTCCAGTAAATGATTAGCAGGAATTGTGAGGTAGTCATAGACTCATCATTCCAGGAGTGACACAGTGACACCTTCACGATAGCTCACAGGGGCGTGCCCTGCTCTCATTATCTCATTGAAGTGAACATGGGCTGTTTTTGTCCTCTGCTCTTCAGCAAGCAGTGAGTGGAGTCTGCTTGTGTAACTCACTTCAGAGAGGGTGCCCTGCGCTGTTCTCACTCAGACTCTCTGAGTTAATGAACATCAGCAAACGCAGCAATAAAGAGTAAACAGCATTATCCCGGGTCTAGCCACGGTATCCTCACACATCGGCTGTTTTTCATAGCTGTCCTGGATGATTTTTGGAGACTTTACAAATGTTGTCAACGGCAGCCGTAGGTGTTTGTCCTCTTGGCTTGGCTTAGCTTGGGTTGTCTGGCAGGGTTGTCATGGCCTGCAGGCTTTGGGCCTGAAGTGCACTGAACCTGGCCCTGTCTCCACATGTAAAAAAAACTCCACAGAGCTTCTCCAGTGTTGCGGTAATGGGTGTGTACATAGCACAGCGCCCCCTACTGCATGTGCTGGATTTGAAAGATGGAGAGAGCGTGTTTGTCTGTGTTTGTCTGTGTGGGCATGTGCGTGTGAGAAAGAAAGTGTGTCTGAGCTTGTGTGTAAGTGGGTGAGTAAATGTGTGTGTGTGTGTGTGTGTGTGTGTGTGTGTGTGTGTGTGTGTGTGTGTGTGTGTGTGTGTGTGTGTTTGAGACAGTTCACATATGTGTTTGCATACGCATGTGTGTGTGTGTTTTTGAGACTGAATGCCCATGTATTTCTGTGTGTGAATGTGTTATGATTTATGAAGCTAATGTTTCTCATCTGTGAAAACTGTCACCCACTGCACCCACACAGCAGGTAGTACTGAGAAACAGTACACCCATGGATAGGGCTCCAGGGAGAGTCCTGCTGGCAGCCAACGATGTTTAGGAGTTTAATTGTTTCCTTAGAGCCCATAAAAGACACTGAAGAGCGTTCAGCCACATTCTTCATACAGAAATGCAGAGAGGAGTTAATCTATAAAATATCTGTCAGCGCGCTGTCACAGTTATGCAACAGTCTGTGTGATACGCTGTAAACGCTGTCGATCTCCGTCTCTGTTTTCCCCACAGCTGCCGTCCTGCTGACACAGTAAGGCCAGGATCTGAAGCTGGAGAACACACTGAGGTGCTGATGATAAATATATACATTATTATATAGCATTTAATAACCTTTTTATTTAAATATGAATTTGTATACAAGGTTCTTTGAGTCTGAAACTCATGCCAACGCTGATAAAATTATAAAAAACACTTATGCAATAGTCACCCAGTCACATTCACCCACACCCACACACATGCACATACACACACAGGCATGCACACTCACACACACACACACACAGGCATACACACACACAGGCATGCACACTCACACACATATGCACACACACACACTCACACAAACACACAGGCATGCACACTCACACACATATACACAAACTCACAGGCATGCACACTCACACACATATGCACACACGCACAGGCATACACACTCACACACATATGCACACACACACACACACACACACACACAAGCAGGTGTACAATAACGTGAAGCTGTTGAAGCTCGCGACGGCGCAGAAACTGGCACAGACGATGACGCAGGAATGTGTTTGGTCCAAGCCCTGAACTTTGGCCTAGGGCGAATTGGCAGATGAGTGTTTATGCGCTCGGCCACACCCTTTATAAGCGTTTTACTGCGCTGAATGCGCTACACCCCTCTCTGAGGAATCCACGGGTCCCCACTGTCTCAGAACAGTCTCAGGGTCCTCCCAGCCCACACTGACTGTCTTCTAAACCCTGCGCTGTGGTTGGCTATCGGTCAGCGAAATGGTTTGGCTCGGTATATCCTGAGTGGGTTAATCAAAGAAGCAGTCCGACTGGACTGATTTGCTTGGGAAGCTCTCTGCGGCTTCCTCCACCTGTACACGCAAGGACAGGAATTTCAAGAAATTTTGCATGCAGCAAGAGCTTGTGGTTGTGTGCCAGCTCGTTGCATTTAGACTCAAACAGCTTTAATTTATGGATTAAAAATGCACTGGGCGAATGCTGATTATTAGGGTTATTACGGTTAGGGTTACGATTAGGCTTATTACGGTTTGGGCTGGTATTAGGGTTATTACGGTTAGGGTTACGATTAGGCTTATTACGGTTTGGGCTGGTATTAGGGTTATTACGGTTTGGGTTACGATTAGGCTTATTACGGTTTGGGCTGGTATTAGGGTTATTACGGTTAGGGTTACGATTAGGCTTATTACGGTTTGGGCTGGTATTAGGGTTATTACGGTTAGGGTTACGATTAGGCTTATTACGGTTTGGGCTGGTATTAGGGTTATTACGGTTAGGGTTACGATTAGGCTTATTACGGTTTGGGCTGGTATTAGGGTTATTACGGTTAGGGTTACGATTAGGCTTATTACGGTTTGGGCTGGTATTAGGGTTATTACGGTTAGGGTTACGATTAGGCTTATTACGGTTTGGGCTGGTATTAGGGTTATTACGGTTAGGGTTACGATTAGGCTTATTACGGTTTGGGCTGGTATTAGGTTATTACGGTTAGGGTTACGATTAGGCTTATTACGGTTTGGGCTGGTATTAGGGTTATTACGGTTAGGGTTACGATTAGGCTTATTACGGTTTGGGCTGGTATCAGGGTTATTACGGTTAGGGTTACGATTAGGCTTATTACGGTTTGGGCTGGTATTAGGGTTACTACGGTTAGGGTTACGATTAGGCTTATTACGGTTTGGGCTGGTATTAGGGTTACTACGGTTAGGGTTACGATTAGGCTTATTACGGTTTGGGCTGGTATTAGGGTTATTACGGTTAGGGTTACGATTAGGCTTATTACGGTTTGGGCTGGTATTAGGGTTATTACGGTTTGGGTTATGATTAGGCTTATTATGGTTTGGGCTGGTATTAGGGTTATTACGGTTAGGGTTACGATTAGGCTTATTACGGTTTGGGCTGGTATTAGGGTTATTACGGTTAGGGTTACGATTAGGCTTATTACGGTTTGGGCTGGTATTAGGGTTATTACGGTTAGGGTTGGGATTAGGCTTATTACGGTTTGGGCTGGTATTAGGGTTATTACGGTTAGGGTTACGATTAGGCTTATTACGGTTTGGGCTGGTATTAGGGTTATTACGGTTAGGGTTACGATTAGGCTTATTACGGTTTGGGCTGGTATTAGGGTTATTACGGTTAGGGTTACGATTAGGCTTATTACGGTTTGGGCTGGTATTAGGGTTACTACGGTTAGGGTTACGATTAGGCTTATTACGGTTTGGGCTGGTATTAGGGTTATTACGGTTAGGGTTACGATTAGGCTTATTACGGTTTGGGCTGGTATTAGGGTTATTACGGTTTGGGTTACGATTAGGCTTATTACGGTTTGGGCTGGTATTAGGGTTATTACGGTTTGGGTTACGATTAGGCTTATTACGGTTTGGGCTGGTATTAGGGTTATTACGGTTAGGGTTACGATTAGGCTTATTACGGTTTGGGCTGGTATTAGGGTTATTACGGTTAGGGTTACGATTAGGCTTATTACGGTTTGGGCTGGTATTAGGGTTACTACGGTTAGGTTACGATTAGGCTTATTACGGTTTGGGCTGGTATTAGGGTTATTACGGTTAGGGTTACGATTAGGCTTATTACGGTTTGGGCTGGTATTAGGTTACTACGGTTAGGGTTACGATTAGGCTTACGGTTTGGGCTGGTTTGGGCTGGTTATTACGATTAGGTTATTACGGTTTGGGCTGGTATTAGGGGGTTTGGGTTATGATTAGGCTTATTACGGTTTGGGCTGGTATTAGGGTTATTACGGTTTGGGTTATGATTAGGCTTATTATGGTTAAGGCTAGGATTAGGCTTATTATGGTTTGGGCTGGTATTAGGGTTATTATGGTTAGGGTTAGGATTAGGGTTATTATGGTTAAGGCTAGGATTAGGGTTATTACGGTTAGGGCTGGTATTAGGGTTTTTACGGTTTGGGTTAGGGTCAGTTTGCTGTTTGATGAAGGCCACTGTCTTCACCACTGATGTTGCAGTTGTTGACTCTGTATGTTTTGTGCTGTTGTATTTGAATTAGGGCCGGTGGCAGGTACATTGAGAAGACCCCTTGCTTACAGTGATTATGTTTGACTCTACACCCTACAGGTAAAGTGTGAAGTCACACCTGACAAAGGAACAGCAGCTTCTTTTGACAAAGAGGAAAGCTGCACTAATGAGGAGCAAGGCCTGCTGAAGGAGGCTGCTACAGGTCCGTGACATCAGGGTTCAGGGGTCAAAGGTCATGGGTACATGTCAATAAAAACTTTCATAGGACACTGTAGTGCATGGGAGATGCTCTTACCACAGAAAAAAAAATTGAATTTAAATGTGAAGTCTGGAGTCTTTTTGAGTGTTAGCAACCTGCCAATTATAAAATGTCTAAATTTCAAACGTCCAAAGCAAAGCATTGTGTGTCATTTATATAATGCTTGAGCTTTACTCCAATACAGAAACAAAGCTAACAAATTTAAACAAAAACTGTGGTTGCAGTCAGGACTCCACTGGCACTGTGGCCTGTGTTTACAGTCGGATTTTCCATGGTTGTGGTCAGGGTCCATTTTCCAGGGAGGAGTGACCAGAGGCTCTGTGTTTGTGTTCAGGTGTAGGAGGCAAACAGACAGAGCCTGCTGGGACAGGACCGGCCTGGCAGGAGGGAAGAGGTCCTGGCGGAGAGCCCAGCCTTGGGCACGGAGCAGGCCAGCACTCATCTACTCATCAGTCCATTTCAGGAGAGGAGGAGGAGGTAACGTCACCTCCTGAGAAGGGGTGGACAGAACCACGTCCGGACCTTAAGGTACCAGAGGAGGTACCGTTTTTTGACCATTCTGGACAAACACCTGAGTGTAGGGGGAACACTGAACCAGAGTCAGTATCACAGACTGTGTCCTGGACCCCAGCGGCGGCCCACCCACAACGTCCCCAACGCAGCCTGTCCCTGCCCTCTCTCCTGTCCGACGGTTACCATGACAGCAAGCCGCCATTGCCGCTCTCCAGCTTGAGCCGCCGCCCACCCGTCGCCATGCTTTCATCAGCGCTCGTCACAGTCCTGGCCCCGCCCTGGAGCGGGCGTTTCCGCAGGCACAAAACAGAGCAGGGGGAGGGGCCGAGGCAGGAGGTGGGGGAGTGGACCCGCTTCCTGAAGCAATGGGGCCCTTACACCAGGGACCCACAGGGGGGTCCCAGCAATGCTACCGCTACGACCTTCCAGCCGCCCCACAGCTTGCAGGAGCAGAGTGTCCAAAACTGGGAGGTGTTCCACCCAGACGAGACTCTCGCCAGGGGCAGATTGAGCTTAGCGGCCTGGCCCTCCACAAACACCCCACTCAGTAAACCAGATGCCCCACCCAAGAGACCCCTGACTAAATCAAGAACGTTGGATAACAGGGAGGGTGCTGGTGTCACCCCTCTCACCCCCCCAGTGACGCCACCTAAGGACTCCTCGCAGTCGCTGGACCAGCAGGGTTACCGGAGGTTGTCCCAGGCCGTGCCGCCCATGTCCCCCTCCACCCGCTACAGAGATAAGGAGGGCATGTTGAGCTCCAAGCCCACCACCAGCAGCCTGCTGCTGTCTCTGAGACGGCTGGGCTCCGCCAAGGGGAACCCCAGCACCGGGCAGCCGTTCACGGAAACTCCGCCACCTTCCCCAGACAGTCCTGCAGAGGGGGACCCTAGCACAGGCCCGTCCATAAGACAGGGACAACTGCCCCCATCCCCAAGGCGGAGCGGCCGCAGGGACCTGACGGAGTGGTTGGACTTCCTGAACACCCAATCCCTGATGCGCAGAAACACACTCCGCTCGTCTGCCTGGAGGAAGCGAGGCCAACAGAGCGATGACAGCATCCTCCCTGGTAACACCACGGCCACCACCAATCAGAACCAACTCAATCCCAGCAACTCCACAAATTCGACCAATCGCAACATACTAACCCCCAACAACACTGTGGCTGCCACTAACCAAAATGTACTCACCACCACCACCACCACAAATGTAACCAATCGCAACCTGCTCAACCCCAATTGCAACTCAGTCAACCCCAGCAACAGCACAACCATGACCAATCACAACCTACTAATCCCCAACAAAGCTGTCACTGTAACCAGCGCCAGCAGCACTGGGACTGGCTCAGGAAAACCCACAACCATCACCCCCAGCAACACTGTAACCGTCACTAACCACAATCTACTCCGCCCCAGCAACACTGTGAGCAGCACCAGTAACAACATGACAGGTGCTGACATCACCATGGGTTCCACCAACCTTAACGTAGTCAGCCCCAACCGTCCTGAAACCGGTACCGGCAAGACCGCAGCCAGCCTAAGTCAGAGCCTGAGCAGGTCCGCCACTCACGATCAAACGCTCAGTGTTCTGAACACCTATAACCTTCTGAAAACCAGCACTCTCCCTCCTCCCAGTACCCCGAGCAGCCCAGACACCATCATCTCTGACAGAAATCTCAGAATCCCATCCGCTGTCAAGACACCCATCACCACAAACGCGGTTGACACCCGCAAGACCTTCAGCACTCCCAGTACCCCTGTCAGCCCCAGTTCCCCACTAAACTTCTGCACCCCCAACTCAGCTGGCATCCCCAACATCCCCAAAACTCCCAATACTGCTGCCAGCTCTAAACCTCCACTAAATCTCAACACAACCACTTCCAACAACCTCAAGAGGATTAACACCCAAAATTCTCCCATCAGCTCCAAACCTAAACTAAACCTTAACACACCTTTCATTTCCGACACCTCCCAAAGCCCTGGCACCCACGATTCTCCTATGAGCTCCAAACCTAAACTAAACCTCAACACACCTATCATCTCCAACACGACCAAAAACCCTAAAACTCCCGATGCTGCTGCCAGCTCTAAATCTCCACTAAACCTCAACACAACCTTCACTTCTAGCACCAACACCCACAATTCTCCCATCAGCTCCAAACCTCCACTTAACCTTAACATGCCCTTAATTTCCAACACCCTCAAGAGCTTCAACACCCAACATTCTCCTGTCAGCTCCAAACCTCCACTAAACCTCAAGACACATTTCGACTCCAACTCCCTTAAGAGCCCCAACACCCACAATTTGCCTCTCAGCCCCAATTCCTCACTAACTGTGAACACACCCTCCACCCCAAACGCTCCTAAGAGCCCCAACATTCCCAATACTTCGTTAGTCTCCAGGCCTCCACTAAACCTAAACACACCCATCACCTCCAACACCCCCAAGAGCCCCAATCCCCCAAACAGTCCTGTGAGCCCCAAGTCCGCTCAAACCCTGAACACCACTGTTAATCCAGACATCTTCAGGTCTCTCAACAGCCCAGTGAGCTCAAACCATCCCAGTAACTTTTACACTAGAAACAGTCCCAACACACCAGTGAGTCCCAAAACAATTAGCAGTCCCCTCTACACCTACTCCACCTCCTCGCCATGGGCACAGCCTGCAGGGGAGAGGGTAGGCCCAAACTCTCTCTCTGGGGGTGAGAAGAGGGGTGAAACTGAAGTCTGGGTGGCTCGCAGCCCAAGGCTCAGCAGGTCACCTCGCAGTATGGAATCCCCTACCGTTTTCTCCTCCCTCCGAGCGGCCAGTCTGAGCGGGAGGCTCTCTGATTGTGGAGACCCCAAATCCAGCCCCTCGTCCCCAGATCCAGACCCGACATTCATCTCCTGGAGATTCCACTACCACCGAGGCCCCAGCCCCATCCGTAAATTCACCTTCAGCAACAGCGGGGAGAGCCAGCGCCCCCAGAAGAACGCCCCTCCACTGTCCCCATCATCTTCCCTGCCAGAAAGATACAGGCTGTTGGTCTCTCCCGTATCCACTCTCAGGTCAGCCCACCCACCGTACAAGAACTCAGAATCCCAGCCCCCCCTCCGCTCACCCGGCCACGGGCCTGGGTCATGTGACGGGGTGTGGGCTGTTCGCATGGTCAGCGCTGGTGACGTCTCCAGTCCCGGCCCTGCTGAGCCGCGATCAGGCAAGACAGGTGCCTCGCTTCCTGAGTGGGCTGGAATCCCAGGGCAGGTACACGGCGACAGCCCCGCCCGCCACCACAGAATGTCCAAAAGCGCGTTCCCCTTCCCATCAGAAAGCGAAATTGAAATACCAGCCTCAGAGCCGGATACAGGCAGAACACCCCGCCTCAGTCACAGCGCCTCACAGTGGCTGCAGCCGAGTGTGGCAATTCCCCAGAGCCCACCCTGCCCCAACCATTTCAGCCAATCACCAGTCAACAGCAGAGACTCTCCCACCAATCAGGGCAGCCCGGGAATCGGTACAGGTTTCCAGAGATACGAGCGTAGTCCCCGGTCGCTCACAGAGCATGCCCCAGCTGTCAAGGGTCCTGCTGCCATCCAGAAGAATCCCCCAGAGATGGCGGTTATTAAGAAGCCTGTTTCAGTGCTAGAGGAGCGTGGTCCTGTGTTACCTGCAAAGCACCAGCACAATAAGAGAAGCCCATTAGCGTTCAGAAGAGGGCAGGGTGATGCCAGCCCGCCCACATCTGGCTCCTCCAGAGAGGAGGCTGGCAAAGCCATGACAGCAAGGGGCAAGGGCAGCCACCGAGTGGACCAAGTGCTGACCCGAATCAAAATGACCTTCAGCCCCAAGCGCTTTGAGAACGAATCTCTGACCACGAGTAAAAAGAGCAAGAAAACGCTGCCCCCAGCAGGCAGTGGGTCCAGCCACGTCCCTGAGGCCGGCGGAGCTGGGCGGGCCTCGGACCAGGAGAGCAAAACGGACAACGACGAACTGAGTGGACGGAGCAGAAGCGGCCAGGTTACCCCTCAGCCCACCTGGAGCATGCAGCCCGAGTGTGTGCAGACTGATCTGTGCAACACGGACAACGGTGGGCGTGGTCTGAGAGACGACAATGGGAACCTCACCCGTCAGAGGTACGGCTTACCACCGGGCTGCTGCCACTACATTCACTGTGCATAGAACTACCCATGAACCTTTATTCTGCAAGCTATTAACTATGACAGGCTGTGGAGCTATATGAAAATAAACTGAGGCTTACGGTGCTGTAACAGTGTGAGGTCTTGAGGTGGTTTATTTACATACAGCTGTAAATAAAACAATTTTTAATTAAAAAAATAAAAATATTACAACAAGAATAATTAAGTCATTAAACAAGTCTTATTAAACAAAATGATATAATGTTGTTAAAACATTTGCATTCTGCTCTTATCATAGTCCATCCAAAAAATAAAAAGTCTTCTAAAGTGTTTTCCTAATTTGAGAAATGTCTTTTGGAAAAAAATTATATCTTGGTACTATTTATGTCCAGATTCGAGTAGTGCATTAAACAGCTTCAAAACCTCTTTCCAAAATCTGTCCATGACATGCCATTGCATGTGACTGAAAGTTAATCAGGACCTGTGAAGTTACAACTGTACAGACTCATGATGATATAACTGTAGCAAATTATCTTATTTTCATCACAAACCAAGTTAAAAACCTTCTGGCTGAGGAGGTTATGTAACCAGAGCATAAACTATAGCTCAGCAGATCATGTGCTTCCGCATTAGCACACCGCACCGAGGTTACACCAGGTGAGGTATTTCACTGCCAAAGGCAGCAGGCTCTACAATAAGATGACCTGATAAAGTTTTACATGTTAGGCGTTGCGTTAGGATTTCTCAGTTTCTCAGAAACATTTATTTTATTTATCTTATTTCCTTGTGGCCTTTATGCACTTTGCAGTGTTTCATGTTTGAGAAAGATTGATAGTATTTTTTTTTGTTTGAAGTTGTAAGCTGCTGGTACACAAGTGTACTTAAGGTGTGTGCTTACATTAAAGAGGAGATCCTGCTCTGTATACTATATATATAACCACCCACTTGCGCTCATGGACACACACACGCACGCATGGACACACATACACACACACACACACGCACGCATGGACACACATACACACACACACACACGCACACGCACGCTTGACACACACACACACACACACACACACACACACATGCACGGACACACATTGGCCAGTTTTATGATACTTTGTTGAAGGTGTGAAATTGAGTTTAGAAATACTCCTTTTTCCAAGAGGTTGACATGGTCATTCTCAATAAAACATGGTTAAATATTTTCATAAATAAAACATAAAAATGTAAGCCCCCACACCTCCTTTCTATCTGTTCAGTGCGAAATCAGAAAGATAAAAGCAAAAAGAAAGCAACTGCTTTTTTCCCATCATCAGCACAATGGGAGCAATCAGAGTTGTGGTTAAAGTGTTCAGTGCCGTTGCCATGCCGTGTGCAACCCCAGGCGTCGTCACAATCACTGTCAGCTCGGCTTTGCCAGCTGGCTGGACCATTCTGGCAAAACCAAGGGTGTATCTGAAATAATATGCCATAACAAGTTCCTTCTCACTGATCCAAAATCAATCATCTCCAAGTTTTCATAAGTGTATTTCTTTCTAATGCAATAACAAAAAAAACAACTAACATTTTCAAAAATAAAAACAAATGACAAAACTTGATCCCTGAGGTTGGTGATTTAAGCCCCAGTCCAGCCACAGCAAGAACACCATTGGTGTTGGGCCCTTGAGCGAGGCCCTTAACCCCACATTGCTCCCAGGGGGGATTGGCCCCTGGTTAGCCTAATCAACTGTAAGTCACTTTGGATAGAAGCGTCAGCTAAATGACTGTAAGATAATGCAATGTAATATTTGAAATGTTATTTCCTAATGAAAGGTGCCTCTCTCCTGACAGGTACCCCTGTCCTGACAAGTACGCCACCGTCCCAGGCAGGCTAAGGAGAAGAGGAATCAGCTGGTTCTCCCACGACCCAGAGAACGAGGAGAACGAGAACGTGTTCGACAGCGTTTCCGGCAGTCCGAGGCATGGGAGGCGTAGCGACCCAGAGGGGTGGTGGGCCGGCGGCGTCCATGGCAACGGCTCGAAGGGACTGAAATCCAGCCAACAGCAGGGGCCCCTGCGTGGGTCGCTGTGTAGCCCCTCCCCCTCCCCATCCCCCCGCGATCTCTTCGTCCCACGGTACGGCCGCTCCTTCTCCGTCAGCAGCGTGGTCGCCAGCCGGCCCTCGGGGTGCGAGCGCATCTCCACCGGGCCCCTGATGGGCAGCACAAACGACCTCAGGATGGCGGGCATCGCCATGCCAACGGCGGGGTGGGATTCTGGAGGCGGCCGGCCGGGGAACCTCAACCGGAGCATGTCCTGCAGCCTGGACCGGAACGACTTCATGGAGAGGGTCTGGAACGACTCCCCGTCCCCCACGCCCACTCCGCCCGGGTCCCCCCGCCCCGCCCGGCGCATCAGCTCCTCCTCCACCACCAGCCGGACGTCCCAGGGCAGCTCCTCCCCCAGGAGCCGCCTGCCCTCCCGCGGCTACAAGTCCAGCCTCTCCGCCTTCGAGGAGTCGGACTCGGACTCCACCACAGACGATGAGTACTACCTGAGCGGGGACGGGGGCGAGAGGGAAACCGCGCTCTAGAGATGCCGGCTGCGCGGGGAAGGTGGAGAGCCAACGGTTCATGTCTGGTTTGCGTAACGGCTTCACGTGCAGACTTAAACGCCACTCCCGCCAAAGTTTGCCTCCTGATTTCAGGCAAAGAAACGGCGATAACACAGAGGCAGGGAGCGGTGACGCATGGGTTCGCCCGGTCACTTAGCCTCATGAGCAGCATAGCAACATCACAATCCTGAAATGTGTGGGAACGTCCATCAAGGCCAATGGGAAATCGCTTTAGGAAGAAGTGAGAAAACTGACTTTTACTCTCCAAAGTACTCACACCTTCACTGACATGTCAACTGTTGGACTTGGGTGCAACACCATTCAGAGACTGCAGGATGTGCTATGGCAGCTGAGTCGAGCTGGCCTTTGTTTGCCTCTCCGGTCACAGCCCTGCTGTGTGTACGCTGTTGGGAAGCAGGATGGTGTGTGGGGCAGTGTTTAGGATAGCGCACCTGTACGCAGGTGGTTAGCACGCTGAATGAGGCCCTCCTGATCCTCTCATTGGCTGTGCCGCTCCTTACAGAGCGTTTGAGTAACCAGGCGGCCGCTTACGTTGATAAGACGTTACGCTGTTTATGTTGCATGATGTGTAAGGTGCGTTTTTGGGGACGTGCGGGACTCATAATTATGTGATGTAACAGGGCTTGGCATGGCGTGGATCCAAAGCTGGTACCCCACCCTGCTCTCAGCTGTCACAGATCTGATGGGTTTGGCCACTGCTCATAACTTGCTGAGGGCCCAAAGCTCGAACATCGATCACGCTACCTGGGCAATTAATTGGGCAGGTGAGCAGGAGGGAAAGCTGAGTTTGGCTTGGGTCCTCCTCTCGTTTTGGTTTAAGCTTAACTCTCTGGCTCAGCCATCTGGTTCAGGTCTTATTTTGTGCCTTCTTTGTAGAGGACAGCGATGATCAGCACTGATAGGCTGTAAAAAGGAAGTGTTTCCTAAATTTCCAAATTATGATTCCGAAATTTCAAAAAAGCATAAAGGTGGATTCATGCCATTGACAGACCGTCCATAATGTAAAAATACGGACCACGCTCAGATACCATAGATATCAATAATACCCATGCTGAGATACCACAGATATCAATAATACCCATGCTGAGATACCATAGATATCAATAATACCCATGCTGAGATACCATAGATATCATTAATACCCATGCTGAGATACCATAGATATCATTAATACCCATGCTGAGATACCATAGATATCAATAATACCCATGCTGAGATACCATAGATATCATTAATACCCATGCTGAGATACCATAGATATCATTAATACCCATGCTGAGATACCATAGATATCAATAATACCCATGCTGAGATACCATAGATATCAATAATACCCATGCTGAGATACCACAGATATCAATAATACCGATGCTGAGATACCATAGATATCAATAATACCCATGCTGAGATACCACAGATATCAATAATACCCATGCTGAGATACCACAGATATCAATAATACCCATGCTGAGATACCATAGATATCAATAACAATCAGACACCATGGATATCAAACCATTTCAAGACTTATTCAAACCAATTAGAAACACTTCAGAACATCAGCAGAATGTCATCTTTCTTATTCTGTGGTGGAATAACTTTAAAAAACCCATCTGGGTTGAATGTTGAATCACAATATATTGGTAGATGTCATTATTTGTTCCTTATGTGAGAAACCAAGGAGGGTTCTGAAAAGTGTGTGGAATGCTACAAATTTGGACAGTGATGTTCTGAGAAACGCCTATGAGGTGGAGCTTCTTAAGCCTTTTAACAAACCACACTTACAGAAGTGAACAGGTTATTTCTCAAGTTTTCAGTCTTGTGCTTTTTTGTGTATTATAAATGTATTAATTTCTGTTTTTGGCAGAAAGGGTCTATTCTAAGCCATCTCCACTGGGGGTCTGGGCTTCTATTGCTCTGTTTTGAGCTCAGTTCACTTAATCTGCTGTTAATAACTTTAAAATTAAACAGCACACCTATTTAAACCTATTTAAGCATGTCATTACATGTCATGAACATGTCATTTTTTTCCTGTTTTTTTTTTGTTTGTTTTGGATGGGGGTTTTTGCACTTCTCCAAGTTGGTACTGAGATACCTGGTACTTTATTTTTATGGTCATTCTGAAAAAAATAAACTTTTGTTTTATTAATTTGATTTGCCATTTGTTTCTGAAATATTAGATTTGCACATTCAGGCCAGTAGGCTATTTCCATTTTCTGCTTCCTTGGGTGACCTTACAATAGTGCTCATGGGTAATTTCACACGAGCATGACCCAGGTACAAGTGTGCCAGTGTATCACTTTTCTATCAGAATCTTCCTGGTGACCAAAATCTTTCAACATTTTATTTTTAAATGATACATAATCACATGCAAAATACTGCACAAAGTGCCAGAGCAGATAACCTTCTTCAGATCTGGTTCTTCTCCTCACACTTAACATAACATTTTTTCAGTCCTTATAACTTCTTGTAGTATTCAACAGTCTGTCAGCCATTTCCATGGTGAAACAAACAAGGTGGAGCTGCAGCTGTAGCTGTTTTTAGTCACCGGTCTGAACAAAAACCAGTGCTAAAAATAGAAACTAAAATACACAGTTCATTGGCTGTTATGTCAGATATAAGTAATGAAATCTCTTCTGATTGCCACCAAACTCATGCGAGTAAAATCTGAATTTCACTTCTTTATGAGAATATAAAAATGGCGTTTCCAGATTTCAGAGCGCATGAGGAGCCGACAGGTAGTTAATTCCACGGCGCCACAAGGTGTTATTCAGGTATACTAATAGTGACGGGCATTCCATGTATGTCTCAGGCATATTTTCTCACAGATACAATGCGACTGCCATTTCTGACTGGAATCCAGCTAATGTGTCTGCCCTCTCTCTGCGTAAGATAAACAGATTCCTGTAATGGTTTTAATGGGTTGACAAAGACTGAAATCTTCTCTGCTATTTACCTACAGTGAAAGGAGCTACATGGCATTGCTGTGGCAGGGTAGGGCTGTGGGATTATACTATTAGGTGAAGGAGAACATGACTAACCTTCCCAGTGTGTTTTTCTCCAAGGAGACCGACGTGTCAGTGCACAGAGCGTCACCCCAGTCACGTGCCGAGGACAGGGCAGGCGGTAGACGCCAGACATCTCTCTTTCTCAGTTACCTGTCCGTTCTCACCAGATAAGAGCGATCGCTCGTTTGCTGCTTTGACAACGCCCTGTAAATAAAGAATAAAGACAACGTGCGGCTAAATTAATTTTAATCAACCGGTTAGATTTGATTTAATAAACACAATTTTAATATTTAATAAACAGAACGGCTTCAGAGGAGCTTCAAAGCAGATCTGCCGAGGGAGGAGGGCTGCGGTTCACCTGAGGCCAAGGCAGCACACACCTGCTGAATACCAGCGTGCCATTAGCTTTGTTCAGCCAGGTAATTATAACTGACAGGAGAGCTTTGATTTTTTTATGTCGCGGGTGATCAGCTCTGCAGCTCTGCAGCTCTGCAGCTTTGACTCTTTCCTGCACTCAAAGCAGAATAGGCATCATGTCTGTTTGTAACAGGTCACCGTTGATCTGATCATGTGATCCAAAATCTTCAGTTCAGCACAGAGCATTTAGCGTTCTTCACCATTCTGACAGAGGGTTGGTATGCATGTGGATTGTACATTCTGAAAGGGCTATTTGAAGATTTCTGAGCATACCCATTCAGATTGACATACGTAGGTAAATCTCTATAATCATATATACATACAGGTAGAGGTATTCACATAACCCGAGACTCACACACAGATACAGGTGTCTGTGTGATCTCAGATACAGACAGACGTGGCAGTTTCTCCACAGACACAGGAGGGGATTGTGGGAAACGCGGTGCAGTTCCGCTGCCTCCCCAGCAGAAAGGTGAAGTCCTCATTCCTCACATTGCTGCCTCTACAGAAGGAAGTTGATGTTCACACCTGAATTCTGCCACCACCGAACACCGCAGAAAGAGCTCAGTGAGTCCACCACTGTGACTGTGACCGCGCAGTAGGGCTGTTTCAGCTGGGTCTGTGCACTCGTTTCAGCTGGGTCTGTGCTCCTTTGCTCAGCCGTGCGTCTCAGGCCTACCGTCTGATCCCCAGGTACAGACACACCCCTTAGCACAGAGCCCAACCTGATCAGATTAGAACATCTCACTGTGTAAACAAACTACATAAAACACTTCCATAACCATGGAGTTCAAAGGAAGATCCACTCGATGAATACATTTGGTAGAATTATTTCGCCAATCGAATTATTTTGTCAACTATAAAGAAAAAATTAAAATCACTTTTTGTGCCCCTTCTCCCATTTCCCCCCCAGTCTGGTATGCCCACTTTGTGCTCTTCATTTCGACACCCCCTCTGTCAGTGTGGGGGGTCTGTGGTTGCAGACAAGCATACGCCCGCCTTCAGTACAGTTTATTGATAGGGTATTTCCTCTTGAGCTGAAGAATATAATTTTGCAAAGAGCCCCTGAGCTGGCAAAATCGTTATGTTTCAAATGGTTTATGACACGATTCCTGAGCGTTAAAAAGGTGAGTCAGAGCCGATCACACTTTCACCTGAGCAGAGCTCAGAGAGGGCACCGTGCAGACGTTGTGTGTTTGTTTACCTGCGCGCGGTTGCTACACAATCCGCTGCCTCAGTGTCATTCCACACAGGTGTGCGCCGCCAGGCCCTTCACCTGTCACACCAGTCACCACGGTAACACATGTCCTGAGATAGTGGAGGTTCACAGGGCAGCCACGCCAGTTGCCGTGGCGATGCACGCCCTTAGATGGTCATGGTTCACGGTGGAGCCAGCGTCTGATGCATGTTCTCGGAATGTTCTGTGCAGTGATGCGTGTAATTATATTACGTTTCATCAGTCATACCGCTCATTCCCAGCGGCTAACTGTGTGGGAAACAATGTGCTCGCAGCTCCTCTGCCTAACCCGGCCTGAAACTGGACCTCCCTGCTGGCCTGTACTGACCAGACCCGTAGAACTAAAACACTCCAGTGGTTAACTCTGCGGTTGGTTCTCCCCAGGGAGTGTTTCCTTTTCACAGTCACCCCCAGTTTGCTCCGGAGAGGGGTCTCAAACTTCAGATGTGTGTAGTGTCAGGCTAGTGTAACCTGCCAGGCTAAACAGCCCTGCCTGAGGAAGACCCATGGAAGCTCTCTCCAGTTCCTGGTCCTGGAGGCCTGCAGCTTGTGAAATCCATAAACGCTCAGGAAACCGGGGCGAGATGAGCTGACTGTGCAATCAACAGTTTTAATCGGTCACAGTGCTGACTAACGACAAAAACCAACGCGCCCCGAGGCCCTCATAGACCGGAACTGGGGATCACTGACCCACACAATCGAGATGTCATCATGGAACACGGCAATAAATTTCACTTGAGTAAGAATAAGCATGGGATATATTTCCCTTTCTGTCACTAATCCCACGCCTGGCACCAGTGGCCATGTCTGGATTTGCATATTTCATGCCTCCATACGGTTACCATCTTTGATGGCGTCCGGGACAGACGGGCTCCTACACACCCCGAACTCCACTCTCCTCTGTCTGGGCTGCTGCAGGCCCAAGGCCTGGGAGGCACACAGATTACACAATCCAGTTATGTAACACAGCAAATCAGGTACAGTGAGACCTCATTCATATGCACCAATGAAATGCAGGGACTTTCAGCCTGCACAGCGTGCCAGCCCAGTTCTGCCAAGCTGAGTTAAGATGGCAGATTCAGGATCAGTGTTTCTTCCAATTTTCTTTTTGTGTCCCTAACTGATCGTAGATCAGTCCTTGTTGCTGTAAACGGCATGTGTCTATGTCACCTGACGTGCAGCTGGCTGATTGTGGGACAGCGTTTGGTTTGTGAGCTTGCCCAGATCTGTGTTACGTGATGTGGCACTGGCTGATCCTGGATCAGGCCCCAATAGCTGTGATATGCCTGGCGTGACAGGGACTTGGCTTCCTTCCCATTTGCTCGCTGTGGAATGTAGCATGACTGCGCAGAAGGGTGTGGCGCTTGCAGGGTTACACCCTAGTGCCAGGCATAGCCAGAGGGTACATGTGTGTGCATGTGTATATGTGTGTGTGTGTGTGTGTGTGTGTGTGTGTGTGTGTGTGTGTGTGTGTGTGTGTGTGTGTGCACATGCATGTATGTTTGTGCATTCACATTTGTGCATTCATATGAGTATTCGTATGTGTGGTTGCATACGTGTGTGTGTGTGTGTGTGTGTGTGTGATCATGTGTGTGTGTGTGTGTTTGTGTAACATGGAGGCTCAGACCTGGCATCAGTTGAAGCCATAAGTGCAGTTTGTTTGATTTAAATGCATACCCATTGTAACTGCCATCATTAATGTAATTAGATGCATAATGATGTTTGGTAGGGTAATTATGTTTACGTGTGCGTTTGTATGTGGGCATGTCTGTGTGTGTGTGTGTGTGTGTGAGTGTGTGTGTGTGTGTGGGAAGTTATGTGTGTATATGTCCATGTGCATGTGCATTTTTGAGTCAACATGTGCAAGTGTGGGTATTTGTAGTGTGTGTGTGTTTGCATATGTGTGAATGTTTGTATAGGTATGGTTGCATGTGTAACTATGTGTGTATGTTTGTGTAGGTATGGTTGCATGTGTAACCATGTGTGTATGTATGCGCACATGTGAGTGGTTATGACTGCATATGTATTTGTCTGTGTTTGTGTTTGGCAATTTCTATATGTGAGCATGTGTGTAGTTATGTGCATGTGTGTGTATGAGTATGAATCTGAATGAGTATGTGTGGTTATGTATGGTTGCATGTGAATGTGTGATCGTGTGTGTGTGTGTGTGTTGTGTGTGATCGTGTGTGTGTGTGTGTGTGTGTGTGTGTGTGTGTGAGTTTGAGTGTGTGTGTGTGTGTGTGTGTGATGTGTGTGTGTGTGTGTGTGTGTGTGTGTGTGTGTGTGTGTGTGTGTGTGTGTGTGTGTGTGTGTGTGTGTGTGTGTGTGTGTGTGATCGTGTGTGAGTGTGAGTGTGTGTGCATGTATGTGTCTGTCAGCCATACCTCTGTGCCAGACTGTGGAGCACTGGGTGGACAATCCAGCTCTATAGCTGTGAAAGAAGTTACTCTTCAGACTGTTGTGCAGCACACGCTGGGCAGTGAGATCTCTGCTGCCTGAAGGACAGGGCTGACATGCAGAGTGAGCACGCTCTCACCGGTCTGCTCCAGCCGTGTTTATGTTAATCAGCAGCGGACTGCGCTGAGGTCTGTTGAGGCCTGTTGGAGCTGCAGGCAGTCGCAGTCACACCCTTGGCTTATTTTCAGAGTCTGCAGTGGCCAGACACCTCTGAGATTGGGAGTACAACACTTACATTTCAGACCAGGCCTGACCAAAACTGATTACTATGTCATTCAGAAATTAATTTTTTGTTGTTTTAGCCTTTGCGTATGACAGCTGCTTAATGCAGTCACAAACAGATTGTGCACAGATTGCAGTGACAAACCTGCTCAGGAGAAGAGAAGGGATTCATTTTGCAGATACTCAATCTACCAATCAAATTTTGTTTGATAGAAGACCATTTACAAAGGAGTAATGACACAGCATAATTATATGAACAATATTATAGCAACCCCACAGAGGTCTCCCCTGTCAGTACTGAACTGTCCTTACAGAGGTCTCCCCTGTCAGTACTGAACTGTCCTTGCAGAGGTCTCCCCCTGTCAGTACTGAACTGTCCTTGCAGAGGTCTCCCCTGTCAGTACTGTGCTGTCCTTGCAGAGGTCTCCCCTGTCAGTACTGAACTGTCCTTGCAGAGGTCTCCCCTGTCAGTACTGTGCTGTCCTTACAGAGGTCTCCCCTGTCAGTACTGTGCTGTCCTTACAGAGGTCTCCCCTGTCAGTACTGAACTGTCCTTGCAGAGGTTTCCCCTATCAGTACTGTGCTGTCCTTGCAGAGGTTTCCCCTATCAGTACTGTGCTGTCTTTACAGAGGTCTCCCCTGTCAGTACTGAACTGTCCTTGCAGAGGTCTCCCCTGTCAGTACTGAACTGTCCTTGCAGAGGTCTCCCCTGTCAGTACTGAACTGTCCTTGCAGAGGTCTCCCCTGTCAGTACTGTGCTGTCCTTGCAGAGGTCTCCCCTGTCAGTACTGTGCTGTCCTTGCAGAGGTTTCCCCTGTCAGTACTGTGCTGTCCTTGCAGAGGCCTCCCCTGTCAGTACTGAACTGTCCTTGCAGAGGTCTCCCCTGTCAGTACTGTGCATAGTGACATTAACATTAAGAAAGTCATGTTTGATTAAGCTGCTCTACAAAATCCAGCTGCAATCCCTACTGCTGACAATGTAGTGCTGCTTAATCAAACACGACTTTCTTCATGTTAATGTCAGTATGTATGTTCTGTGTGTGTATGCACTAATAAACTATAACCCAATGATATTTACCCACACAAACTCAAATACATAAACAAAATCCCGCACATTGTGGGGAAGTTTGATGTTTTATACAGCACAGATGCTAAAATGTATGTTCATGCATGAAATTTATTTGAGGAAATTCATGTCAAAAACAGGAAAGGAAACTTTAAAAGTCAAAAAGGTCAGTTTAGGGCACATTAAGTTCATTGGAAAAGTTATTTTGGGCTGTTGCAGAAACAGAATGCAGATTATCATAATGCCGTACATGTGGCGGGAAAACAATTACAAAGAAGGGGAAGAAGGTAAAGTCTCCTTCAGCTGGGGTGTGTCTGCAGGAGGTTCAGTTCTTCGTGTTTATTTAAGGAAACCTATACGTTATGTCTCTGCAGTTTTCCCATGTGTACGCCTACTTGTTAAGAGATTAGACTACTACACTTGAAAGGAGATGAATCAAGATTTGCATTTTTTTCTTTAAAACCCATTGATTCAACATTATAGTTAACCAAAGTGCATGATCTAAAAACTTTGTACATATTACAGAGCAAGCAAGACAATCACTGAGACTGACTACGTATGAGTTCTCTTTTACTTCATATAAAGAGAAAAATGGGGAGGAAGAAAGAGATAGAGAACAGAAAACGTATCCCATACACTTGGTCGAAGTAAAGGTCATCTAGGGCCATATGGAGTACAAACAAAGATATTTTCTGTGCAAAGAATGTGCATTGTAATGTTTGACAAGAGAACAACACATCAGATTTAGAAAATGGAGTAAGTTTCTTCCACAGGATGAGAATAAAAGCAAAGCAGTACTGTTGTGTCAATTTCATAGAGGAACATGCAGCCACTCAGATTATTTTCTGTCTGCAGGATAGAGGAAACAACAGTGGAGATAGCATTCTGTAGTTGACATACTAAATACATATGCACTGGTTTTTGTGTTCTGCTTAAAATCAGCAACCAGTTCAGATGCAAGAAACTAGGCAAGGCAAAGAAACTGTGCAGTCAACTGTGCTAATTGATCAATTAATTGGTGAGTAATGACAGAGACCAGCACACCCTGTGCTTCTCCAGAACCAGGGTTGCCTAATATAATTTTGACATTTAACAAACACCCTTCTATGTCATCCTCAGTGACTTACACTGCTTTTTTTGTGTTTGTACTTTATTGCACATTATCTGTTTTTGCAGTGATGTTTTTACAGAGAATTTGGGTGGGGTGCGTTGCTCAGGGGAACAGTGACAGTGCTCAAACTGGGAACTGACCCTGCAACCTCTCAGTTACGGGCACAGTTCCTTCGTCATGAAACTAGGGTAGGCTTTTGTGTTACACCATCTGTACATCAGGGGTGCTCAACGGTGGTTTTTGTTCCAACCACACTCTAAGTTAAGGTTTTTGAAAATATGTGTTAAAGTTCCATGTCTTTTGCTGTAACAGAATGTAACTCAGTGTGGGTTTAGCTAACTGTTCCTATTAGTTTACTCATTAGGTCTACAGTAATTATATTCGTTTCAATGAGGAGGAATATGTCTATTACGTTGTAAACATAAACTATGGATTATGTAAACTATCGAAAAGGAATAATTTTCCCCATGAAATAAAAAGTAGAAGCATGTCTTGTCCAACAAATTAAAACTCATTTAAACAACATGAAACATTTATTCTTTGTAGTATCTACTATGTTTTTGCCACAATGTGACATGAAAGTAAATCTCCCCTAATAGTAAATTAAAACTGTCTTTAAAACATATTGAACAGCTCTTTATACGTCAAAAAGTGATATTAAAGTTGTAATGAAAACTGGTAAAAAAAAAAATGAATAAAAATAAATAAATAAAAATGAATAACAACTGCACGGGCACTCTAAAATAATATTTTAAGATTTTTGCTGGCACCTGCGTCGCTACTTTCCCCCTCCCATACAATGCGCATTCTCCTCGGATTGGTTTCAATTTCACAAGTTGACATGCAACAACCAATCAGAGACGGCTTTGTTGACTCTGTGAAGACAAAAACAGCGACCAATGGGCGTTACTGTGGCAACCGACGACGCTTTTCAAAGCACAGCTGGATACACGTTTTCCAAAGAGGCCCTCGGAAATAAAAGGTACGTTAGCAGCACTGAGACAACAGAATAAACAACTCAGCGATAATAACGTTGGTTTAAGGAGGCGATCTTGAAAGCCACCTTCTGAGCTATTGGGAGACATGCAGGGATTATTGCAGTTTACTAGTGTCCCTATAACGGTTAGAAAGAGCAAAGGTTAACTTAGCGATATCACTAGCTGACTTGCTACAGTTCTTACGTTACCTAGCTTGTGCTAACTAGCCATCTTGGTTAGCAAATTAGGTTTGCAAACTGCACTGTACTTTTGACTAAGTTACGTTTCTAGTAATGTTTTGTTTGTAATTCTAACCTACAATCTAGTCATGTTGTCGTTATAAATGGAGGGCCAGCAGCAAAGAGCTTTGTGGCAACGACCTCTCTGTCCGACGCCTAAAGTCATCTTCACATGCACACGAGTAAAACTTCATTGTAAGGAGGCATAATTACATCTGGACATCAAAAATGTGTATAATCGAGAACTTTTGAAAAGCTGTTGGTGAAATCTCGTTTTCGGAGTTTTATAACACCATCCAATGTCCTCTGTAAAAATAATGTAGGTATTTAGTGTTACCTCAAGTGTTACCTGTAACTGTTACTTTTATTTTGAATCAAGGAAAATAAATTTGTTTTACAGCACTTAAGACACAGTTGAAACGAGCATACGCTACTTTATAAATACATTGCAAGATATTTGAACTAAACTTAGATGTTGTCGAACGAGGACATTGGCAGAAGTGGTTTCGAGTGCTTCTGTCATATAGGAAACCGATCTTTAAGTCCAGTCTTAGTACACTGGTTTTTGTTGTAATCGAGGACGTAATAATCAATCAAAACAGGTCATTACACACTTAACAGTCTGAATTGTTTTTGAAATGTTATGTTAAAATAAAAACCAGCATTCACTTCAGCCCTCCAGGAATAGAGACTACTTGTACTGTATTGTGCTGTACTGTGCACTTCAAACCAATAGTTATAATGTTCACATCATGAATCGAATTTGGGTAGTCTGGCTCTGTATCTGACAGTATTATCTTTTGTTTATCGGCTTGCTAACACAGTCACAGACAGAGGAACGTTCTAACTGTCAACATTTCCTTCCCTACAGCACCACTGCACACAGAGAGACAGCTGGAAGCAGAGGTAAGCTGTCTACAGGCTTGTCTTTACTCTGGTGTATTGTGAGAGAGTATGAAAAGGGTATCAACCAATGTCGGTCATATATTTCCAGCAGTACCAACAAATACAGCTGTCACAGTCCTCGAGGACCTTACTGTGTAAATCTGACAGTGCTGAGCAGAGAACAAGGGCTTATATTGGTGTATTGTGTTACTATGAGAAGTGCCTGAGTCATTTCTGTCCGATAGGGTCTCCACCTGCCACACCAGGTACCTGGGGCACTGGGGGACCAGTGTGCCAAACCGCACACCTTACAGTAGGTTACAGCTCAGCACTCTTCCCTAGAACCTCCACCCAAACATAACATTATTTGGTCCACCCCAAATAAT
This sequence comes from Albula goreensis, assembly GCA_022829145.1. Classification (NCBI taxonomy): domain Eukaryota; kingdom Metazoa; phylum Chordata; class Actinopteri; order Albuliformes; family Albulidae; genus Albula; species Albula goreensis. The sequence continues at coordinate 1,622,633 of CM040753.1, read as the reverse complement.
TATATTATTCCTCTATTGCAACACTAACTGTGCATAGATTTGAGTCAGACTGAAAGATAGTACAGTAATAAATACACATGCAAGCATATACACACACACATACATGCACACACACACACTCACACACACACACACACACACAATCACAAAGTACTCTTAACTTTAAATAAGCCCAAAGATATTAATATTCCACAGCACTTGCTCCTCTAAAAATAATCAGAAAAATAAATTCACAAACGTGCACAGTCAGGTCTTCTATAATTCCCCCTTTGACTGTCCAACGAATATGCAGTAATTTACATTTTTATGAATCCTGCAGGTTATTCATAGCGTCACTAACCTGGCTCTGTACTCTGCAGTCGTGCTGGAGGGGTGGCTGAAGGCGGGGACACCCTGGAGTCGAAGGGTAGGGAGAGGACCGCTCGGGCAGCCGCTGTGATCCAGAGGACATGGAGGAAGTACGCGGTGAGCAAGCAGCCAATCAAACACCAGCCGACTCTCCACCAGGAGCCGGACCCAAGTGGGCCCAATGATGCAGATCCCAGATCAGTTTGACTCAGCCTGTGTTTATGATTAAGGCTTTTGGTTTGGCTGAAAAGTATGATTCTGTCAATAAAAATATGATAATTTTGCATACATATATCACTATATATGCCACTGCCGTCTCCCCAGGATCGCCAAACCTTCAGAAACATCAAAAGACTCCTGAGCTTCAGAAACGAGGGGGAGCCCCGCCAGCTGCTGAGGTACTTTAACCCCAGTGAGGTGAGTGGGAACCCAAAAACCCCGCTGAGATCACGTGACTGAGTCCCAAAACCCCGCTGAGATCACGTGACTGAGTCCCAAAACCCCGCTGAGATCACGTGACTGAGCCCTAAAACCCCGCTGTGATCATGTGACTGAGCCCCAAAACCCCGCTGTGATCATGTGACTGAGCCCCAAAACCCCGCTGTGATCATGTGACTGAGCCCCAAAACCCCACTGTGATCATGTGACTGAGCCCCAAAACCCCCCTGTGATCATGTGACTGAGACCCAAAACCCCGCTGTGATCATGTGACTGAGCCCCAAAACCCCGCTGTGATCATGTGACTGAGCCCCAAAACCCCCCTGTGATCATGTGACTGAGCCCCAAAACCCCGCTGTGATCATGTGATTGAGCCCCAAACCCTGCTGTGATTGTGTGCTTTTGTGCTGCACATAGTAGGCACTACATGGTATTTAAAAGTTACTGCTATATGCTTGTTTTCAGGACAGATGTAAAACTTAAGTGTAGATTATGTGTTTGTTGTCTGGTCTTTACTGTTCTTGTTGCATCTGATGAATAGTTACAGCACTTCAGTAAGTATGTTCCCTCCATAAACATCCCTAGACTAGCTTAGCTTTACTGTTAAACAGCAGTGAGCCAGTCAGATGTAAAAACTGCACCACCATCATCACCCATCTCATTTCCAGTCATCTTTATGGACGATGTCATTGCTTGCATGATGTCAGTGATGTGATGATGTCACTAATGGAATTCTGTCATTCTCAGGCCAAAATTCTAGATGCTGCGGCGGGAGTCTTTGTCAGGTTCCGACTGGGCGGAGTGAGTACAGACTATGGCGCTTCCTTTCCAATAAGATTTCAGGGCCATTAAGCTCCTCCTACCCTTTCATCATAAATACAGGACCTTACATTAAATCTCGTTATGATTATATTTTCAATTAAAATAATGCTATACATGTAATGTGTTGGATCCACATCATCATCTCTTCACATCTGTTCGTGGCTATAACATTATGCTCATATTAGCCAGTTACAGGACCGGCAGCAGGTTACATCGCAGTTTTGTGTATACATTTATAAATGTGCACATGTGACAGTATGTCAGCCAAGCGGACGTGTTAAAAACTGAACAGATGCCATCATTTAATACTGTGTTTTATAATGTATACATCCATAAAAAAAATCAATTTCCAAAATGTATTTCTCATCATCTCACATGTGGGCCACGCGGCGTATTGCTACATGGTTCAGACGGGTGATTTGATTAAAGGCAGTCCCTTAAACTACGGACTGACAGGCCTGGCCAGCGCCCAAGCAGCACAGCGCTTCGTTATGGACCTGCTCGGCTCATCCTGATGTTTATTCGCTGACGCATCATTTCCTGTGTTTACTGCAGAATGATCCGTCCCAGAATTGATGTCCACGAAAGCCTGAGAGTTTTGACCATAAAAATCAATTTCCTGACCTCCAACTAAAATGATTATCCGTGTGCCATGGTCTGCGATCTCATATGAACACACACATCACAGACGTGACACAGACATCCTTACTGAGTGACGCGACCTTTTCTTACTGGGTCCGTGAGCTCCTGCATCACAACTCTCTGCTTCTGTTTTCTGACAATATCAATAAAACCAATGTTATTAGTTGTGTTAATGCAATGTGTTATGGCTAATTAAATCATTCAAGAGTGCTACACAAAAAATATCCTCCTAGGTACAGTTTTAAAAACACTTTTTTATGGAAGTGATTTGTATGTATGTATGTACTGTATGAAATATATATGTATGTATGTATAACATACCATGAAAAAGTATTTGCCTCTTGTCTGATTTTCAGGATTTTTCCATATTTCTGTCAATGACTCTCCTAAAATCTAATCCAAGACCATTATGTAACATAAAAGCGAACCTGATTGAGTAAATAATACAAAATTTAGATTACGCAATACCAAAAGTCCCGTGTGAGAAAGTAATTTCCATCTGAGTAACTGGGTATGCCAGCTTCAGCGGCGACGTCTGTAGCCAAGCTCTTCCTGCTCTCATTGGTCAATCTGGTGTGCTGCGGATAGCCCAGTCAGCTTCTGACGCATCAGTTGTGGTTTATTATAAAACAATAAATATATGATATTACTGTACAGGACATTTCTGCAAACTAAACTAAATTAACAACTTATTTTACATCAGAATAACCTGTTTCTCAGGTGTTATGGCAACAACCAGTCAGAAAGGCACTATGAATGTAGGCACTATGTAGGGGCAGACTTTAATGCCATGTCTTCAAATGTAACTATATACTGCCACCTGTGGTGTAAAATATTAAAACTACTTTAAACACAGTACATTGCAAAACATGCACTAGGAACTGGGGTCCTCTGTAACTGTGTAATTAGTTCTGCATTAATGCAACTTATGTCAAAAAACACCAGATTAGATCTTCTGTATTTTTCATTGATTGCAATTCTTACACACTACTATTATGAATTGGTCTGTGTAGACTGGAAGTGGCGCACTGCATTGTGGCAGGCTAAAATGTGCAGTGCATTGTGGGAGGTCAGAGTGGTGCAGTGCGTTGTGGGAGCTCAGAGTGGTGCTGCGTGCTGTAGACAGTGAAGGTGGTTTAGAGTAGCATGTTGTCAGAGGTGAAGGTTGCTGGATGCTCATGTAGATTCACAGATCCTCCGTTCTCCTGCAGAGTGTTTTCCCCCCACATATCTATTACAAGATCTTCACCCACCGGCCCATAGTGGACATGTGTGCCAGCAGCCCCAGGGTCTACACCAGCCCAGTGCTGAGGGCCGCTCTCCCCATGCAAAAGACCAACCGTTGCTGCGTCATCATGGACGACAGCCTGGGCTGGTACCGCCGAATAGACAACAACAACTGGAGGCTCCTCTCCAGCAAGGTGAGGCAGGGTGGTGACATCATCACCAGCAGTGGCTTGTGGGAAAAACCACAGTGATGTACTAAAGAAACTACCGTACTTTGCAAGAAGTCCAGATTATTCACACTACATTTTAGGCTTTTCAAAGGAATATCATCTGGCTGAGCTATTAAGAATGAATGGAGCTGCAAAGACCATGTTACAACCATGAAGGAATGAAAAAGAAGGCAAGAAAAGCAAAACCTAGCTCAGAGGGGAAGCCCATGTGATTCTGGCTGCCAATGGACAGACAATGACTGTAGCAGAGTGTATTGAGTGCTAAGGATGATAAAGTTAATGATAATGAATGAATTAATGAATGAGTGTCACCATATACATTTCTTATCCCGCTCTGGGGCCAGCTGCCAAGGTTTGGGGCCCCAGTTACCCTGGAGACCAGCTGCCCAAAGAGGCCGTTCCACTATTCCTCACTGCAGCGGCGCCAGGATGTGGAGAAGAAGAAGAAGATGAGGAAGATTGAATGGATGAAGAAGATGTGAGTTGTGATGCTGTTGGACTGCTGTGCAGTTACAGTGAGGGCTTTAGTTACCTGTGTGCAGGTACAGTGTGGTTGTTATGTGTGCTACCTGTGTGCAGGTACAGTGTGGTTGTTATGTGTGCTACCTGTGTGCAGGTACAGTGTGGTTGTTATGTGTGCTACCTGTGTGCAGGTACAGTGTGGTTGTTATGTGTGCTACCTGTGTGCAGGCACAGTGTGGTTGTTATGTGTGCTACCTGTGTGCAGGTACAGTGTGGTTGTTATGTGTGCTACCTGTGTGTAGGTACAGTGTGGTTGTTATGTGTGCTACCTGTGTGCAGGTACAGTGTGGTTGTTATGTGTGCTACCTGTGTGCAGGCACAGTGTGGTTGTTATGTGTGCTACCTGTGTGCAGGTACAGTGAGGGGGCGTTAGTCGCCTGTACACAGCAGCGGGACACAGCACTGCTGGTGCAGCAGGGAGTGCAGAGCCTGATGGAGGCCGTGGAGCAGCTGGGCCCCACCCATGTCATGGACTGGGAGGTGGATGAGCTGCTTGAGTGGACCAACGCACTCAATTTTGAGGAGTAATCCCCACTATTCAATATACACCACACAACACCATTAATCCCAATCACAAACCGCACACTTTACGCCTCAAAAACAAAATGAACCCCAGTTACACACTATACACCATACAAATGTAACTAATCCCTATCATACCCCACACATACAACAAATCCTCATTATACACAATACACTACTAATCCCTATTATACACAACCCCCATCTCTGTCATACAACAGGCGCAATGTAGCCTAGCCTGCTAATCACCAGGGTACACTGCTGGCCTGCCATGTTCTGCAGGCATCTCCTTAAGCACCCCAAAGTGTGCTGCCTCACCTGAGCTCAGGTTTACCCGCGTAGCTGGGGTGATGTTGCAGAGCAACAGACACAACGGAAACGGGGAAAAAAAAGCTACTTTGATGGTTAATTATATTTTATTCATGTTTTCGTTCTATCAGTTACCTAAATGAATGGAAAAATATGGCAACCAGCAACTCATCTGATGAATATACAGGTAAGATAGAGTGATTTTTAACCATTAAACGGCCAAAGACAAAGCCCTTTACTCATCTATGCCCCCAGACTCCATCTTTGGAAGTTTGAAAATTTTGAGATGTTGCAGAAAATCATACACTCACACACAGAGTGTGGTAAAATGCAGGTCCGGTTTTCATTTTTAAAATTGAGAACAAAATCCTCCCAAATGTGTGCAGTTTTTGTTTGGGATGGACATTTTTAAGTGCGATCAGCCCGACCACGTGACTGCTTTGCTTCAGTTTCCCAGCCCCTGGCTGGCTAACTTACCTGAGTTGAAACGGTACCATCTCTCTTCGCCAACAGGTCCAGCCCCTTCAGCTGGAACCTTCCAAAGTCTTTCAGCCTACACTGGAGAGATGTCAGCCACAGACCAATTAGTTCCAGACCTTCAGTGCCTCTCCAGCCTGCCTGAGTCCAGTGTCTAAGGAAGGAGACACTGTGGTTAACGGACTGCTTCAGTGCAGCTTCCCTGCTGTACAATTTTTCAAATGTGTGGACAAAATGCATGTGGATAGTAATTTTCACAGTACCAGTACTATGGGTTAATAAAGTGTTCAATGTATTAACCAGCTAGCCTGTTGTCTTTGGTTGATTAGTGTGTTCATTGAGTTTGCTGGTGTGTGTGTGAGGGACAAAATGAGGGGGCACCCGGATTTGAACCGGGGACCTCTTGATCTGCAGTCAAATGCTCTACCACTGAGCTATACCCCCGTTGTGAGAGCGTGCTGTAAATACCCATTAAGTACTTTACAATACGTAACCGTAAAGGCCATGGAATTTAAATCATTAATGGTTATAGTCGTTTATGTTGTGCATTATATAAAGAATTGCTATACAGATTCATTATATTAACATAGTTTTTTTACGCTTGCTTTTTCTGATCGGATGTGTCGTCATCAATCACATGCTCCTACATCATTGACCTGTCATGAGCCGGAAGTGTTTCTGCTAAATCCACAACTTCGTTGCAGGACCGGGAAGACGAAGCGAGTTTACATTATTAAAGATGGTAATTCTTCAGTTTTCACTCTGTTTTGAAGTCGTTTTTCTTTTTTATTGTGGCATTCATATGTGTGATTTGTAAATGTATAAAATCACATCTCGTGGGCTTGTTGCATTGTTTCCATTGCATAAATTGAATCTGATTAGTCACTGTCGCTAGCTCGGAGAAAGCTATCGCTAGGCCATGTTGAAACTGAAACTGGCCTATTTTTTGGCTAATTTATTGTGCAATTGGATGTATTTGCTCATTAATCAGTACTATTTAACTCTAATGATTACGAAATATATTATGTTTGTTTCACGATAGAGAGATATTTTAAAGTGAAAGCGCGTTTCATCCCAAACTGTATTAACATTGTTAACTGGACAAATTGCCAGCAAGCAAACAACATTATGTGGTTATACTGCTCATACTTTCACCATTTTAATCGCTAATAACCACCTGCGATACCTGGCTTTAGCCGTAACCTAACGGCAAGCTATCGGTGAGACTTAAGATGCTTTATTTGTGACGCTTGCTGAGACACTGCTCAGATCGGGGGAAACCACGACCAAATGTGTTCATCAGACAACATTATTTTTTGCAGTATAAATAATTTCAATACCTTACTTAACCAATATTTTACTTATGTAAGTTAAGTGAACTGGTATTTGTCGAACACAGTTTTGAATAGTTGGGTGCGTGTTGCAGTCAGTTTAACCATAATGGCCATTACATGAGCAGGTGTAATGGCTGACATGCTGTAGTGTTGTTTACCCGGCTGTGTGCGCCACTGTTTCAGAACACCCGAGGATTCAGGTCTCAGCTGAAGGACAGCGTCCCTGTGACGGGTCTGTGCCCGCAGGCAGGAGCCTACGGCGTCCCCGACACGCTTCGCAAGGGGTAAGGTCACACTGCACTCGCGTTATTAACACACTGCTTATGATTGGGTTTGCAAAGTTCCTATGAAATGCAGTTATATTTTTGTTGGTCCTCTTAGCAGAAATCTTTTCTCGCTTTCCGCCATGCTCTATAACGGTCTGGATGCTAACATCTGTGGGCACATGAACCCTACAGTAACGTTAAAAGTTATATAAGCCGTGATAGAACTGTGTTTACGCCTTTGATTTGACGTTTGGTGCTACATGTAAACAGCTGGCTCTGAGTGGTTTGTGTGTCTTTTGCTTGGTTGCAGGTTTAGCAGTGTGAAGAATGAGCTGGTCCCAAGCCACCCGCTGGAGCTGTCAGAGAAGAACGTGAGTCTCACTGTCCCTCCTCAGTCAGCTGGTTTCTTATGGTCCTTTCCTGCATCCTACCCCTCTGAGGTCATTGCGTTGTGGTGCTGCTTTGCACTGATGTTGCTCTGTGCCAGGCGTGGGCCAGACATGTTTCTCTGTGCTAGAGCAGTCTCTGGTTTTGATGTATGGTTTATCGAAGGGATGGTCACAGCTGTTTTTTTTTTAACAGGGCCCTTAAAGTCCTGAAGATCAGTAGTGTCAAACTCAGGGCCACAGAAGGCTGTGGGTGAGCTGGTTTTCACGCTAAGCTGATTCAGTTACCCATGTGTCTTAGCACGCAGTATAGGCGACTGTTGGATAATACAGCTAAGGAATTTCGCTTAGCATATGCAATGCACTGTGTGCAAACCAGCAGGACTAATTCAGCAGATAGCTGAACTAATGATCTAGTCAAGAGATGACTGAAGCTTCTGCTCCGACAGACCCATGTCTCTGAGTTTCACCGCGGCGCTGCAGGCATTAATGTGCAGTGTGCAGTACCTGAGCTGTGACTCTTTACCATCCTGTGTGACCTGCAGCAGCTCTGTCTCAAACCTGTAGTGCTGTAGCCCCTCCCCTGGCAGTGACTCTGCAGGTAGAGGAGCTGGTTAACTCCTCCCTGCCGTTTGTCCTGCATCTCAGTGAATGGGGGCGGCCCAGTCTGGTGTGCTGGATGTCTGAACGCTGTGACCTCTCTCTACAGTTTCAGCTGAACCAGGACAAAATGAACTTCTCCACACTCAGAAACATCCAGGGCCTTCACGCACCCCTCAAACTACAGATGGAGTACAGGGCAGCCAAACAGGTAAGTGTTCACTGACTCACCTGTCCACAGAGACAGGTAAACTGAAGGATAACAAGCCTGAAGGCTTCACTCTGACTGCTTGTCCCCTGAATCTGTGTAAAGTAACCAATGATTCACTCTGCTTTCTCTCCTTTACCCCTTCTGGACCCCTCATCCTCCTTTTTCTCCATGCCCTGACACCGCCTCCTCTCTCTTGTATGTTATCTCATTCTTTCACACTCCCTATGTCTTGCTTTGTCTCTCACTCACTCGCCCTCTCTTGTGTCTTTTTACTTTTTGGTCTCAATCTCCCTCTCTCCCTCCCTCCCCTCTCTCTCTCACTCCCTCTCATTCTCTCTCCCTCCCTGTCTCTCTCTCTCTCTCACTCCCTCTCATTCTCTCTCCCTCTCTCTCTCTCCCTCCCTCTCCCTCCCTCTCCCTCCCTCTCTCTCTCTCTCTCTCTCTCTCCCCTCTCTCTCTCTCTCTCCCTCTCTCTCTCTCTCTCTCTCTATCTCTCTCTCTCTCTCTATCTATCTATCTCTCTCATTCTCATTCTCTCTCTCTCTCTCTCTCTCTCTCTCTCTCTCTCTCTCTCTCTCTCCCCCAGATCCAGAGGCTTCCATTCCTCCATAGCTCCCACATCGCCATGGATACGCTCAGAGGTAGCGATGACAGCATCGGGTTTGAGGACATTCTCAACGGTAAGCGGTGCTTTAGCTCTCTGCTGCCCCCTCCTGTCCTCCTCCAAGGATTACACTGTCCAGAAAGTTTCCTGCTATCTGCATGCAAAACCCACAGATTTCCCATTCACACTGCTGTATTGGGAATGTTACTAATACATTAAGTGCTCTGGAACCTGGTAATATTGTTGGTCTTCTGTAAATGGTCAGTAAATGTGGGTTTCCAGCAGTCTGTGAATGAGAGTGTGTATGTCTCTCCTCAGTCTGTTCTGTGAATGACTGTGGTCCGTGTCTCTGCAGATCCTGCACAGAGTGAGTTAATGGGGGAGCCTCACATCATGGTGGAGTACAAGATGGGTCTGCTGTAATCGGGGTGCCCCTCCCTGCCTGCCTGCGCCCCGCTTTGCGTGTCACCTCATATGGCACCGGTTCCCTGCTCGGCAAGTCCTACAACTCAGACTGTTTTCTATGGTTAGACTTCCCGTATTTCTAATAAAAATTCCAACCCTAAATGTCGAATGACTTTGTTACGGGTGTGTATTCTGTTTTTAAGCTTCTGTTAAGTTGAAGAATGTTCCGTTGTGAGACGACAAAGGGAAATAAATAGAATGAAAACTGTAAACAGTCTAAGGTCTGCCTGCACCAGCACAGAGCCCAGTACAGACACATGGAGATATACACAACCACACGCACACGCACATGCACAAGCACATGTTCACATGCACATATACATACAAATTCACCTGTTTTAACTCCTCCTGAACCGGTTTTATTTTCCTTAAACATGTAGATGCTGTAGGTCATTTGTTATTTAGCTAGCTGTGTGTTGGTACATAGTTAAAGGTCTGCCATAGTCATGTCTTTCCTAATTCTGGTGAGAGGGCAGTCATGTCTGGACATCATGTGCAGAATCAAAGATCTGCACTGCATACAGATTAGCTGATCAGTGTAGTGAATGGGAAAAATCTCAATTGTGTGTGGATGGGCTGGTAAGGTGTTCCTTGAATGGGGTGAATCCACAGGTGGCACTGATAGGGCATTTGTCTATAAAAATGTGAAAACCAGTTTACACTGAAGCACTAAAAAGTGGTCATTTGAGAGAGCTACTCAAGGGTTAAATTAGTCATTCACATCATGAGGATGTTTTATTGTCTTTGCAATGCAGTCAATATACAAAGTATGTTGTGAGAAAATAGCATCCCTTTCCATTTGCTTTTCTGTGGGTTTTAACAAGTTTCACACAAAGCCTTAATCTAAATCTTCCTCTACGTCTGCAGTTTCATTCCCTCGCACACAATTCCTCCATGAGCTCTCCCTTGTGGAAAGGGAACAGCAGACACTTTTATCATGCCTGTGTTACAATTTTGTCCAGAGCACTATATTTCATAAATGTAATCATGACCTTCTTAATTTATATAGCACCTTTGAAAGAGAAAAGTTCAACGTGCTTAAAGAGACAAAATAATAGTAAAAAACAGGAGTGAAATGAATTTAAGAAAACAGATTGTGGCTATTAAAGAACAAATTATACATAGAAATTCATCCTAAGCTTACTTTTAAAACGTGACCCACTCCCACAGCTGTCCGAAGGAAAGCTGCTCCAGAGCCCAGGGTTATGGCTGTTAAACTCTAGCCCTAAAGAGCAACAGTGACTACAGGTCTTCTGTTTACTGTAATTACAATATGTCACCTCATATCACTGCCTGGTTTATCTTTTTTTTTTTTTTTTGGTGCTAGAGCTAAGTGATCATGTGTACATGGGGATATATACCACAAAGCCGGCTCACTGGTTATCCTGCTAACTTTGGTAAATATAAAGACACATTTTTCTGTTGATGTAATCAGCTCTAAATATATGTGGACTAAAACAGCCTCTCCAATAATTTTACGTCAGCATGTTTACCAAAGTCAGTCCGCTAACTAGGTGAGCCAGCTTTGCTGCATACCCCCTGGGTGTTGCAGAGTGAATAGGGTTAACACCTGCAGACACTGGATTTGAACAATGTGACTCTTGACCAGATGTGAATCACTCCGAGTGACTTATGACCAGATGTGAATCACTCCGAGTGACTCATGGCCAGATGTGAATCACTCTGAGTGACTCATGACCAGATGTGAATCACTCTGAGTGACTCATGACCAGATGTGAATCACTCCATCAGAGCCTCCTGACAGCAAACACTCCCCCTTGTGGTCAAAACACACACTCTGCACTGCATCTTCATGCGCCATCAGACTGGTGACCTGAGAGGAGACCAGATCCACCAGCTTGACCTCGCTGTCGTCGCTGGCCACGGCCAACGTCCGGCCCGACGGGCTGAACGTCACCTGGTTACCAGGGTGAGGGCCCATGTCTATGGTCGCCACGACGACTGGCTTCCTGACGTCCCACAGCTTCACGGTGCCGTAGGAGTCACAGGAGGCCACAGCGTCCCCCTGGGCGCTGAAGGAGGCGTGGTTGCAGGAGTGCAGGTGGCCGTGGAAGGTTTGGGCGCGCAGGCCCGTACGCGCATCCCATAGTGCCAGCGTCTTATCGGCCGAGCAGGTGAGCAGCGTGGTGGAGGACGGCAGGAAGCTCACGCTGTTGACGGAGTCAGCGTGTCCCCGCAGCGTGTGGCGGCACCGCTGACTCCCCAGGTCCCACACCTTGCAGGTGTTGTCCATGGAGCAGGAGACCACGAAGTCACCGCAGGTGTGGAAGTCACACCCCCAGGTAGCGTGACTGTGGCCCTCCAGCGTCAGCACGCAGCGGCCCAGGGAGCAGTCCCAGATCTTGACCGTGGCGTCCCCGCCGGTGGTGGCCAGCTTGCTGCCGTCCGGATGGAAGCTGCAGCCGGAGAGCCAGTCGCTGTGGCCCTCCCCCGTCACCAGCTCCTCGCCGCCCGGCAGAGCCCAGAGCTTCCACAGCCGGTCGTCGCTGGTGGAGGCGGCGATCGGGGCCCGCGGGTGGAGGGCCAGGCAGCTCACGGGCAGAGCGTGGGCCCTCAGCGTTCCGCTCAGGCGCAGTGTCAGCGTTCTGGAGCCTTCCCCCGGGAGCGTCTCCACCTGGGCCAGGTGCAGGTTCACCCGAGTGTCAGGAGGGAACTCAGAGTCTTTCGGGTGCCTGGAGAGGAGGGAGCTCCTGGCGGGGTCTTTTGCCGAATCCTGGGGGGCCATGGGCTCAGGCAGCGGCCTGGTGTCTGCTCCTGCACTGCGTTTGGGCCTGCTTTGGCCCTGCTGGGCGCCAGGGTCCCGGCTCAGGTACTGCAGCCCTGGAGATGGGCGCTCCGCCCCCCTGGCTGTTACTGAGGAGAGGCTTCCCTCCAGAGCCTGCAGCTGCCCCAGGGCCCTATCCCTCTCCAGGCTGATGAGGATCTTCTGCTTCAGCGCTGTCTGGTGCTTCTCTGTGAGCGTCCGCAAGGCGGGCTCGTAGGAGGCGTAGTGCTTCTTCAGCCGTTTGAGGTCCTCGATCAGCCTGTTCTTCTCCTGGGCCACACGCTTGTGATGCAGGCGGTGGAAGTTCCGCTCTTTGCGCAGTCTCACCAGCTCCTCGCCGGCCTTGAAGGCCGCCTCCCGGTAACTGTCGCGCTCCCTCCGCGCGTTCCTGAGCTCGTTGTCCAGCAGCTGGTTCTGTGTGTATGCGTCCGGCACGAGCTCGACCTGCTCCGCGTTCAGCTGGCCCCTGTGCACCATCTCGTACCATTCAGTCTGGAAGCAATCCAGCGTTCTGTGCATACCCATCCTAACCAAGAAATTACGAAGAAAGTCGTCGACAACCTCGGGTATGCGGGAAACTGGCAGTTTTGCTGGAGAGATGCTACTCTGTGAAACCGCGCCTGTGTCATCTGCGCGTTCGCACAACGCTTTCACCACGGCTTCCAAATCCTCCTCTCCTTCTGTCAGGCTCCACTCGTCGTCGAAAGGGACTTCCTCATACGCATAATCGTCCTCGGAGTCTTCGGGTATTGAGACTTTTTCGAGGTAGTACCTTCCTTCCACGGACTCTTGCTGTGTATCCGAGGCCATCCTGAGCGCCGAGTCTGGAGTGAAAGTTTGTATTCCGTTGCCATGGTCACGGGAAAGGTAACGCGAGATGATCCGCTCACACCCCGGAGAATCCCGTCAGACAACACGAGCGCTCAAGACGTGCTGCTTTCAGGAAATAATGTCCACTGCATTTGGTCATTATGCAACAAAACTGTTGGAGTTAGGTTTCTTTTTAATCGGTCGACGTTCCCGGTCCGCTACATGCTACAGTACAGCTTCCGCGCTAGGAACTTGAACACATACAAAGTTCCCTAATATGTCGGGCTACCGGAATGCTTCCTAACAAACCTGACTTAACACAGCAGAACTAGTGGAATAGTTACGACTATAGACGGACAGAGCTCGGTAATCTCGGTTGAAATGAAGGAAGGGACACAGCACAGGGCAGAAACAATTAAAATCAACTGACATCGCAAAGCTAAGGTTCTAATGATATGTTAACTTTCTTACGGCCAACTAGCAAGCTACAACCTCAGGGTAGGCGCACAGTAGTAAACTCGGTGTAATCATTGCCCCAGATAAGTATTAGCGAACAATTTGTGGCAATTCTAGAGCAATATTAACAACATTCAGTCTGCAGTGAGCAGGAGGGGAAACTGTATTTTATTTTTTTAATGTAAGCAACACATGCAAACAGCTGCTGCCACGTTAAAAACATGAGATAGGAGTGTATTATAGTGCCCTCCGCTTTGTCAGTGGCCATAAGTGTCATGTAAACCATAGTGATCTGTATTAAAGTGTTTCTCTGGCTGCTTGGAGAAACATACACTGTCTAGTATTTCTCTTCAAAGGGCTACTTCACAGGCTACCACACTACATTACATCACTTTAAACTTTTACAAAGCCGATTTCTATAAAGCGTACACAGGAGTGTATATACCTGAAAGATTCCGTTCACTACAAAAGAGGTAGAAAAAATGACTTTATCCACTTGTGAAACAAGCTTCAAGGTTTTCTTAAAGCGGTTTAGGTTGTTAGTTGAGGACTTTAGGAGTGTACGTTTCACAGCTGAAAGTGCCTTGTCTGTATTTTCTCTGAGTTTACAAATTTTATCAACTGATAAAAAAGCAGCTGTGTGGAGAGTGACGTGCTCTTCGCAGTGCTACCAGTAGCTTCTGGTTAACATGTTAAAACTCTAAATAAGAGCAAACATATTGCAGAGGTTACTGAAAACACAGCAAAAGGATTCTCATTAAAGAACGTCAACAATGTCTGCAGTTTCAAACAGTTATGTGTAATGTACATGCGTGTGTGTGAGTGTGTGTGTGGATGTTTGTGTATAGGTGTGTGTGTCTGTGAGTGTGTATACGTGCGTGAGTGTGTTTGTGTGTGTGTGTGTGTGTAAATATGTTTGCTTTCGATACAGCGAGACCAGAGGCTGACACTGTGAAACTTTATGCTTTATTTATGGTAATGTTTAGAAGGGGCAAGTGTTGTTCATGTTTTGTAGTCGAACCTTAAACAGAATTATGTCTGGAAGAGAATGGGTAGACAGTGGGTAACAATGAGCAACCATTTTGTGGTTACCAGGCAGGGGAAGGAGCACATTCACTATAAAGAAGCATTTAATACAGATAAATTCCATTCAGTATTGCAGGAGGTGTGTGTGTGTGTGTGTGTGTGTGTGTGTGTGTGTGTGTGTGTGTGTGTGTGTGTGTGTGTGTGTGTGTGTGTGTGTGTGTGTGTGTGTGTGTGTGTGTGTGTGTATTCTCTCCCCATTCTGCCTGACTGTACGTATGCTGTGCATATGTGTGTAATGGTTGGGGAGCTGGGCTTGCACCCACATGGTTGTGTGTTCGAGTCCCATCTAATTCCTGGTGCAGTCACACCACTGAGCAAAGGTGCTTCACATGTAACGTCTCAGTAAATATATAGCTGTGAGTAATATGCTGGGCTATGTCAGAAGCTCAGGAGCTTCAGCTAAAATGCCAAGAAAGTACTGCAATGGGGAATATAGCTGAGTTTGTGTGTCTCTGGGGAATATAGCTGAGTTTGTGTGTCTTTGGGGATATGGCTGAGTTTGTGTGTCTTTGGAGAATATGGCTGAGTTTGTGTGTCTTTGGGGATATGGCTGAGTTTGTGTGTCTTTGGGGAATATGGCTGAGTTTGTGTGTCTTTGGGGAATATAGCTGAGATTGTGTGTCTTTGGGGAATGGGGATTATGGGTGTTTTTGGGTGCTTAAATGGCTACTGTACACTGAATAGTAGAGATTCCTATCACTGTGGTAAAGGTAACAGACTGTTTTTTTGATTTGTTGGTTAAGTTGGGTGACTGGTTTACTGATTGGTTGGTTGTAAAGGTAACAAACTGCTTTGCTGATTGGTTGGGTGTTTGGCTGGTTGCTGGCCCTCTCCTGCCTGGCTGGCATCAGTTAAGGCTTTCACCAGGTGTACTGGAACCTGCCAGGAGAAAGAAGTAGAAGTTTCATTTGATACTTGTGGCACGGGTTAGTAAAGCAGATAAAGACAAATGGACTGGGAGGAGTTCGGGAGAGGACCGAGCTCAAACACCTGGATGTTTCAGGTGACGTGGATGGGAACAGACTGTCACATGCAGCTAAGTATGTGTGTGTGTGGATTTGCCTGTCTCCATGTGTCTGTCCCTGACATTGCATGTGTTGCTGTGTGTGTGTGTGTGTGTGTGTGTGTGAGAGACAGAGAGAGAGAGAGAGAGTCTGTACCTGGCTCTGTGTGAGTGACTGTGTGTGCGTGTGTGTGTGCGAATGTGTATCTGTACCTGGCTCTATGCATGTATAGATGCATAGATGTGTGATTGTGTGTGTGTGTGTGTGTGTGTGTGTGTGTGTGTGTGTGTGTCTGTACCTGGCTCTGGGCGTGTGTGTGTATTCGTACCTGGCTCGGTGCAGGCTCACTTGCCGCTGGGTCTCCAGTTGGGGTTGAAGTGGCTTTTGAGAGGCTCCCAGCACTGGTAGTAGTTTTTGTCCAGGCGCTGGCAGGTGTGAAGGCCCCACTTGGTGACTGCCATGCTGAAGGACGACTCAAACATGAAGGCCTGCAGGAGTCAGCCATGACACAAAGCACAGTGACCAGACCAGAACAACATATATGCGTTCAACATTTCTAGGTGCTCTTGAATATTTCCTGTGTTTTGTATATTTTACCATGGTTCCCTCGGCAACCCTCTCGGGCTTGAGGACGGCGTTGCTTTGCTTCTCGAAGCAGTCTGCGTCGGGTCCGTGGGGGTCATCATGCTGTGGAGACTGCCCCCTCCTGGCTGGAAGCCTTCCTCTTTGGCCTCATAGTGCCCTTTTATTAGGCCCATGAACTCACTCATGCAGTTCCCTGTGGGGAAGCCAGGGGGAGCTCTAACACAGTGCACCACAACTCCATTTAGCTTTCACTCACTGCAGGAATTCTGGAATTATCTAGATATAAAAACACTATGCGAGGTCAGGGTATTCTTCTATCACACAAAGAAATAGCGGTCAGGTTATAAACGCTTTAATTTGCTTACATCAGAAATTATAATCACACGGGCTGTGAAGGGTTGTGTGTGTGCTGGCTTTCACTCCAGACTCCACAGTCAATTAGATTATTTGTTCCATTATTTGCTGAATCTGTCCTGTTGATTTGCACATCATTAATATAAAGTGAAATCAATAATTTTTGCTATGTAAATAAGCGTTGCCTATTGCTTGGGTTTTAACCTTGAAAAGCGTTAGTTGTAAGAGTTGCATGTTAAAGAGTTTGCGTTGTTCAACCATTGCTTATATTCTGTGCTCAAACACAGTGTTTCATGCGTATGTTTTAATGAGCAATTTAACCAGTTAATTAAATGAAAATCAGCACACAAACAGCCCTCTCTAACTGAGCCTGAGTGCTCTGTCGCTGAGGCCAGTCAAAGACAGGATCCTGTCTGAGAACGTTGTTAGCATGGTCTGAGGGTCTCACTGTGGTAGTACGGAGGCCTGAAGGTGTGGTCAGCCACGCCCCACCGCGGGGGAAAGATGACGAAATCCGCAATGGCGATGCCGGGACGAGTGGATTTGGCGGTCAGCACAGTGAAGATAGAGGGGTCCTGGGAAATAACAGAGTGCAAAGTCACAAACTTTTATCTCCATCAGGGAAGATGCAGACAGGAAGCTAGCTGTGCATATAGTGTGCTCAGACAGGAAGTGAGCAGCAGTGCTGTTGCTAAGACAGTAGACAGTGGTGATAGTGCTCAAACAGGAAATGGATAGTGGTGACGGTGCTCAGACAGGAAGTAGGCAGGGGCGACAGTGCTCAGACAGGAAGTAGGCAGGGGTGACAGTGCTCAGACAGGAAGTAGGCAGGGGTGACAGTGCTCAAACAGGAAGTGGACAGTGGTGACAGTGCTCAGCCAGGAAGTAGGCAGTGTTGTTGTTCAGACAGGAAGAGGACAACGATGAGCTGGCTGTAATGACAGTCTAGACTGGATACTGGGCATTATTAGATACTCAAACTGTGTGTGTGTATGTATGTGTGTGTGTGTGAGAGAGAGAGAGAGATGGCAAACACTAGGCCGTTTCACTAGTCTGGCTGATGTCAAGGGTTTATGTCCTTGGAGAACTGCAAACATGTGAGAGTGTGTGTGTTTGTTCTGAGCCATCCACAGAGCACTGTGTGTGTGTGTGTTTGTGAGTGTGTGTGTTTGTGAGTGTGTGTGTGTGTGTGTGTGTTTGTGAGTGTGTGTGTGTGTACGTGCATTGCTGCACGGTGGTGGACTTTACTCACCGCATGGTCAAAGGCGACACAGTTGATCACCATGAAGTTCTCCAGGTTGTACTTATAAGGGGTGTAGTTTCCGTGCCAGGCCACAACGTTGAAGGGGGAGAAATCCTGCCACAGACAGCACAGGCCAGAGAAACCCTTTCACTACACACACAGCAACACGCAACAGCTGAGCAATGCAAAGATTAAAACCTGCTGAGATAAGACATTTTTCTTTCATTTTAATCATTCCGATTTCAAGAACAAAAGAGCAATTGGTGGACATCTCAGGAGGGGTTATGTTTGTATTAATATGGGGATTGGCCTCCGGGTGATGCAGCTGTGAGCTCTCTGATTGGATGTTTGAGTCCCAGCCACTCCATTCCTGCTAATGGCTAACAGCCAACATTGGCCTGGCAACTATTGGCCCTGCCTCAAAGATGGCAGTAAGCTGGTTCAGGTCCATCAGTCTCATCGCTCTCTAGTGCCCTCTCCTGGATGGCCAGGCATCTGCAGGTTTGTGAACCGATTACATGCTGTCTTTGTGTTGCTCCAACAGTACCAGTAGTAAATCGGCGGTTGTAAAATGCTGGTTTGGCCCATCAGTCAGGTGGGAATGGGCACATAGCTTGGTTCAGGGAGGTTGTTACTCCCGGACTGCTAGAACGTACAGTTCAATATAATTCCACTGTGATTCAGAAAAATTCAACAAAGATTCATTCTGGGTCTTCACTTCTCTCTTTTCTCTAGGAACAATCTGTCCACTTTTCCTTTTTTATTTTGTCCACTCCTTTACCATGTGTTATAACCCCACACTACAACAGTGCCCAAAACTTCCAATGTTCAGCTGCGCGGAGAAGAATGGGGTGACGATGGTGGTTAGCGTGGTGAAATTTCTCTATCATAATTGTTAAAACCCCAGCAATTTTATGTAGCGCTCCACTGATAATGTTTCTGTTGAAGTGGGATTCAATAAAGACTGTAAAATCAATATAATTCATTACAGCAAGAGCCTCATACACTGCCCCCAGCTACTACCACCCCTATACACCTATATATACACTCCCCCCCTCCACACACACACACAGAGTCCCTCTGCACCCTGGTGTTTTGTGGGACGTAATTTCACCTGCAATACAGTACCACATATAACTCCACACCACCAGGCCCTCTAAACTTGATTATAATCGAAAAACACACACACACACACGCACGCACACACATACACACACACAAAACAAACATATTGACCCAGTCAAGCAAATAATAAGTTAATTTGAGCAATTTCCAATCTCAGCTGGAGAAAGAAGCAGCAGATGAGATGGCCAGCTTTCGGTTCTGCTGCTCACGGGAGGGAGAAATCAGCGCTGGAGCACAGAATGCCAAAAGTGTGAAAGCGTGGCGGGGGCGGGACCCTCACATCCACGGAACATCTGCACCTTTATCTATTTATTTCTATTTAAATGAATAATGAGCCTCCCAACATGCCAACAGCCCTTCCCATCATGCTCCACTGACTGCCGAGGCCCTTTTGTTTCCAAATCCCGCTTTAATTCTAACAAGCTGATCTAATTATTTACTCAACATGCCATTTTAGAGAAATCATCTCTGGCAGAAAAACTAAATTGAGTTTTTTTTTTTTTTTAATTAACCGCAAGAAATACCTGCTCAGTTAAAAACAGGAGAGGGAAACAAATTAAAAGAATGTAGGAATATGAGTCTTTCAGAGTGGAGGATGGGGGTGGAGAGGAACAGTGACATCCTGTGTCAACCTTCGCCTGATTGGCTGTAGAACTCTGGGGTGTGTCTGGGATCTATGAAGCACTTCCTGTATATCAATATTCACCCCTCCCACTAAAGGAAGCTCCCACAGCTGAGGACATCAGGCAAAGAAGTGCTGCCTTCTTACCCACATAACCCGCCCATTATAGTGCTCTTCAGCTGAATTTCACCTCCTATGGATCGACTGTCCTATTGGACAATGATCCCAATGATCTAGCTCTCTGATTGGCCGGCACACAGGACTCACTTATTTGGGGAGGGGTTAAAGTTAGACTCGGCCCTGTCTGCATGTGGATGGAATGTGTGTGACAGCTGTACCTGTCCCTGGTTCTGTATCTACCTAGAAAAATATCATCTGCTCACTCATAGCCTTTGGATCCCTGATCAATACATGCAATAAACACACACACACACACACATCACAGAGCACGGTTACACACACCTGCTGGGCAGAGAACAGCTTGCCCTGGTACTTGTTGATGATGGTGTAACCGCCGGCAACCGTGCGGTCTTCATACCAAGCCACTGGAACCAGGAAGTCCCTGGGATTGGCCAGACCATTGGCACCTGGGAGTGAAACCAGTCATGTGACACAGGCACCATAAGTCATGTTGCATGCCATTGCTGGCCAGCAGGGGCTGATCATGAGCAGATCTGAACCCAAAGTTAGACGCTGTCTGGACCACGGGAGTCCGGACTTACCCCCAGCGGAGGATGTGGATGACGTAACAGATGACAAAACAGAGGTTTTTGGCTGAAGACTGCAGTTAGGTGATTCGTCAAATTAGGTGTTAAAAGCAAGAATGCAATAATTTATGATGGAAAAAGATAATCCAAACATGAGATGGTCAGAGTGAAATGAGACCAGCCTTTTGGAAACTAAAGTCTGGGTCAGACAAGACAGCTCTTCGAGAGTGAGACACAGTGTGACTGAAATGTTAAGCTGGCAGACTGCAGTAATACATAGAGTTAGTGGAGTGAAGTCAGCGGGGTTTGGGGGGTGACGCACCAATGGGACCCAGGTCCGGCAGCTCGAAATGGGCACCGTACACCTCCAGGACGTAGCCTCTGGTCTCGCCGAAAACGTCGACGCTGAAACGCATTCCTTGCTGGAACACACAGGTAGACAGGTGAGTGGGCGTCATCTCTGGTTCAGTCATCCCTCACCGTGTTTCGCCGCAGACTGAAAACCCACCTTTACAGACTGCACTTTACCTCCTCCTCACATCCTTCCCCTCTCCTTCTGTCTTTATTAGCATGGCCCTCCCTCTCCACGGGCTCTTACTGCAGGTAACACTGTTTGCTAGGTGCAGTCCTGCATGCCAGACTGTGCAGCTCAGGGACCTGCTGCACCTGTGCTGTTACCCGGGTTACACTTCCTGTACACAGCTCTGTATTAAAGCCGCTACATGACTAACCTGAAAACTGAATCTGTCTCGTGTTTCTGCATCTCATCTCTTGCTGGCCTCTGCACCACTGACTCTGAGTCTCTGCAACACTGACTCTGAGTCTCTGCACCACTGACTCTGAGTCTCTGCAACCACTGACTCTGAGTCTCTGCACCACTGACTCTGAGTCTCTGCACCACTGACTCTGAGTCTCTGCACCACTGACTCTGAGCCTCTGCAACACTGACTCTGAGCCTCTGCAACACTGACTCTGAGTCTCTGCAACACTGACTCTGAGTCTCTGCAACACTGACTCTGAGTCTCTGCAACACTGACTCTGAGTCTCTGCAACACTGACTCTGAGTCTCTGCACCACTGACTCTGAGTCTCTGCAACACTGATTCTGAGTCTCTGCAACACTGACTCTGAGTCTCTGCAACACTGATTCTGAGTCTCTGCACCACTGACTCTCAGTCTCTGCACCACTGACTCTCAGTCTCTGCACCACTGACTCTGAGTCTCTGCAACACTGACTCTGAGTCTCTGCAACACTGATTCTGAGTCTCTGCAATACTGACTCTGAGTCTCTGCACCACTGACCCTGAGTCTCTGCACCACTGACTCTGAGTCTCTGCACCACTGACCCTGAGTCTCTGCACCACTGACTCTGAGTCTCTGCACCACTGACCCTGAGTCTCTGCACCACTGACTCTCAGTCTCTGCAACACTGACTCTGAGTCTCTGCAACACTGACCCTGAGTCTCTGCACCACTGACTCTGAGTCTCTGCAACACTGACTCTGAGTCTCTGCACCACTGACTCTGAGTCTCTGCAACACTGACTCTGAGTCTCTGCACCACTGACTCTCAGTCTCTGCACCACTGACTCTTTGGGCCTAACACCCAAACAAGATCTGTGTGCTGTAAAGGTTCGCAGAAATGGTGCCGCGCTCTCACCTGAATAACACAGATCTCGTTGGGCTCCACCATCATCTTCCCAAACTCTGTGGTGACCAGGATCTCGCCCTGTTGTGGGACTGAAGGAGGGCAACCGTATTGGTTAGACTGAAGCCCGTTCTGTATCGTTGCGAGCTTATTGGCCACACTATTTCTATAACTGTTTGGTTAGCTTAACATGCTATCCATATTACTCTTGTTCCATAGGCCACATTATTTTCCAGAGCTCTGAACTCACCACATTTACCCAAAATCCACTATGCTGCGTTCAGTCTGCCAAGAGACTGAAGGACGGTGACAGTTTGATTATAACTAAAACATTGCCCACATTACTGTGAATTAATCAGCCATGGATTTCCCCAACTGACAACATTACCCAGAATCCCCTGTCCTCTAGAATTGCCCAGAATAATGTATTTAGACACAATGTTGAATTTCTTTGTAGATTTAATGTAGTGGCTTGAGTTTACATCCTATTTAGACTGCTCATAGTTACGAATATTTTTTTGTTTGATTTTTTTTTTGGCAAAAAACACACAGTCCAATTATTTTCTGTTGTTTCATTGTGGTTTGTTCTCCACACCTACCAATGAGCATGTCTCCATCTGAGTTGTTGAAGCACCTGCACAATACCAAACAGAGGATGTCAACATGTTACTCAACATGCATTTCCATGTAAACTCCAGGCAATTACTCAATCTGGCTATGCCCAGAAAATAAACAAGCACAGACAAGAAAAGAACTAACTAAAAGAACAAAGGAAAGAACTAGGATTGGTCACTCCTACCTGTCAATCATGGAGGTGTTGCAGGTGTAGACGTGGATGGCGATGCCATTGCGAGCCTTGGGGTCTCCTGCTCCGCACACGGTGTGCAGACCCTGCCGTGGAGACAGCCAATCAGACCTCAGGGACAGGTCACATGAACACCGAGCACAGCCAATCAGGGCCCAGGAACATGTCACATGAACACAGCACAGCTAATCAGGAACCAGGGACATGTAACATGAACGCTTAGCAGAGCCAATCATAGACCAGGACTCACCATCACAAAATCCACCTTCTTCTCTGAGGCTTTGGGAATGATGAAGGGCCTCCAGCGGAGCTGTGAGAGATCAGAGCGAGAGTGAGCTGCATTCACACACTCAGAAAACATTCAAACACATTCAACCATGAACACAACAAAGCACTCACTCACTCACTCATTCAGAAAATCACACAGACAATGGAACTGTTATCTCTACTCCTACAACGGTTGTTACTGCTACAACTACTGATACTACTAATCCTAATAATGATAATTATACTCACTGTCATCATATTTACCTGCAGTGATCTTTGCCTAAAGGTATGTCATGACTAAATAATGTATGTTGGTTTCATATATAAAACACTCAAGTAAGAAAACAGTGAACACATGCTGAGCCAGTCTAAAGCCATGTGAACCAAAGCTGTTCCTCACCTTCACACACTTACCTGGTTTGGGTCGGGCTCCACTTCGTTCCAGTCATCTGTGATGTTCCCATCATGCATTGCTGTGAAGGGTTTGTGGCGAACAGATGGCAGGATGCGGTAGAACCAGCTGCAACCAGGAGCAGGAGAGAGGGCAGCAGCCCAACCATCACACAACTGGTGCACAAAGTGTGATGGGATCCCTGTGTGTGTGTGTGTGTGTGTGTTGTGTGTGTGTGTGTGTGTGTGTGTGTGTGTGTGTATGAGTGTGAGTGTGAGTGTGTGTATTTAGAAGATAAGACATCAGGAGATCAGTGAGAAGCACAGGTCTGTCATGTGGCATGTTTACCCCACGGCCTGCATTTCTCAGGGGTTTAATTGCCCAGCTAAACTGACAGGTTTGTCCCGCAGCAGGTAAGTCTGCTCTCCACGCAGCGTCATGGAGACAATATCCACACAGAGGCGTCCCGCCGTGATGAACAGCGGAGAGATTAAACAGAGAGACAGAGGAGTCTTCTCACCGCCAGCCTCTCTCTGCCACAGTCTCACATATAACACAAAGCCAGTTGTGTTTTTTTGTTCACACTATCGATGACTGCCTGTTAAATCTCCATGTATAGCGTGTTCAACAGGGATGTTGCTAGACTTTTAGCACTACTGGGGCACACGTCCCCAGTGAGAGGGAGTGAGTCTAAATTTTGCAATTTAAGGTACATGTACGTGAACGTCACTTGTTGTTATTGTCTTGTGGCGGTCAAGGAGTTTCTTTTGCCAGGTACAGAGTATGTCCTAATTTTATGACACATTTTCTGGGCTAATACTGTTATGCCATGAGGAAAGATGCATTAAAACTTAGAATGAGCCAGGGAGGTTTACTACATAGGGAGGTGCCCTACATAAGGCTTATGTACCATTTAGTGACCTTGATCCATTACTTTAACAGCTTTGTCATTACCTTTAACAGACAGGAAGATAGTCAATTATAACAATCAGAAATTTGCATTCTGCTGGATCTCAAGGCAGGAAACTGCTGGTCCAACTGTCTCTGGCAGGGACACATGACCCCTAAACAGAAATATTCTACAATATTTTGTGGCAAGGAAAGATGCTGCAGATTCTTCAGAATGCGTTGCATCACACACCATACCTTCTCTTATTGGTGGACCGGGGGCAGGTGAAGGCGGAGCCAGAGAGCTGCTCAGCATACAGTCCATAGGGACACACCTGAGGGTTGTTCTGGGAGACACACAACAGGGGCGTGTGAGGCTTTTCTGTGCTACGGAAGCATAGTGCCAAAACAGGCATGGCCAGAAAAGTGAAGAAAAGTATGACAACTGTGCAGGATTTTTGTTTTTCAATTCCTGAAAACAGCACATTGATATGGCGACACTTAACTTCATGTGACACCCTGAAGACACAGCACAGGACACAGACTACTGGGTGAATGACATGAGTAAGGGTGGAGGCAGCTGTGTTATGGCTGGCAACACCTGAAGACTGAACAGCCACTGCACTACATTTCCCATGAGCACCTCTGATGAGTACTTCACTCATTGAGCTCACCCAGTTCAGCTCAACAGCCGAGCTCTAAATTTCAGCTATGACTTGACAGGTAAAGTTGTAAAAACCATGTGCTATATGTGACCAAGGCATGAGATGTAGAGCTGTGAGCTTTTACTTGCTGTTTGAGTAAAAGGGGGTAAGAGGCCAACTCAGCGACGGCAGGCGGGTAGAGGGAGTGGCCTGGGAGTGAAACACATTACCTGTCCTTCAGGTAGAGCACCTGGACAGCGGGGGTCTTCAGAGGCAAACTCATTATCGAAACCAGTCAGGTACTGCAGGAGAGAGAGAAACCCCCAGAGCAAGCATCGCTGTGAGTGACCTTCCCAAGTCACACCGTAGGACTCTTCCATTCTAATGTCACACCGTAGGACTCTTCCATTCTCATGTCACACATGCACTTCATTCAGGACTGGGCTGCCCCATTTGCACAGTTATTCAGCAAACACAGGGAGTGTTACTTCTCCTATACTCCTGTACTATAAAACAAAAGTTGCACTTACTGAAACCATCTGAGGAAACCAATAGCCTCAAACCATTTGAAAGAGGCCAGTGAGGTATTTAAAAGTTCTGGCCAGTTAATCAGTTTGACTTTAACAGTGGAGTTATGATTGGTGATATATTAAGGTATAGCTACATAAATGTAAGGTATCGGCAGTCTCTAACACTAAAGGTGATTAACTTTCCAGGACTTTTAAATGTCTAATTGGATAGGACAAATGAAAAGACAGAGACAGACAAGCAAAATGCAACTTTTCCTGGACTAATGCCATGTGAATGTTGTTTTAGATTAATCAAGTCCCCTTTACATCTTATTCATATATATGCTCACTGTCACTGTTGTATATTTGAATGTTTTTCACTGATCAATTGTTCTATTCTGCTGCACAATGAAAGTGATTACTCAGCAAAGTCCTTAGCTGTATCATAGAATGGACAGTGCGCATGGCACTAGCAGTGCTATTATCTGTTAATCTGAATGATGTATCGTTCTTTAATTTAACTGTGAGATCGGCGACATCGTGTCTGCGCCAAAGAGTGTCTGTAAAGGCTGCTTGGCGCGCGCGCGCAGACCAGAGCAATAGCGCTGAGTCATGGTGAGCTTGAAGAGAAAACGCGTTACAGATGTGCTACCGCGGCACCGTACAGCACACATCTGTCTGCAGCGATGCTTTACCCATGGCACTGTAATATCAAACATTACGACTCGTTACTGAGCACACATCCATTGCGACAAGCATTACAGTGGCGGAATAGCATTTTTTCTTTTGGTTTAGGATATCTCTGACTAAAGTATTTAAAATGATGTCCGTCTGTGAGCCACGAACAATAATTTTGGAGCTAAATATACTTAAATATAAGCAGCCACCATGCATTTGAGAAATGCGTATTGCGAAACTAACATGTGATACACCTGACACAACGGAACTTTCACAGGCGCAAACCAAGGTGATAATTTATTCTTTCAATTCCTCTGGTTCTCCAGTCCAAATAAACTCCCAAAAGATACATAAAGTTATGATACTTAATTTTGCAACGCTTCAGCTCAATGATTTTTTAATTATATATAAATAATTAGCAGTATAACTATCATTTTCTTTTTCAGTACAAAATCTTTAAAACCTTCTGTTGTAACGCTGTAGTATTGTAATGGCTGTACCTTTTGTCTTTCGTACAGGACGAAAAACTTAAAATCTATAAATCTGTTATGACGGTTTCTTAAAACTTGCGCAGAGAGGCACCATCACTTAAACAAATAGTTTAAGCACGTTCGTGGAGAACATCTGGGCGATGCAGTTTCCAGCAATCTGATTGGTCGGGGGGGAACGCCCTTCATGAGCTCGGCGCAAAGTACATCTTTCATGTATTCTAATTAACACGTACAATTATAACGACCTCTTTCTTTTTTAGCTTTTACCATGGCAAAATATTTACAAAATGTCTACGTCATTTCATCAATACATCTGCATGGGTAACTTTGCGTATCTTCACTTTCAGTTGTACAAACACGGAAAACAATCCTCATTTAACGTCAGTAAAATCAGTGTAAAACTCTCATTTCATGGATAAAAGCACAAACTTTAATTTTCTGAACTTGTGTTATGCAACCTTACCTTTAATCCAGCCATTGTAGCCAACGTCTTAAGTTTGCAACTCCACGAAAAGTGATTCAACACGCTGGGTAAAACTCAACAACCGTAGGTCAGCGGGTGAATGTGTGCTCTCAGCCTCAAGTACAACTCGCTCCCCTTGCGCGCTGTGAAAGAGTGAGTGAATTTCGAGTGGTTTGTTGAATTCAAGCTATTTCTCCACATGCGTTTAATTGAAGCCAGCACCGTCGACGACGTCACAGCTCCCATCTGGGGGGAAAGACAAAAAGATTGACAAGCTCAAGAATCCATTACCTAACCGTAGCTGGGATTTCAGTCCTTGGTTGTTTTAAGTCCTAACGTCAAAATCCTAGCATTAGCTTGTAACAGTGAGCAAGATTTTAGTCAATTAGTTTGGCCTTGAGATCAATGATCAATTTCCAGCAAATTAAGCCAAGTTTGGACATGCAAAGAAGCGTATAATAGTATCGTGCGTCATGTTTTGCATTACAAATAATATTAGAACTTGGTCTTTTATATAATCACATTTCTCGGACCTTTTTTTTTTTTTTTTTGAAAAAAAAAAAGACGCTGGAAACTGCATTCTTCAGCCGTACAAATGCATGCTAATGGAAATCCAACCATTCACTGCATTTACTTATTTATTCATTTACTTATCTTTATATCTATGTACTGCTCCCATATAAAATAACATTGAGAGAATTGTGATAATTGCACGAGTTAACTGATCAGAATGGAAAAGATTGCTGATGGAAAACAGGTTGCGCTGAATGACAATGTACTTACCACCCATTTCCCCACATTTAACTAAAATAGCACATTTTGGTAACCTTAACATTACTTTTTTCCTCATATGAAATGACTAACTGTGTAAAGTACTGTTCTCCCATTCATTAAGAACAGTATACTGGATTTTGATCCAACAATCTAACGAGGTATGATAAATAATGCGAAATATTAGAGTGCTTGCTGCATATTATTTCAAATATTTACCACAATGCGGGGTAAATTCCCCTTGATTACAGGTTACAGTCCTGTTTTGATTACAACGATTGTGCCTGTGATTATAGTATTATTTTATAATTATATTTTATTTTAAAATGCAGTGATTAAAGTTCATTGCTGAAAAAGTACATGCTGGTAGAATAGCAAGCCTACAATGGTCTATTTATCTCAGAAGTGCAGTATGGAATTTCCAGTCCAGGCACAGTGACACTTCTGCATGAGTCCAACGACCATTTCATTTCTTTTCCCCTCCCTCTTTCTCCCCTCACCCCTCCACTCCCTCCACCTCCTCTGGGTCAGTGTGCTGTGATCTCTGCTCACTGTCGCCCTCCTTCTTTGCATCCAGAGCCCTGCATTCACCATTCTTTTGACTCTTACACTACCTTAGCCCATGGATAACGGACGGTCTCTATACCAACAGGGCCTGGCTTCGGGCAACCGAGAGGAGGTGGAGGAAATCCAGGGCTGCATCCGATCTCATGACCTGCCAGTCTCTCCTCACTGCTTTCTGCTATAGGAGTTCCCCACGGCTCAGCCCTCGGCCCACTTCTCTTCTCTCTCTACACCCATTCTCTTGGGCCTGTCTTCCCATCCCTGGTCTGTTCCACTCATTCTCCCCAAGGTAGGCAGTGCCTGAAGCCACAAGCATGAAAGGACCCCAGAGCACTGACTCGCTTTAGTGTAATAATAGCAAAGAACATCAGTCAGAGGTACCCTACAGTCCTCAGAAACACCATTGCCAGTACAGAGGCAGGTTCTGGTAACTGTTACCTTCTTCCTCTATAAACTGTGAACGTTTAGCTATTTATGATTAAGATTGGGCAGTGACTGAAAAATGAAATAAAATGAAAACACATGAAATGCAATGAAAATGTACAGGCTCCCTGAAATTTGCTAGACCAACGTTACAGACAGGCTGGAAGGGCATGGAATAGTCCCCTAAGATCTGAGCCTGCTAAATATGGAGCATTTATATCACAGCACAAATTCACCATACCAAAGCAAATGTAAATGGATTTTTCCATTCATTTACTGTATGCTTAAACCAAAATATATTATTGGTAAAGGAATTGAGTAACTTGCAAGTGAATAACTTGGAATGGGCCCACTGACCAAAAAAAATAAAAAATAAAAATCTGTGCTGTATTTATGCAATTTATTTCTGGCAAACAGAAAATGAAAAGGGATAATGTTCCTGCAATATTAGAGTGAATCAATTTCCTTTTCTCATTCTTTCCCCCATCTATTTTTTCTGTCCTCCTTTTTTTAAGGGGGTGGGGGGGGGGGTAATGATGGCAATTCTCATAGTGAGGCGCAAATAAAGTAGAAGCGGCAGAAGTGACTGTTCTCCAGCGAAGCGTGAGGCTGGTGTCGGGGATCCCCCGCTGGCTGGCGGTTTAGGCGCCGCGCGCTACAAGAAAGCCCTAATGCCGGAAAATATCTCAACTCAGTCTCCGGAAATTGATCTGGCCTGTGGAAAAAATGGCTGATTTTAATTTCGCCCCAGCATTAGATGACAGAGTCCCGGGGAGGGGTCTTTGGTAGAGTTTCACATACATTTGCTTTTTTTTTATTTTGGCAGTGGGGGGGGGGGGGGTGGCTGTTCTGTCTCCACAAGCAACAAGGTATTATGGAAAGAAGGTGCACACAGTAAATAAACACATATATGCATTTGCTTGTTTCTAGGCAGCTCCTGCCAGACCAAATATCAAATTATGGGGGAGTTAAAAGGCTTACAGAAGAATGTTGCTGTGAATTGCATGCCCTTTTCAATCAGCCTGACCTTTGACCAGCTAAACGCTTCTGAGTCCTTCTGCAGATTGTCTCTGTTATGGATTTTAGGATTGCATTTTTTTTTTCTGATAATGCTACAGACTGAAGATTTCGACCAAAAAATTTCAGCTCAGACCCGTCTCCACATCTGTCTGTCAGGGCACGCGCTATGCAGACTAACGCACTTCTGTATACACGTGATAACATGGGCACGCTGTGGTATGACAGAGTGATTTCTATGAATTTTAAAAGCTTGTGCAGTTGTTCATCATTAAAGTGGCCTACGACATGCCTCGAACATACAAAACCATTTCTTCATCTCCCACCATTCACCGGCTATATCCATTGTTATGTGAACGTGCTCAAGTCCGGGCTTGACGCAGTGCTGGATACTCTGTAGACTGTAGGTAAATGGGCTTGATGCAGTGCTGGATACTCTGTAGACTGTAGGTAAATGGGCTTGATGCAGTGCTGGATACTCTGTAGCCTGTAGGTAAATGGGCTTGATGCAGTGCTGGATACTCTGCAGACTGTAGGTAAATGGGCTTGATGCAGTGCTGGATACTCCGTAGACTGTAGGTAAATGGGCTTGATGCAGTGCTGGATAATCTGTAGACTGTAGGTAAATGGGCTTGATGCAGTGCTGGATACTCTGTAGACTGTAGGTAAATGGGCTTGATGCAGTGCTGGATACTCTGTAGACTGTAGGTAAATGGGCTTGATGCAGTGCTGGATACTCTGTAGACTGTAGGTAAATGGGCTTGATGCAGTGCTGGATACTCTGTAGACTGTAGGTAAATGGGCTTGATGCAGTGCTGGATACTCTGTAGACTGTAGGTAAATGGGCTTGATGCAGTGCTGGATGCTCTGTAGACTGTAGCTAAATGGGCTTGATGCAGTGCTGGATACTCTGTAGACTGTAGGTAAATGGGCTTGATGCAGTGCTGGATACTCTGTAGACTGTAGGTAAATGGGCTTGATGCAGTGCTGGATACTCTGTAGACTGTAGCTAAATGGGCTTGATGCAGTGCTGGATACTCTGTAGACTGTAGGTAAATGGGCTTGATGCAGTGCTGGATACTCTGTAGCCTGTAGGTAAATGGGCTTGATGCAGTGCTGGATACTCTGCAGACTGTAGGTAAATGGGCTTGATGCAGTGCTGGATACTCTGTAGACTGTTGGTAAATGGGCTTGATGCAGTGCTGGATACTCTGTAGACTGTAGGTAAATGGGCTTGATGCAGTGCTGGATACTCTGTAGACTGTAGGTAAATGGGCTTGATGCAGTGCTGGATACTCTGTAGACTGTAGGTAAATGGGCTTGATGCAGTGCTGGATACTCTGTAGACTGTAGGTAAATGGGCTTGATGCAGTGCTGGATACTCTGTAGACTGTAGGTAAATGGGCTTGATGGATACTCTGTGCTGGATACAGTCTGTAGTAGACTGTAGGTAAATGGGCTTGATGCAGTGCTGGATACTCTGTAGACTGTAGGTAAATGGGCTTGATGCAGTGCTGGATACTCTGGTAAATAGACTGTAGGTAAATGGGCTTGATGCAGTGCTGGATACTCTGTAGACTGTAGATAAATGGGCTTGATGCAGTGCTGGATACTCTGTAGACTGTAGGTAAATGGGCTTGATGCAGTGCTGGATGCTCTGTAGACTGTAGGTAAATGGGCTTACAAGACTATTCAATACACATGACAACATCAAATGTTTGACCTGCTGTATTGGTAAATTAACTCTACTGCCATCATGGCATCTCAGCTAATCACAGTGACTGCTGACACTGTGATTAGCTGAGTCGCCATGGAGCTCCTTGTAAATATCTACATATATTGGCTGGATGCAGTCAAAGTTTCGCTGAAATATGGCACCATGTAAATAGCAGGTGAGACTGAGGCTGTCGGTCAGAGCTGTGTCTCCGGCGCAGTCGGCCTCATTTTCCTGGGTTTCTCTGCCTCGCCTGCTGCTCCACTCAAAGCACATTGATAATATATTTTACTGCTACAGTATGAAATTTCTGCTTTTTTATATCGAGTGTGGCTCAGTGCTTGAGTTTGGCTCAAGCGCGCACCTCGATTGTTATGCAAAATGGTTTAATGTGAAAATGAAGGCCATAGCATGTGTGGGTTAAGCCCCACCCCTTCTGCCTCTACCGGCTCTAATGAGGCCTGCATTATCCACAGTCATTAAACCTCAGTCTACCCAGGAGCCTGTCCCCCAACAGGCCTGGCCAACACACACACACACACACACACACACACACACACACACGCACATGTTTAAACTGCCTTTTTCCATTACTTTCCCCAGGTTTTCAGACACCAGATTGCGACAGAATAGAAAATTACACTTTCTTCCTACAGAGAAAATTGCTTTGTAATTGCTTGGTTATAAAGATGTGCTTAAAAAAACATTTAAAAAATGAAAAAAACACACACACACACAAACACAATTAGTTTTTTTTTGGTGGGAATCTCATAGCGGTCCACTGGCACTTGTCATTGGTAATGGGCGGGGCTTGGGGATCACATGACATCTTGTGTGAGGCCATGGAAGGATCACTTTTTGACCACACACACACATACACACACACACACACACCCACTCTCTCTCTCTCTCAAACACACACACACAACACACACACACACACTCTCTCTCTCTCAAACACACACACACACACACACACACACTCACTCACACAGACACACACACACTCTCTCTCTCAAACACACACACACACACACACTCACTCACACAGATTTCCTCTGGCAACAGCTGCTGCTTATCAGGCAAATCCAGCTGAGGGACTGCTGGAGATGGAGAGAAGCTGATTGGCCAGCTAGCAGTCACATAATGACATCAGCCACGAGAGCTGGAATTGGTTAGTAGTAGGGGCATACCTGTGATGTCATAATCTGATCACACTTTCAAGATGGCTGAAGGCTAGGTTCGTAGAGTGAAGGCCAAGATGAAAAAAGAAGCTGATTGGCACAACTTGCTACTAGATTATGACATAATCTAAAAGCAGCTGGGATTGGTAAACTGGGTGTGTTTCTGATGTCATCTCTTAGGTTACCAATGGAAAAGGTGCTGTGTGAATGTTGCAGGATTGGATATCTGATCTGTCACCAACACTATGCTGGCATACCTGCACCACATTGAATACACATATAACGTAGTTATACCTGTGTTGTATGGTGTGGATGAACCTGTATAATGTTAATGCACCTGTGTGATTGTACTATACCTGTGTAATGTTAGTACACCTGTGTGATGAAAGTGACAGTATACCTGAGTGACGTTACAACACCTGTATGCGCCTGAGTGATGCTAATGTCAGATACTGACTCTGCCGAAGATCGTTTTTAGGATCATAGGACTGTAAGGCTAATGCACTGTGATGCAAGACACTACAGTAATTTGCTTTGCTCTGGTGTAAATGTCAGTCCAGTTGGGGGCAGCTATTCAAAGCAGCTCAATCACATGTAGCGGCGGCTAAAATTTGCAGGAACCAATCAGATTACGGAACACTGATCTGGCAGCTGGAGCGAGCACGTCTGAGCTGGAGATTGGGTCCCACCTGACTTCATTCTCCCGTCCATGTCCTCGCCGAGCTTCGCATCGAAAGATCCACCACCACAACCTCATTTTCTCCTGTGGAAGATCGGGGGAGGGAGGGAGGAGGGGGCTGGGCACGAGGAGGCGACTTAAATTGAGTGCACAGGTTGGAGAGAGTTCTCTGTGCGACTCTGTTAAACCGGTCCCCCCGCGGCTCGGGCTCGACCCCGGCCGGACCCTGCTGGGTTGGCAGATTTGCCATTAAGACTTCCTGGCAGCGGGGGGCGGGGGGGAGCAGGATATAGATTGCATGGCAGTTCTTCCCCCTGCGGCGTGACAGAGGTCCTCTGAGCTCAGATCAGACCGTTTCTCTCTGCCGAATCGGTCTGAGGGCAGGGGGGCAGGACCCCCTTACCCAAACCACAACCCCCCCCAACCCCCAAATCACTCCCTCTCCCCCTCGGACCAGCACCGGTGTGACACACGCAGGCACACAGAAACAAATGTAATAATGGTGTGTGTAGTGGAGCGGGCGGCCTGGGCCTGGCGGAACGCGATTTTGGGAACAGAATAAAGGGCTTTGTGCGGAGCGGTGTACCCCAATCCGAGCCCCAGCAGCCCTGGGGATCCGAACAAGCTGGGGGGACAGGGGGACAGTCCCCAAATCTTCTCCCGTCCGCCCCCGCACTCCAACCCCCAGGGAGCTTCCTTACTGGTGCCGTCGCCCTGGCGAACGCCGATGGCAGCCCCGGGCCTCCGCAGCCACGGTCAGGAACCGGCTCCATCTGAAGCCTCTCTGAGACCCTGCTACTGCACACCATCTGCTGTGAGCTTCTGAACGGGTTCCCAAAAATACATTTCTTTGAAGCAGACAATAAATAAATGGATCAATAAAACGAATGTAACATACAAATGTAACACAAAGGCTTTAAAGTGTTCATTGAATTTCCAGGTTTGAATGATTGGGCGGTTAAGGCCATATTGATTTGAAGCAGCATTTGATTTTCAGAACCAGGTTTTTTACTTATTTTTTTTTTTTATCAGATCTGAAGCAAACCTGGGTCTTTCAGTCCATAATGCAGTGACATTATCAAAGTCAAAATCAAGACAGCCCATGGGGATACTTACCTTTGTGCTGAGAGTCACATCAACACATAACAGACAAAAGCAGCGCATAAAAACACACATGCTAGCTTTACACCCAGTGACAGGCAGAACAAGATACACAGCAGAAAAATTCATTGCTCAAAGTCGTTTGACAGCATGTTTTTTTATAGAGTTAAAAAGAATTATTATACTTTCCTCCAAGTAGTTCCTGCAGTTTCACATTACTAACAAAATAACTGCTTATGTCTCAGATGGGGGTTGCCAGCAGAGGGCACTGTTGTGTACTGTGGGCCCCAAACATTTGGTGTTTTTAAGTAAAACATATTCATTAGTCAGGTAAAATTGTATTTTATGCATTTATTTACTTGTTTTTTGTTGGTTTATTTACTTCCTCAGGTTGCTTCAGACCAGTTTTGTTTCCCCATCGGCACAGAGATCATGTGGTGCAGTCTGCAGTTACTTTGCCTTTCCACCAGGTGTCAGTAAAATCACTTTCTTGTAAAAGTTCTGCTCTTGGTCAAGACCCCTTTTACACAGGTCTGGGAATTGGTGATGGGAGAATGAGGCATAATGGCAGCAAAATTGGTAACGCTACAATTATCTGTCAATCACTGACCTGTTTCAGCCAATCATAAGGCTTTTCTGCAGCAAAACACAATCATTGGTTCAAATCAGTAAGGTAGTGGAAACTCCACCCATTTTTGGTGTCATGACACCTTATTTTCCCATCATTCCCATTACTGTTGGGAAGTCGGGATGTCATAAATCGATGCAATACAAGCGAGGAGATAACTGCCAGCAGTGTGCTCATGATGTCCTGAGACTGAGGTGAGTATTGTTTAGATCAACACACCGCTATGACACTTCAGTGCAGGGTAATTGGCAAAATCTACAGAAATCCACATTTGTGTGTCGGGAAGAAGCAAGCCAGCATGTGCCAGGAGACTCAAAATCCCAGGACTGGGGTGGTCCTGCGCACACTGGGGTGACCTGGAAAGTCGGTTGGAAAAAAAAAAAAGGACTTCATATTCCAGAAAAAGATCTGGCTCCAGTGCAGTTAAAAGCTTTGGACAAAGATAATGTCATCACAGGACAAAACTCTCTGACCCTAGCGGCAGAATCTGTAAGCTAATAAAGAGCCTTTTTATTAACCAGAGGACACTGGGACAGAGTCATATGGTCTGAGATGAAGCTCTCAGATGTAGTTTCACTACTTCCAGGGGCAAATAAGACTGAACTGAGCTGCTACACTCTTGAACCACAACACCTCCAGCTATATCTCGCATCCACTGAGGACCGCAAAACCCAGGATGCAAATCTGCAGGGACTGTGCCTCTTTTATTCTCTGCTCCCTGGCTGACTCCCCTCTCCACCAGGCCTGCTCCTCTGTGCAGCACCTGCATTTCCAAATACGAAGGACTGGACAAGCCAGCTGGATCCATGTTAAACAATGCCTTCCTTATAACATTTACAAATAATAATTGGATTGATAGACTGTGTAAAAATGCCAAAGAGACAAATGGTCACAGAACAGATTATGTCACAGACTCTATGGAAACAGACTGGGAGTGCACAGGTCAGCCGTATGGTGGGTGTGTAAGGGCTGCACAGACACCGTGACCCACAGCTCGGTCTCAGGGCCCCCAGATGCACTATCTTTATCCAGGACAAAGTGTTATCTTTCTGAATATGAAAAGAGGACACCCCTTCCAGTTTAACTCTTTCTTAGACTATAGTTTTGTTCTGATATGTTTGGAGAGCAACTGCAGTCCTGACAGCCAGATAAGTCTTAATGACTCAACCCAACTGTTTCCTACAAATATAATATTAATCTGACCATTATCGTTATCGTTCTTGGTCTCATTTCTCATTTGATACATTTCTAGTGGTGCCGTTTATTATGACGTGCAGTCGATGATGCTGTTTTGGATTCGAACCGAATTTGAAAAATTGACATCAGGTCTTCCACGCGAGGCGTAGAACAGGTTTCGATCACGCCCCGTTCCCCTCGCGCAAAGCTTCCCGGCTCCTCTCTGCTCCTGTGTGTCAGTAGGTACACAACATTATGCCAAAAAGCACCAGCGGAAAATATTCCTCCCCGAATGAAATACTACCAACTTATAAAAGGCATCCAAATAACGGCTCTCCGAAGACACTCGCCTCCTGCTGCGCG
Source organism: Albula goreensis (assembly GCA_022829145.1). NCBI lineage: Eukaryota > Metazoa > Chordata > Actinopteri > Albuliformes > Albulidae > Albula > Albula goreensis. The sequence goes on along the minus strand of CM040753.1, from coordinate 1,586,052 downwards.
TCTGGATCCCTGGGGTACGGGGCCTATTGTGAGCCGCAAAAAAAGCATATAGATGCTCCTGAGAAGCACATTTTTATTGTAAATAAAGAGCACTTGCAGGTGTATTTCAGTGAGATTTTCTCTAGATTACATCACAAGATATTTTAAAACGGCTGTTCAAACGCGTAGCAGAGGCTGCAAGGGCGCCTGCAGCCCACGGACTGGAGGTCGTTGTCTCAGTCGTGAGAAATGTTGGCCATGAGGACAACAAACAAGAGCGGTGTTCATTACTGGTGTCCTTCCGCGCGGTCACCCCTGTTCAAGTTTGTAAATTTGATGGGCCTTCTTGCAAAGAATCCCCGACCGCGCCGGCAAATCTGATGTGATTAATTTGAAAATATGAATTTTATAACATGCAATTTACTTCATCACACCGTTTTCAATCATTTACATAAAACGCAGACAAGGTCAGATATCAGCGAAGTCTTTAATTAATCCTAATCAACTTTCATTTGCATCGTGGTATTTGTATCTTTTATTACAGCTAACTGAATAAACGGACTTCTTCAATTTCAAGGGGGAAAAGACACGATTTGATAAGCACACGCAAGAGAAAAAAAGCAGCTAATAAGGGTTCATTAGCATACATTAGTTTGATGATCTTAATAAAGACTCGTGGGATGATTCTCCCAGAATTTACACATCTTATCAAGTGATGTGAGTCGGGAGAGCGAGGTGAGGAGAGGCACGTGACTCCATGGACAAGATGCGGCCTTGTTGGTCTAAACTTATACATAGGATCAATGCGCACATCGAATTGAAGTACCTTTTTTCCTCCTGAACGATTTCGTCTTATTAAAACAGTAATCAGGTGAGGAATGGGACCACTAAGTTGCTGCTTATTTTTAGAAAGCCTCACCTGGGAAAACTTTAAAGGGGCCATTCCGCGCTGCGCATTCCGCCAATCAATATCAGCACTGCGAAATGCCATAATCTTCTCTGCTCATCTAAACCTAATTTCATAAATGAAATGATGCGCAAAAAATCGCGTCGTCCATTTAATAACTTCCCGGTGCACACATGCCACTGTTTGTACGTTCTGTCTGTTGGCTTTAAAGAGCGTTCTTGGAAGCAGCATATCACCAACTGACTCCAGTTTCAAATAGTGAAATACATATTGGTGAAAAAATTTGCAGTTATTGAGGCTGCCTCTAGGATCTTTAGCCAATCAATTATTCAAATCAGTTGTATATTCAACAGCATTGCGCAGGAAATACAGTCTACAGAATGGAGACTAAAAGGCCCATACCATGTCGTGTTGGACGATTCTTCAGGCGCATCCACATTAAGTGTGCAGTATGCATATTTTTATTTAATCTTTAAAGAGAAAATAATCTTCCGTATAAATATTAAGTCATCAATTATTTTTTTACATAACTTCAAATTATCGAGTCAGTTGAACGAAATTAGTGCCCTTTGTTTTTATTGTAACGTATTGCTGTTGAAAATTACAGTTGATCACAGCGTTCAAGACTGCTATTATTGTTCTGTTCATCGCGTGTCATTCTAAACTCGCGCTAACAAAGTCGATAAATTGACTCCCTCGCACTCTTATTATGCGGGTTGTTAATAACCGCTAATTAACTTTGCTTACGCGCGCGCCTAAAAGCTCTTCTTTGTGTCCTATCTTCCAGGCAGAGCAGCATCCAATTATGCCTCAGAAACCGGAATGAAGGAAAAAAAACACCCCTTTGCGCCACACGTGGACAAGCCACACTTTCATATTATGGTGTTCTCTTTAAGAGAAAGCAGGGGGGGCACTGATTTATTCCAGCCTGAAGTTCCAGGGTTCATATTAGCTGTCATGGACCAATCGATTATTTTGCACATACTTCACAATCGGAGAAAGGATTTACTTTACATTCCTTACCAAAATGTGTTAAGTTGTATTTTTCTCAGTTTTATTCCTCTGTGTACAAATACGCATTCAGTAGGCTCTTGCCCAGTTCTGCAGGACGTGTTAACGAATCAGGTAAAATGACCTTAGGTGTGTTTGAGCTTGACCTCTACACAACGGGACCCTGTTGTATCCGGAATCGCCATTCGTATCTTGAGTATGGACCTATAGTCTAGCAGGGCGTAAATTATTTCGAAAACAAACTCTGGATTTCATCCTTCGTCAACACTTCTAAGTGATTTTGCCAAGCATTTTGCGCAGGATGTACGTCTGAAGTGAATTTCTGGTATGATATCAGTGCCAGAAATTATAATCCATGGAGTTCTCATCGGTCATTGCAACTGCAAATATAGGCCTTTGTAAGTGTCAGTCGTCATTATGTTGATCTACCCTGTGCAATGGTTTACTTCTGGATTTGTTTACGAAACATAGTCTGACTAGCTTTCTATTTCAGTAGTGTCTCGAAGTGAGCCACTGTATTCTAATATAAATAATTAAAATGAATTCGATTCATTTAGATCAATCCCGTGCGTTCAGATTGTGAGAACGGCGTGAATGGAACAACCAAATTGGCTATCATGAGAAACACTTAGGATTGTGTTAATTAATATGCAATTATGCACAATTACCGAGAATCAACCTTAATCAATGGAATCAGATATGTAATTAAAATTTAGACATAACCTACTTTACATCAGTTAATGATTAATTAGTATTAGGCACGTTTTCTCTCTCTCTCTGTGTCTCTCCCTCACGTACACACATACACACACACAAGTACACACACACTTTGTAGTTGAGACCAGGACCAGGAGATGGCGCTATTTGAAAAAGACAGAACTTAGAATGATTATTCACATGTGTTTGTTGTCTTCAGCAATGTCCTCTTTCTCTCAAGCGATGTATTCACGAGCCATCGGAAGACATGCCACAGTGACGATGAGGCAGAGTTTCTGAGGTTGCCTCTAAGCCTTAAGGCTGCGCTGAACGCTGCCTAGAACCGCCCTGTCCTTACAGAAGCGCTCACGGTCTTGAGTGAAGTGTGGCGTACTGGGGGCCGTGACTCCACGCATCAAAGCGATCGGTCTCTAATGGCATAGAAATGTGGCAAATCAATTGTTTGCTGCAGAAATGATTAACTTTGTCTGTTGGTGCGAAAATATGACATATTTAAAGCACAGATCATAAATGAACAGGTTAATCTCTGGGTTTCCTCTGACTATTCACCCGCATGTGGTGCTCCAAATAGACTGAAAATTGAAAATATAAAATTGCGCTTTATAATGTATGCGCGTAATTAGCGCATTTAAACACCGCGCGGATGTCCTGCGGCCGATAATCGTGCCTGACATTTCTTTTCTTGGGTTAATAACAGAGCATGGGTAAATGAATCAAATGTGTCCCTAAATTATATAGCGCCTCTAAATATCAGTCTATATTACGTGTCTGTTTGTGACCACAGAAAAAAAAACATTTTATATTATTATTACTGTCATTACTGTGCTGATATGCGTACAAATGCCCACAAAAGTTTCAGATTCAATACAAGCAATAAATTATTTGTAAGCAACATGGTACAAACGAACAACCTTGGGTTTAAACTTCACGGTTCAAGACAACGGAATAATTAGTAAACGAAAAACGCTGCAAAATAGTGTTTTACTGTCTCATGAAGCATGAAAACATAAATGCAACAGCCAGCAAGATTGCGTTTATCAGCGAGAAAAACAATATATTAAAACCTGAACATCCTTCCCTACTTTTCACAAGAAAATGCATTTTACTAGAGCATTGCAGATTATGGATAGATAGATAGATAGATAGATAGATAGATAGATAGATAGATAGATAGATAGATAGATAGATAGATAGATAGATAGATAGATAGATAGATAGATAGATAGATAGATAGATAGATAGATAGATAGATAGATCATTCGTTCATAGATCATGCTTATACTGCCCTAAATTCATGTTAATAACGGCTAATTTAATGTCTCATGAAAATTTTCAGTTGTAGGCCAATGGATACAATTTTCACCAGGAATACGAGTTTGTATTCGCTTAAAGTTGGTAGCTTCACTTTTTTCTTTCTTACACTTTTCTGAAAAGATATTTTTATTATTATTTTCATTCTTGACAGTTCTTGGCCACATAACGGAGCAGGTACATAAATAGAGAAGAAAGAGTAAATTGTAGCTTGTTGAAGTTTTGGGATTGAATTCTGAAAATGATCCTTTTAGCGGTGATGGGTTTGAGCCGCGGATGAGGTCGCGCCATTCGCAGCAGGTTAAATAGACTTTCATTTAAAATTACATTCTCAATCTATCTCGCCTCTCTGCTCCGCGTTATTGCAAGGGGGGAAAGCGTTCAACCCGCAGTATCCTTACAGACCAATTGCGCGCTATTATCGCTACACTATCACTTTTTAAGTCAATCATCTAAGTCGTTTAAGATTGCTTTGGCAATTCCCTTCTGCACGTTATACATAGACGGTCGTCCTTAGGCAAGGCAATTAGCGGGTCTTTAATGGATAAAATGTAACGCTCGTGTTTTAAGATATTGAGGAATCTAGTTAGACATTTGTTCTAGGTGAGATTCTCATATTTTTTCATTCGTTTATATGAGCTTGCTATTGCTAATGAATGAGCTAAGCAGTGTCAATTAAATTAATTCTAAATAATTTTCTGTATTTTTATTAGAGACTACACAAATAAAACAGACACATAAAAGTGCAAAGTAGCTCGAAAAGGAATTGTTAGAATCATTGTATGCTCGTTTTATAATATTCTCAGTTTCTTTTTCATTTTCTTTTTATTGTTTATTGATTTTTAGGGAATGATTTTGCATTTTTTAAATAAAGTATGGGAAAATGTTCTTAGTTTTTTTGTAAATTTGGTTTCTGAAATTGTGGCGCAATCCAGCACTCATGATTTAGTAACATATTGTGCTGTAGCAGAATCGCCAGGCTCATATTGCCAGATAGTGATTAGTCCAAGTGAAGCAGCCTTTTAATTCCTTACATGTGGAGCAGAGTAACACTGGTCCCCATCTCACTCTACCCAGCAGGACATGTCCTCTGCCACGTGTACGGGGTAACAGCAACTGTCACAAATTATGAACTTCAAAAGCAACGCTCTTTTCAAAACACATTTGTTTGGGGTTACGTTTAAGGCTTTTTTCCCCATGCAGTCATAAGAATATGTAGACAACTACACTATTCTTACTCGAATTCAAGTATATCGCATACGATCTCCCAATACGTTATGTATATATAAAGTACGTGTGTGTATGTACCAAAATAGTTTAAACGCACGCTCTCAAATATACGCACAAACACACACACACTCAAGACAGTGTGAGAGAGAATACAAAGATAGCCTTAATAAGCGTGTTGCATTTTAACATCTGTGGCCTAAATATCCAACAGGGATGGTAGGCATACATTGACATTCATAAAATTGGTATTTGTTAATCATACATTGCAGAGCTAGCACTGCACATGTGGAAACGCAGTTAGTCCGGTTGATTTGAATGGTCTCTTCAATTAATGACGAATATACGACCTATATGGACTACTGTCAGCAACTCGCTATGTATAGTCTTCTCTGTTTTTTTTTTTTTTTTTTTTAAGGAAATAAAAATATAATCGAGGTAAATACTACAGTTCAACCATCAGAGTTCAGTTCATCGGGTCGGTACTCCATCTCGAGATTTGATTTGTTCTTGTAGTTGAACTTTAATGGCAAAGAAAAGATAAAGACCATCTTTCTTCCCTGGGAACCAATCAGGTTGGCTTTACACGTCAATGTAACAGAATCGCGAGCGGAGCCGCTGCAGCTCATTGCACATGTCATAAGTATCCGGGAGTTAGACGTGAGAGAGGAGAAACAGGGGGGTCGAAACATCGAGAGAGCGAGACATTTACTCACTCCTTCAAATAAAAAGGTCTGTCGGCCAAAAAAGGGAACAAAATGAGTGGTCAGTACGAGGACGATATCTCTGAAAGAACCGACTGTAAAAGTAAATCTCCAACTTTACTGTCCTCGTACTGCATAGACAGTATTCTCGGGCGGAGGAGCCCGTGTAAAATGAGATTGATAGGGACGCAAAGTTTTCCAACGCTGCCAGGCAGAGCGGAGCACGACAAGACGCTCGAAGGTAAGGCAAAGTTGACCGGGACTCCACTACAACCTTGTAAAGTTGTGATTTAACTGACGACTCGTAAATTGGTCGTTCCTAACATTCTCGCAGCGTAGGTTATGCTTGTTTGGACTCCAGAGTATGCCGCAGTGTGTTAAGGTTTGATTCTTCAAACGGAATACTAAGCGTGGGAGGCAAACGAATAGAGTTAGTATTCCCGGGCGTGAATGTGAAACTAACAGATCGTTCATATAGATGTGTGTCTGTGTCGCTCAATAACATGTCTAAAACACGGATAAGTCAGTGAAGTACTTTGTAAAATTGTGTGCCCTGACTACTTCAGAAAACTAGATGTTCTTGTCGGGAGCACATTAAAATTGAAATCGTTTTACAAGTATCTAATATTTATTTTATTTTTCTGTAGTATTATTCGAGTTTATATCACTTATGAATATATGTGCGTATATACCAAATATGTAGCCTATAGCATGATATAATCTACTATCAGCACCCATAAAGGTAGGCTACTAATTACACAAAAGACAAATACATTTTTGCTACAGTACATAAGACATTTTTTACAGTTGAGTGTGAGCAGGCTTATAGCCTATTATTATTTTGTTATTACTGTTATTATTATTATTTACTACTTCTACTACTTCTGCGTTATTGAGGCCTGTGTAGTATTTGTAATTTAGCACATAAATCAAAATTGATTGTATCAATGAAATTGTCTATTTTGGCCAGTTTTTTAGTAGGCCTTGAATAGAAAGCTGGGGTTTCGTGTCTAAAATCACAGTTTAAAAAATGAGACCAATCACCGCATTCCTTGCGGGCTTCTGTTCGCAGGCTCTCCTAAAGATAGCTTGCCTTTCGACTCGGAAGTGCACCTGCCGCCGAAACTGCGTCGGCTTTACGGAGGAAAATACTTGGACTCCGACAGGGGCTTTCATGATCTCGGGGAGAAAGGAGAGAGGGAGAGGTTGCTTGACCCTACAACCTGTGAGAACCTCAAGATTATCCAGGCGCCGCAGGTAAGTATCAGCCGAAGCAAGTCCTACAGGGAGAACGCGTCTCTGAGCCAGAACACGGGAGACAAGAGCCCGGAGCCCGGAGCCGAGGAGCTGGTGGAGCTGGGAACGCTGAAGTTCGAGGAGGACACCGTGAAAGAGGAGCTTTGCAGAGAGGCGGACCTGTCCCCGAAAGCAGAAGAGGGACTTCACAACGATGGGGATGTAAAGGACGGGGAGGACAGCGTGTGCTTGTCCGCGGGAAGCGACTCGGAGGAAGGGATGCTAAAGCGGAAACAGAGAAGATACAGGACTACTTTCACCAGTTACCAGCTGGAAGAGCTGGAAAGAGCTTTCCAGAAAACCCACTATCCGGACGTGTTCACCAGGTAGAGCGCATCAGCTCCTCTCTAACCATTCGGTTTCTGTCTGATGATTAAAAAATAAAAATCAAACATGACAAACATTCCAAACTAACGATTTGATACAAAACCGCACAAATTATACATATACAATATTTTTGTATTATATCACATAAAAATGTGAAAGAATATAATGTTATTATTATTTTGTTATTAGTAGTAGTAGTGGTAATTTATAATTACTTGTTATTTAATAGTAGGAGTTAAAAAAGTATATTATGAATAATATTATTTATTGTTGCTTTTATAATAAACTACTTGCATATTTTCACCAGCGATTATTCTCCATATTTATAATTTTGCCATTTAAAAATATTTACGGGTGACGAAGTGTTTCAATATGCTACAAGTAAATAAAAACAGTGAGAGCAGTGATCGGCCTGCTTCAATGTAAAATGAATATAAAGTATAAAGTAAATCAAATTGTATAATGGAGATGTAACGGTCATCAGTGTAGTATTTCTAGGAATAATTTAAATCGTAATAGTATTGATTACTTTTGAAAGATTCAGACATGCGTTTTTGTGTTTGAAATAATCAGACAAAAATACGATAAATTAGAAATTTGTGCAGCCGAAAATGATGGGGTATGAAAAATATGGGAAGTGTATGATAGCCTATATTTTTACATAAACATCCTGCGGGGTTTATCTTTCCGTATCCTAAAGACAGGGTCAATTACATAAGACACACAAACGACACGGGATAAACGTAGGTCTTTCTTTCATATTGTGTGGTTATTACTCATTTAGTCATTTACATAGTAGCTTAGATGGTGCTGGGTTCAAATTTAACCATGCAAGAGGACTTAAGTTCTGGGCCTTAGATTCAGCCTTCCTACCGTTTCCACATGTGGTCCATCTCACAAACCTCAATTCAGTGATCATGCCTAACCCGATCCAAACATTAATGGAAGAATTAAGTCGAAATGAAATTATTAGCATTTCTCTGCGTGTGTGTGTACTCGCACCCTTGCAATTGCACTATTTTTCACTGACTAAATAATTTTACTGTTTTCATCATACGGGATTAAATCAAATGACATTGACTGAATGCAAGACATGTGTCTCGCATGAAGACCGGCGATAACAAGAGGAGACGAGTGGCCTAGAAGGAACTTGAGTTTCAAAGACCAATCGCTCACTCTCCGTCTATACAGGGTTATTTTCTTTTCATAGAGGATGTCTAATGGACAATTACTGCTAGACTAAAAACCTGGTCACAAGAACACGCCATGCTTATCTTAACACTATCACATGAACAACTTTCATTAACTTTATCTGTTGCTGTTTTTTTTTTTTTGTTTTGTTTTTTTTGCCGACATATGTAAAACAAGAATAAGGTGTAATTAAAATATATTACTCACGAAAATGTTTCGGAAAATTATGAAAAGAGGAAAATGATTAAATACTGTTTTATTGCATATGCGGGGAAGAGAGTGCGCCTCGCTGGAAGGCAGGTGGGGAGAGCGGTAAAGCCGGCTCCTTATCGCCCCTCTGATGGGTAAATAAGTTGTCGGCGAAAAGGGTCAGATAAGAACTTCACCAGATTACAACTACACAACTAAACAACATGTTAAATAATTAAATAACTGAAAATGTATTTACAATGTGTTTTCAAGATTTACAAACACAAAAAGGCACACGGATTCTTTATTTTATTTTCTTTAAATTCCTATTCATCTTTACTGTTGTTATTGTTGTTGTTGTTATTATTATTATTACTATACCTTAACAGGCAATGCGACATTTAAAAAAACGCTATATATGTTTTTTTTTTATTATTATTATCATTATTTAGTTATATCAATGTTGAAAAACAGGCACGGGAGGAAACACCAGATTAATTATTTCAGAATTATTTTGCGCCGGGAACTTGGATGTGTGCTTGGGTGAGACTGCAGAATAGCTAAACGTGTTTAATTATGTTTTCCTCCTTTTGCTCTCAGAGAAGAGCTGGCCATGCGGCTGGACTTAACGGAGGCGAGAGTTCAGGTAAGAGACCGTTAAGCGGAGCTTACATCTGCTATTCATATAACATTGCTATAGAAAAATCTTCTCGTGTTAAAAAAACTACAAATAGCAGCAGTGCAATTGTACACCTTTTATAATAATAATACAATATTATAGTTGGGCCTATAATAAAAACAGGTGTTGCAGTTTTTACATGATGAAACTTATGACTATTATTAATGTTATGATTGTTATGGTGTTTTTTAAAATTAATTTATGACAAGTTTCACTTCAAATTATGTAGTTTTTACGTTTATTTTCCAAAGACTACTTTTTCACTTTTTTGGAAATGCACTTTATATTATTATAGGTATTATACAAATTGTACTTCATAATTTATTGCTCAATACATTTAACTGTGTACATCTGTAAATCTACTTCATGTAGACCTTACAGACATTATTCTTTCATTAATGGAAAATTGTCAAATTATTTCAACAGTCGGTGATCATTTCAGAGATAGATGTAGTGTTACATTGATATCGAAATATACAGTATTGTATTTTTCTTAACTTTATTAAATTGTCAAAAACGCAATGGACTGTCGTAATCTCCTCAGTCGTTGGCAGTTATTACATGCAATGTGAGGCATTTTAGTTGTAATTAAGAGACCGCTTGTGATTCATAAAAGCGCACTTAGCGCTTGAGCAAACACGGCGATTGGAGGGTAAAATGGTGTTTGAATTCTCATCCCCTGCGCTGGAGAGAGGGAGGGGGCGGGATAATGCTATTTGATTTCCCATTTTCTGATTGCAATAGCCCCGCATTGATCCGATGCCTTGCATTTCGAGCGAGGGAGACGCTATTAAAGGTGTTTGCGCCTCCTCCTCCCCATTCAGAGCGTGGCATGCATTTTCAAACCCAAACCTCATAACCAAAGAGACAGGACAAACACCGGAAAACACCAGGGTGTTCTTATTGCCGGCATAAAACAGATGTCTGTTCCGAGCTGTAGGTGAACAAATCACTTACCAGTCACAATCACGAGGCGATAAAGCTCATAAATTCCATATGGATCATGAAGACCAGCACAACAGTTTTAAGCGGTGTCGGTGGGGGGATTTTGACGTGTGAACCCCCCACCCCCTTCTTTACTGTTGACATTTTCTCGTGTTGTCAGAGTCGCTATGTCAGCGGGCTGTCAGGGCTAACCGGGGAGGGAGAGAAAAGTTCGTGGGAAAGTTAAATAGCCCCTCGCAGTCAGTTATATTTTCAGAGAATTTAATTTAAAGCGTATTAATAATTATTAACCGCTGTTCAGTTCCAAGCTTTTGTTAACAGGCTCTTAATTGTTGCTCCACTCCCCGTTTTTCGGCTTTCCTAAACCAGATTTTAATTAGCAAACTGAGGGTAACGGGCCATAAGGGGAAGGTTTTAGGCCTGCGCAATTAACGCCGGCTTTCCGCCTAATTGTCACCTCGTTAAAGCGAACCAAAGTCTGTGTTAACTGAAGCGACTGCGTCTTCCTCCCTCTCCGCAAACGCGTGCTTGCACATGCGTGTGAAACGTTAACATGTGGGCATACGAATATAATTAACCTGGCCCAGGAAAAAAAAACCTTCGAAAGTAAATTTTGAAAACAGATCAAGCAACTGAGGAAAAAAACACTGACCAAACGACAATCAGCTTAATGCAATTGCAGATAGGGGCAGATTGTCCATTTCTGCCTCCATCTGTGGCTTGGAAGCTGCCCAGTGAATCACTGCTAGTTTCCAGAGCAATAACTACAGCAATGCACACAGAAAACTGTGCCATGCAGGACCTACCTGAAAGGCAGACTCATCAACCAAACGCGTAAGGCCCAGATTCAGTCAAACGCACAGTCTCTCTTTAAAGGCATATTCTCTTACACTACAACAGAACTGCCTTTCAGCACGTCCCTCTGGAATCTGTTCCTTTCAGTGTAAAGTAGAATAGCATCAGACAATTAAAAACTCTGCAATGTCTGTTTTGATTCTGCGCCATATGCCCTTAATGAGACTATGGGGCTACATTCAGTCGAAAGCATTTAGTCTTTTTAAAGGGTGTACACAACTTCAGAATTAAAAGGACATTTTTGCTTGTCTCCAAATGGAAAAATGTTGTACCATAAAGTGTGTTTTGATTGAACTAATACACTCTTACAGAGAGTGATTGACTGAATCTAGTCCTATATGTGCTTGATTGATCAGGCACTGTGTGTGTTTGATTGATCAGGCACTGTGTGTGTTTGATTGATCAGGCCCATAGTAGCCAGCTGTGGTCAAACTGGTCTATTTCTCCCTCCATGGACACTGAGTGACCCCTCTGCCTTCACCCCCTCACCCCCAGGTCTGGTTCCAGAACCGGCGGGCTAAATGGCGTAAGCGTGAGAAGGCGGGGGTCCAGTCACACCCCCCAGGCCTGCCATTCCCCGGCCCCCTGGCTGCAGCTCATCCCCTCAGCCATTACCTAGAGGGGGGTCCGTTCCCCCCACCACCATCCCACTCTGGAGTCAGCCTGGACCGCCGCTGCTGCTGCCGCTGCCGCCGCCTTCCCGGGCCTGCCCCCACCCCCCTCCAGCCCTGCCCTCTCCCCCGCCGGTGGCCCCCTCGGCCTCAGCACTTTCCTGGGGGCCGCCATGTTCCGACACCCCGCCTTCATCAGCCCCACCTTCGGCAGGTAAGCACCACACAGTCTATATGATATTACATACACCTTTCACATCACCTGCCTCACCTGTACACCACCCCTCTCACCTGTACTTTATCCCATACAGCTGTGCACAGTCCCACACACCTATGCACAACCCCTCTCACCTGCACAATATTACATACACCTGAACACATCTGTCTCACCTGTACTCTCTTATTCACCTGTGCACAGTCCCACACACCTGTACACCAGCTCTCACCTATTGACCTGTATCCTCTCTTACCCTGTGGTATTATCACTGTGGACAGCAAAGCAAATGCATCAATTTCACAGTAGCAAAGATGAATATGACAGTGTGCGCAAGATAGCCCATTTGAGTTTAATGTCAATTGTCGTGCCCAGTGAAAGAGCTAGCCAGTTTGAGTTTAATGCAAATCGTCGCACCCGGTGAAAGAGCTAGCCAGTTTGAGTTTAATGCAAATCGTCTCGCCTGGTGAAAGAGCTAGCCAGTTTGAGTTTAATGTGAATCGTCGCGCCCAGTGAAAGTGGCAGCGAGTTTGAGTTTTATTTCAGCAGCTGTGCTCAGCAAAGTATTCAGTCATCATTCACTGTCATGAGGCTAGCCAATCAGAGGAGAGCCTAGGTTATGTACCGCCAGCGCTTGAGCAACACAGTCACTGACATAATCACTGGAGCAACTGGGACTGAACGGTCACAGATGGAGTGTGTACAGCCATTTCTCTCTCTTTAGTGTGTCTCTCTATCTCTCAACTCAGCTTTCTTCTCCTTCCTCCGCTTCACTCCTTGCCTGGCATGTCTTCTCTTCTTCCTGCTGTCTCCTCTCTCTTTCTTTCTCACTCTGAGGGGTCAGGATTTGTACTGTGCACATCCTAACACTCTGTAGAACATACCCCAGACAGATGACATGTCAATATTTCAGAAGCATGTTTGAGACGCCAGAAACGCGTCCCATGGGTACAGACTCATAGGACAGGCCCATTTCACAGCCCGTTTTACAGCGTCCCCATTCAGTAACTGGAGGAAATAGTCCAAATGTCCTTATGTGTAATGTCCTTCATGTGTTCTAAGAGAAGAGAATGTAATGCCTAAACTGGAATATTCAAAAGTTCAGCAGAGATGCATAAGGTAACCAGATTTGTACTTAAGGAAACTTTTTTTCTTACCTACTTCTTTGTACCTGTACAGAAAAAATGGAAAGAACAAATTCCAAAAGGCATGTTTGCTTCTCCCCAGTAAAGCGTTACATACTTAATTAAAATGATGGAAATATGAAGTCTGTTTTGACTGAATTGCATATTCCCTCTGAGAGACTAAGAGTGTTTGATTGAATCTAGTGCAAACTTTAAATACAGGAAGGAGCACCTCCCACCTGCGCAACACTAGTATCCCGCTCAACTTGTGCCCCCATTACAGGTGTGTCACATCTGCATTATTTAAATGTTTATTATTTACCAAATGTTTTTTATTTATGTTTATATTTACATTTTAGTCATTTAGCAGAGACCCTAATACAGGCTTGCACACACACACACTCTCACACATGCATGTTCGCTCACACATGCATCACACAGAATTTATTTTGGGACGAAATAACTAAATCAATAGGGAGAAAATCATTTGGAACAAAGTTCATGTTGGTGTTGCATTCTGCTTGTATAGGTAATATTATTATGCTCAGTCTGTTTAAATGGGTGTGCATCTTTGCTGAGGGACTTCAGGTGAAGTGCTTTGCTGAAGGGCACAAACGGCAGTGCCCTTCCTCTGGGCTGCAGGCCCAGCTCCGTAGCTGCTACACCACACAACCCGCTCTGTTTCCGCTGCTTTGATTGGCTGGCAGTAATAAACATTCACAGTGTGGAAGCCTGTGATGTAAACTGCTGGGAGAGGTGCTAATTTAATCCCCTCAGAGTGCAGTGTCGGTAAACTGGGAATGCACACAAGAGCATTCAGGCCCGTGTGTGTGGATCTATACTAACAGCCTGGGCAGGAATCGCCAGCCGCCACCGTAATGAGGTTTAGAGTTCAGCGTTGGGCTGCAACCGTCACCTAGCTGCGGAGGATGTGTATATGCGTGTGTATATGTACAGATATGCGTGTTCATGTAGCAAGGTGCATAAACATATGCATGTGTATTATATATTTGCAGGGGTGTAGACAAATTAATGGAAACATCAAGCAATATTTGAATGTATTTGACATTTGATTATTTCCACTTTTGGATGAATAAGAAGTTGGGCTGTCCTTTGCCTTAAGAACATACTCAGACCTACTTAGAGGCGTACAGGCTTTGAACTGTCAAGAATTCCAACACTCCGCCTTTCTGAGAGATGAAGGGAGGAGTTCTACAGCTTACACAGCTTACATTTCTACACAATATCCATTTATGAAGCTGAATATTTACTGTAGCAGATCAGGCTAAGTACCTCGCTCGAGGGTCCCACAGCAGTGCCCTACCTGGGAATTTAATCTGCAGCGTCAGAGTGACACACCCAGCTCCCATGCCATTACACATTACCCAGCAGACTGGCCCATGCAGCTTCGAAATCTCAGATCTTCACCGCTCTTCCCTTTCCTTCTCACTTCTGAGACTAATGCAAATGTAATTTGGACGTTAAGTATTTGACCTTTCAAAATCAGTTATTTCTCACAGAGCTTCCTTTACATGAAGACACAAATTGCCAAATGCTGTTAACATTTATAAGACACATGTACCTTTTAAATTGCAGTTTAGTTGCCATTTTTTTTATTTGGCGTTGCCATTATTTTCTCAGTCCCCTGTGACTATAATGCTTCTTAATTTCATGCTTTGAGACTGTTTGGTTCGGAATTCTCTCAAGCTCTGCTTTCCATCATTGACAATGCCTTCTCAAGTCAACTTACCGGTGACCTTTGAGTGAAAAACAACCCAACAATATTTGCTGTGAGTGGTGGTGTGTGTGTGCATGAGCTAATGATTGTTCTCTGTCTTTAGCCCACTACATTGGAACAGGAGCAAAACTCAAACTTTTTTCTGTCCTTTCCCCTCTCTCTTTCTCCCGCCTCCCACTCCTCTCCCAGACTCTTCTCCAGTATGGGTCCGCTCACCAGTGCTTCCACTGCGGCCGCGCTGCTGCGACAGCCTGCCCCTCCCGTGGAGGGCCCAGTCCAGCCGGCAGCCCTTCCGGATCCTTCCTCCACCGCTGCTGACCGCCGGGCCTCCAGCATCGCTGCCCTGCGGCTCAAAGCGAAAGAACACTCTGCCCAGCTGACCCAGCTCAACGTTCTGCCCCCCCCAGGGACTGGCAAAGAGGTCTGCTGAGCCCCCCCGCCCCGCCCCACCCCCCCCACCCCCAACCCCAACGCTCCTAACCCAGCCCTTCAACAAAGAGCACGACCAAATCCAAAAGAAGACCGAGACCAGGAGAACGGTGTTGCACCAAACCACCCTCCAGTGCCCCCAGACGCTGTCTTTGAGCGGATAGCCAGACTCTAACCCCCCCGCCTGACCATGGTTCCAGGGGAAACTAGGCCTCCACGCAGCACCACATGACACTGTGAGGAAGGGATCTGTGACTAGAACCGCACCTTCCCCCGCCCTGGCAAATATTAATTATATTCTCTCTAATCTTGTCATACAGGTACCAGGGTGTCCTACATGTGTACTTATCCTGGGTCTGCAGTAAAAAAAAAAGAAAGAAACGCCAACAACCATCAAACAGAACTATTTTTACAACAGCAGTATGTTATTCTTACATGCTAACATGGTCTCTTCCCGTTCAGGGGAGCTTTCTTGTGAAACAGTATTTCAAAATGTTTTTGATAATCTTTTTGGGTGCGCCCAGACAGTAATGAGGACTAACCTGGGAGCGATAATATATCTATTCACAGCCACCCTTCCTCCCATCAAACACAGACATACACACATACACATATATATTTATACCTGTGAGTCAGACTTATGGTTACACATGCATGCCAGGGTGACGGATGACTCCAGCTGCACGTTTCCAGTGTGATGCGCCTCAGCGCACGAGACACGCCGTTCCTCAGCCTCAAGATGAACCAGGGTCGCTATGCCAAAGGGAAGCTCTACTGCCACGCGCTTTGACTCTGTCAGTCACGAAACTGTGAGGAGAACTTCTGTACATACTGGTGTTAAATAATAAAACAGAAAAGAAGAGGAGAGGGAAAAAAAGCAAAAACAGAGCCTTGTATATTTGGAAATGTTTAAAGAAGTTGCACTTGATGTAGTATTGTGTTGATGATGTTATCCCGTAGAATTTTTTCCGTGTGTTAATGAAATATTAGGTTCTTAGAATATTATTTATGTCCATCCTGTATTTATGAGCCAATGGATTTTTTTTTTTCTTTTGAAAATCAGAAGAGGTAAAGGATCTTTTTGTAATGTAAGTGTTTGCACTTTTCATGGTCTCGGTGGAGATCGAAAAGTGACATGCTAAAATAAATGCACACGGTGAACAAAATACTATTACATTTATTTCACCCCCGACCATAAAATAATTTCGACAGTATTCACTGCATACAGGTTTCTTAAACATTTGTACGTTTCAAAATTATCTTGAAATGAATACACTTGAGCATTTTCTGCTTCTTTCAAGCTACGAGGCAGCTCCATGTGCTGAACGGGAATTCAGAAACGAGATGAAAACAGGATGAAATCGGGTGTCAGATTAAAAAAAACTTGGATAAACATTTTTCAGGCGACAACTTTCTATTCCAATGTCGTATATCAATTGTCTGTAAAAAAAAAAAAAAAAATGTAGCTACTAATGAATTGTGTTTTGTGGGTTTTTTTTCTTCTCAATGTTCAGTGGCGATACTTGAATGGTAAAATTTGAAAAATGAAGAGCAACTAAAAAGCTCATACTTCTCATTCGTTAAAGATTTATTTTATCAAGTGTTACTTAGAATTATTGTACGTCTGGTTTTATTAGGTGAAATAAGAAAATAAAACTCTAATTTTGGTAATCCTCAAATCTATTTGTAAAGTCAAAAAGAACAACTATTAATACTGATTGGGTGTCTACGATTTAATCATATATAATTGTTACATTTCTGTCACTTGCAAGACGTTTGAAACAGGTCGTTGGACTTGAAGAAAAGGAGCACTCGACTGTCCTGGAGAAATAATCTACAGCACGCTCTGAAACTGCAAGTGTTTTACCGAGACAACCGAAAACATTGGGAGCGAGTATGTCATGTGGTTAAGTGGCACCGCAAATATTGACATAGAGCCTCCCGAAAGACACATAGTTTATTTGCTGATTGCTATATAGACGTCATAAAAAGCTTGCGAATTGCGCTTGATGTGACAGCTTGTGATTACTGTAGCTACCAGTTAGCAGGAGGGACGGACTTCCTCTAGATTTCCGCGAAAAGGAACACAGCTCCCCAGAAGTGCACGAGAATCGATGCAGTGACGTCATTAGGTCTGACCAAACTTTTTTTTTTTTTTTTAAGCAAGAGGTGTTAGCGAACGGAGAGAAGCGTCTTGGAGAACCCTTGCTGGAAGTTTTTGCCTCAATCCGTCCAAACGAAATAGCGTGCTGCGGTATTGTAGTTTCTTTCATCATATTACAGGCCACAGTTTCTTGACTATGGGTGGAAATTTTAGGCTAATACGGGACGTATAAAGTGTGCGAAATATGGAGAGCAGGTCTAATTAGTATAAGAATTAGTTTTACAGCCTAGTAACCGAACCAGCCTATATGCAGAGCCTATATACACTGGCTTTGAGAAAGCCCAAATTGGGTTTGCTTTTAGGCCAAATTGTAATGAATCTCCCTGGATACGGATACGTGTCCTGTTAAAAGCGCGGTCTCAGAAGCAGCCTCCTTCCTTGTTTGCTAAATCACCACTTTTACACCATGTTGTAGACATAATCTGCTTCTTTCTTTTTTCTGTGGGGAAGGGAGGAGCGTCAGTTTGCTGTTATATCTTGTCTACAACTTTCTCTTGATGGAGAAATAGCTCAAACGTTCCATTCACTATCTCACTTACACACATGTATATGCATATACATACCTAGGTCTTCCACAAAAATATATTCAACAAATTGTAATATTTTGCATATTATTCCTCTTTCAAATACGTTTTTGGTGGCATATTCCACTGAAGCAAAACATAGACCCTTTCAATCATCTTAATGTAAAAAGGGAAATGAATATTTACAAACATCTCTAAATAATTTGTAGATAAACTGTGAGGAAAAACTACAACCCAGATATACGAAAGAAACTAAGATTAGTTCATTCATTTAAAATGATTCTGGTGTTAAATGTTTATATGCATCTGTTAACAAAATAAGCTTGACAAAAATGAGAGGGGTGGTTTTTCACGTCTGGGAAGCGACTCTTTTCTCATTAATGGAGTAACAACTAGTTTGTCCGAGCCCCTTTCTGTCCAGTTCTCCGATTTATTTCTTAAATCCCTCCCGGCGGATCTCACACGAGAAAGCGGTACCATTACCACAATCAATGTGCTTCTTTCAGCGGAGTCATTTTTCCCCCATTTGACCCGTCCATGGTGCTGAACCAAATCGCGTGAAATTACCTCTAGGATTAATTTTCCTCTTTATTGCCTACGACACTGAAAAGCTTTCACGTTCCTTGTTTTACACTCACTAATCCCGTCTCATTTTGATGCTGCAAACAAGCGGGATCTTAGAGAGGCGAAATAAAGCAGGACGGAGGTTGGGGGCGGGGTGGAGGGTGGGGGTGGCTGTGGGGTCTCCATCTGGATCTGGTCTAATTCTGCACTTGATATTTTCCATAAATCTCGCGCGCTAAGGACCCCCTGACTCCCATCAAGTGCATTTCAAACATTTGACATGTCACGCGCATGACAAACTCAGTCTTGTCTTTTCAAAAGGAGCGTTAAGCAAAGAACCAATTTTCTCACTAACAAACCTTGCGCTGAATGGCGACGACCCCCCCTTCTTCTTCTCCCTCTACGGAGACCCACTGGAGCGTGTTTAGGGAGGGTTTTATGAGATTTTCCAGAATGGCTTAATCTTATTGTGAACATTATTAATGGACAGCAACCCAATTTGCTCGCAATATCTTGGAATGTTTGCTACAATTCGAGGGGTGGCTGACCCACGCACCATAGAACGCCTACCCTCAAACTTCTTTCCCTCGCAAAGTGGTTGCTGGTGAACTAAGAGCAGTTTATGTATTCATTAGAATGGCACTTGCGGCTAATCTTGTCTCCATTTTTCGAACAAATGTGTAATAAAATACACTAGGGGCTGCTTTACAGATAGACCAACTTAAATTGCGCTGTTGTGGGTTACTTAACATTACACAAAATATAGCTAAGTTATAGCCTTGATCTTGGTACTGAAAACAAAATAAACAAACCTATTCACTCTTGGAAATTAACCAATCTCAAATAAAACTTAGATGAAATTATAAATACAAAAGCAGCATAGATAATCAAACGAGCCTGAAAAACAACAAAGAACAAACAAGACTGATTTAATGCAGATTATAAAACAACGGATATTTTCTATGGGGACTTTTTTCCTTTTTTTCCACAGCCAGTTGCGACCTGATTGCAGCCGATTTTAGATTCATGAGCCTTTGTGCGTCCTATAATGGGTGCGTAATCTCAAATCGTTTCTTAATTCTACCCGGACGCAGTTTTTGCAGCGGCTCCGACACGACCCTCATAAAACCAGTAATCCGCTGCAAAGAAGCTCTCGCGCCCCTTTAGAAGATCCCCCGGTGAAAGGGGTGAATGACGGCCCGCTCGCACTTTCTCTTCTCGTTTTTTGGCTTTCCTTAATTCCTCCGGTTCCTTTGCTCTCATCCAATTAGTTCAGTGTATTAAGCGGTTTATCATCTCATAGCCTGCCATTGAGAAAAACAAGGGGAACACTCTGTAATGGGGCCGGCTCTCCTTTGACACCTCGGGGTACTTACATCTTCCACTATGATACGAATAATGGGGAGAGAATAGGCCGCTAATTCTCTCATCAAAGAATGCCTTGTTCGCTGCTTTCCTCAACACCACCATTCTCGTTGAAAAGAAAGGCAATAAAGCTTAGCATAACAAAACGATTCCTACTTATTAGCTTAGTGGTTAAATTAATGCAAAACCCCCTTCGCCATTGAACATCGCGGTTTAAAAACAGCCTCCACCGGTGCAGCAATGCTGCCAGGAGTCAAAGGAATTCCAGGCTGAAATTACGGATCCGTGGGCCTACTGATGACTTAATCTTGCAAATTGCAATAAAAGGCATCGAGAATTGCAGTCGTTAAGTATTTTACCCACCCCATAGCTGATGTGATTTTATAAATATATAATGGATATAAAAATATATATATACACACACATACACAGTCACAATTTAGGGCATATCAAGGCTCGCTCTTAAGTGTGGAGGCACTCCAAATATCAGCCATTAGCCGCCGCAATACAAAGTGATTTGTAGCGCAGCATTTATGGAAATAGGAATTTGCGAGGACGAAATGGTATGAAATGAGCACTTGAACATTATCATAAATTGGTGTCGCAAGTGAGGAAGGAGAACACGCCGTTAGGTTGTTGTATGAGGATACATCTCAAACCATCCTTTAAAAAAAAACAACTTAATTTTAAAACTGTGGATAGCTTGAAGCCAGACGGCCGCACAGTGCGTAAAGAAACCAGTTTTGTGGACTGTTAATTTAAAAGGATGAAATATACGTACGCATCCCCTCCTCCAACTCACGTTTCCTTTCCCCAGACGTCAATGGGGAACTAGTGATGAGTCATAACACAACGAGGCTTCACGAATCCCAGAATGGGAGGAGGCACCCAGTGCTGTAAATCACTAGCCTGATTTAACTGATTGGTCTCCAATGGATTCACTGCTGACGTCGAGACCGAATCTTGAACAGCTCAAATACCATGGTGATCTTCACAGGCTTTCAGCCTCATTGAATTCCTTTGTTATGTTTCCCAGATCTGCCTTACATAAAGTGTGTATACTTTTAAAGAAATTGTATATCTCAAACTGTAATTTTGAGAACACCAGTTCAAAGGGGCCTGAAACTCCTAAAATGATAAAGTCTGGTTATTGCGCTACATCATAGAATTAGAACTAATACCCCTGGAAACCATTTGGGTGAACCCTATGTTTAAACACTGCTTCCTCAACATAGTCCCTACACACACTGCCAAAATGATTCAAGTGGTTTCATGAACCCCAGAATGATGAACAACTTCCAGAATGATGCAAAAAGGGAGCTGGGCTTGTAGCTCAGAGGTTACAGTGCAGTGTAGTAGTATAATGGTTAGGAGCTGGGCTTGTAGCTCAGAGGTTACAGTGTAGTATAATGGTTAGGAGCTGGGCTTGTAGCTCAGAGGTTACAGTGTAGTATAATGGTTAGGGAGCTGGGCTTGTAGCTCAGAGGTTACAGTGTAGTATAATGGTTAGGAGCTGGGCTTGTAGCTCAGAGGTTACAGTGTAGTATAATGGTTAGGGAGCTGGGCTTGTAGCTCAGAGGTTACAGTGTAGTATAATGGTTAGGGAGCTGGGCTTGTAGCTCAGAGGTTACAGTGTAGTATAATGGTTAGGAGCTGGGCTTGTAGCTCAGAGGGTACAGTGTAGTGTAATGGTTAGGGAGCTGGGCTTGTAGCTCAGAGGTTACAGTGTAGTGTAATGGTTAGGGAGCTGGGCTTGTAGCTCAGAGGTTACAGTGTAGTATAATGGTTAGGGAGCTGGGCTTGTAGCTCAGAGGTTACAGTGTAGTATAATGGTTAGGGAGCTGGGCTTGTAGCTCAGAGGTTACAGTGTAGTACACATGCATGCAAGAGATCCTAACATGATGAGCTAGCCAGGCAGGCCTCCACCATAAGTGTGTTTGCATCTATAAAGTCCTCTCTTGCCCTTTAAGGTCCACTCCAAACTAAGCTTCCTACTCATTCACCAAATTTAACCTGACTTCTGTGGCTGAATGAGTTTTTTTTTGTTGTTTTTTTTTTAAAGGTAAGCCTGCAAGTATTACCCCTTCCAATTTTACTTCCTGGTTTTATACTCAAGGAAATACTCATGAAAAAGTAACTGCGATTGGTTCTTTCTTCCATGTCCATGGGGGTGAAAGTAGCTTTTTGTAACACTTCCTGATGCACTCAGTAGCTCTATGGAAAGGATAGCTGAACCAGTTACAGCAGCAGTGATCAGCTGGAATAGGAATATTATCAGCAAATACACGGCCGTGAGTTTGACACGACCGTCTTACTCGGTAAAGGACACTGTAGGAGCCGTATTCGTGCGTGTTGCTGCTCTCTATAATGTTCAATTCGGACTTCCAGAATCCGAGCAGGGAGCGAGCCGGACTCACCCCAGCTGCAGGCAGCCGGGCACCTGCACAGACTCAGGCCTCCTCTTTCACCCTTTTAGAGGCAGTTCCTTGATGTCATTGTTATCGTAAATAGTGGATGACAAACATGAAACAAAACGTACCATAAGCATGCAGACCTTCAGATACTTTGAGGGGGACCCTGCCAAAGACTGAAGGGGCCTTTCTTCCATGTACCAAACTTCTGACCCTCTCTCCACAGCCCTTTCCTCCCCGTCTGAGGAGACACTTATATCACCTGTTTCAACTCTTGGACAGGAAGAACACATAAACAAACAAACAAAAAAAGCATGCACACGCTTTGTGTTAGCTGTCTGACCCTATAACACAGTCAGCAGCACACTTCAGCGATGTGTCTGAATGTCTTCCGTCACGTAGTCCTTCCGTCAAACCAGATCACTTCAGCACTGCCAGCAGATGGATACACCATATTACAAAAAATGAAATTTAAAACAGAATTTCACGTCCATCTGTATTACTAATAAAAAAGAATTCAAAAACACCTATGAGAGGCTTGTCAACCAAGACTTTATTTCAATTTCAGTAGCAAATTTTTACAATTTTTTTCCTTTTTTTTTTTTTTTTTTTTTTAAACAAACATTTAAGACTACAATATAAATCAGTATTTCTTTCATGCCTGTGACAGATAAAACCCACGCTTTCAAAAACAGCGTTCATTCAGATACAACATTTTTTTTACTAAATTTACATAGGATGGTGTGAAATTAATCAAACATTAAAACATGACAAACGGGGAGAAAAGGGAAAAAAAAAAAAAAAAAAAAGGCTTTTCCTCTAAAGAATCCCCTAACAGGGATCAGTGGGAACAAACCCCCCCAGCCCCCCTGAAATTCGACCCCGGGAGTGACCGCTGGCTGCACCTTGGCGTGCAGAATCACTGTACAGCATAGGTTACACACGCGCCAACGCTAACAGAAGTCATTACAGAGCGCCTGGCCCATGAGAGACCTGATCCACCTCCAGCACGGTGTCATTTAGCCGTGATTGTGATCTCTCAACCCCACCTCAGCCAGCCTTAGAGTGCCCCCTCCAGAGACACACACGTGCGTGTGTGTGTGTGTGTGTGTGTGTGTGTGCGTGTGCGAGAGCATACATGTGCATCCTGTGTTTGTGCATGCATATGTGTGGTAGCTGAGGGTGTGTGCATGTACATGTGAGGGTGTGTGAGTTCATGCATACATGTGTGCATGAATAGTAGTGACGGTGTGAGTGTGCATGTGGGCGCATGCGCAGTGTCAGTGCCGCTGCTGTGTGCTGGGGCTGATGGTCTTTTGCTCCTCCCATGTCATGGGGCCATTTTACAACCGAGTCGCCATCGATTAAGAGACACAGAGCGAGGCGGGTGGAGGGGCCAGGACACTGCGGTCTGACAGCCACTTAACCATCCCCAACACCGCAATCTTCAGGGTGTGATTACACACGTGTGTGTGTGTGTGTGCATGAGTGTGTGTGTGTGTGTGTGCGTGAGTGCGTGAGTGTGTGTGTGAGTGTGCGTGAGTGTGTGTGAGTGTGTGCGTGTGCAGCCGTAATGTCATCTCAGACCTCCGCCTGCCACAACCCAAAGAGGTAATCCAGAGAATTAAACAGAACACTCAATAAAAACATACTTTAGGACAACACACATATACAATGTACATACAACTGCCTAAAAGACATACATGTATTAATTAACTGGTTATTGTTTTTCCCAGTGAGGGAATTCTCAAAAAAAAAAAAAAAAAAAATGAAGCATGGCACCATAAACATAAATGAAATAAAACATGAATGGTTATGGTACTGTGTTTGAGGGAAGGAAGAAATACAGTACGATTTACAATGTCTGCATAACCCCTAAACACAAACACCTCCAGGACCGCTGAGCTCCAGGCAGAGGGCCCCCTCGCCCAGGTGCCAAGCTGGGTAAGGTGATGAATCAGGCCAGTCCTGGCACAGGAGGGCCCGGTGAAGATGGGCAGAATCAGGGGTAGGATGTGCGGCAGACTGAGGGGGCAGTTTGGCAGGTTGAGGGGCAGATTCAAGACGGAGATTCAGGGGCGGGGCAGATTTCGGGGTGGGTGAGGGGGCTACTTCAGGGAGGTGAACACCTGGAACAGCTTGCTGAGGTTGACCTCAGAGTAGCTGCTGGTAGCCAGGACACGGTCAGCTATGTCCTTCAGCTTACGGTATGCCTCCTTCTGCACCTGAAAACCTTTCACCTTAACTGGAGAGAGAGAGGGGGGGGGGAGAGAGAGAGAGAGAGAGGGAGAGAGAGAGAGAGACTGTCACTTATGTCCCAGAAGGAACACCTCCTTGATGGGATAGCTAGCAAAATATCATCAATTAGTTCTGGATCACACACACAAAAAACTTGGGATCAACTTATAGTCAAGTCCAGACTACCAAACCTGTAGTATCAGCCAACCAGAAAAAATGGTAAAATGATTAATTTTAATTTTGGCTTCCACATAGGGATGTGTATCCATTTACGTCTCCTATCTACATATCCCAGCCTAGGAGCCATAAACATAGCCCAAAGAAATAAATATTAAAATATAACACCAGACCTGACCTCTTCCTCTTTCATAAACCATCCTCTCCCAGTTGAGATAAAGTTACATTTTTAGGTATTATGTTACCATGCAAAAATTATCCTGTTTGACAATGTGTTGTTAGTGAATGGGAAGTGTGACCGAAGATAAATTTAACGCTGGCCTTTCTGCAACAAATCACAAAACAAAAACAATTGTTAATTTGGCTTATTTGATAAGACTGATTAGCACGCTGCTTCAGAGTCAATGGCATGTAGTGCAAATACCTGAACAATAACCGAAAAACAAAGAATGTGTGGACTAGGTTTGAGCTCATAGGGTTTTCCTGATTTTGCTCAAAGAAATACTCATAAAACAAGCACAAACCTGCAACCTAGGAGGTCACGGAACTAGTTAAACTCAGCAGTAAGTCATATGACTTTCAAAGACAGATTACTCAAACGTACACTGACATGACTGGACTCGGGTTGCTGTGATCCACTGTGTTCACACTACAGGGTGTGATATTGGGCTGAGAGAAAGAGCCGTAAAGCTCACATAACTCTTTTCTGTGGGGGGGGGGGGTCTCAGGGCCCTAATTAGTGCTCACTGGGGTGGGGGTGCTCCTGATGAAGGGGGAGTTGGCGGGGGTCACAGAGAGACAGTGAGTGAGTGCAGGACCCTCAATGTGTTTATCTACTCACACTGGATATTGACTTTTCCCACCAGGTCTGAGAGAACTGGGGATTTATACTACAGCCGAACTACAGGACACTGAGCAATCCCTACGCTCTATGAGAGAGAGAGGGAGGGAGGGGAGAGGAGAGGAGAGAGGGAGGGAAGGAGAGGAGAGGAGAGAGGGAGGGGAGAGGAGAGGAGAGGAGAGGAGAGGAGAGACGGAGGGAGGGAGGGAGAGGAGAGCTCGGCACACGGGCCCAGAGAACACACGCCCCAGTCACACTGCAGGACACTTCAGAACTCCACAAACCAACTCCTCCTCACTAAACCTGATAAACGCAAACAAATCACATAACATTTCTCCCCAGCCTACAAAATACCCCAAACCCCCAACATGGAGCCTGAAAGAGCCTCTAGGGGCAGAATCAAGGGCACCGCCTGAATCTGCCGCAGCCAGAGAGCCCTCCGTCCCAGCACACCACGGCCTTCTCATCCTTATTTTGCGTTACAGCTATATTTTTATAAAAAAATATTTTTCTCCTCCAAATTTTCCTATAGATCCCTGTGAGATTGATATCTGGCATCACAGTCTCAGGCTCAAGGTCATATCCTCTCACTCCGTATCACCTTTGGCTGCCTCATGGGGGCGCTGTATCTGGGGGTTACGTCTGTTGAATTCAAAGTGGCCAAAAACCCCACACCAAATGGCCATAACCTGGTGCACAGACTCCTCTACTTGGTCAAATCGGCCTCAAGGACCATCAAAGTCTGCCATGATTGATTTTATGCCATTTTGAATTTTGTGAAAAACACATTTCAATCAACTCCTCTTAAAGTGCTTGACCAATCTGCACCAAAATTGGTTTGTAGCATCAGTGGAACGGAGCTCTTTAAAATTCCTAGAAATCAAACAGTATGATAAACAACATGGCCTGCACTAACCAATGCATTTCCACTGGGTATGCCTTCTACATGCTAAAAAAAAAAAAAAAAAAAAATGAAAGGCAGCTGTTCTTGTCATATTGACGCCGGGTACATGAGTCTAAGAGCCTCTCAGAATCACACTGAATCAACCCAAAGTGGGCACTACAAAAACAACACAGATACCTCTTGAGGGTGGAACAAATGTTATGAAACTTGGTGGATGCTGACGGGTAAAGCCAGTATCTAAAGTATGGTATAATGATTAGACACATGAAGGCACTTGTGGGCGTGGCCTGTCATGTAAACGCTGATGACTCAAGGACTGTTCACCCAATCATTATGCAGCTTAATCCATATGTCCCTTACGAATATACGCTTACGAATTCACAAAAATGACTCACAATTTGGAGGTACAAATACCACACATTTATGACTTGGTTGGTCTGAGTTGAAGTCCTGAAATCTAATGAGCGTGTTCTAAGGGCATTAGCGTGTTTATGAAATCTAATGAGCGCGTTCTAAGGGCATTAGCGTGTTTATGAATCTAATGAGCGCGTTCTAAGGGCATAAGCGTGTTTATGAAATCTAATGAGCGTGTTCTAAGGGCATTAGCGTGTTTATGAAATCTAATGAGCGTGTTCTAAGGGCATTAGCGTGTTTATGAAATCTAATGAGCGTGTTCTAAGGGCATTAGCGTGTTTATGAAATCTAATGAGCGCGTTCTAAGGGCATTAGCATGTTTATGAAATCTAATGAGCGCGTTCTATCTAAGGGCATTAGCGTGTTTATGAAATCTAATGAGCGTGTTCTAAGGGCATTAGCGTGTTTATGAAATCTAATGAGCGCGTTCTAAGGGCATAAGCGTGTTTATGAAATCTAATGAGTGCGTTCTAAGGG
This sequence comes from Albula goreensis, assembly GCA_022829145.1. Taxonomy (NCBI): domain Eukaryota; kingdom Metazoa; phylum Chordata; class Actinopteri; order Albuliformes; family Albulidae; genus Albula; species Albula goreensis. The sequence continues at coordinate 1,558,519 of CM040753.1, read as the reverse complement.
CATTAGCGTGTTTATGAACTCTAATGAGCGCGTTCTAAGGGCATTAGCGTGTTCTAAGGGCATTAGCGTGTTTATGAAATCTAATGAGCGCGTTCTAAGGGCATTAGCGTGTTTATGAAATCTAATGAGCGCATTCTGAGGGCATTAGCGTGTTTATGAAATCTAATGAGCGCGTTCTAAGGGCATTAGCGTGTTTATGAAATCTAATGAGCGCGTTCTAAGGGCATTAGCGTGTTTATGAAATCTAATGAGCGTGTTCTAAGGGCATTAGCGTGTTTATGAAATCTAATGAGCGTGTTCTAAGGGCATTAGCGTGTTTATGAAATCTAATGAGCGTGTTCTAAGGGCATTAGCGTGTTCTAAGGGCATTAGCATGTTTATGAAATCTAATGAGCGTGTTCTAAGGGCATTAGCGTGTTTATGAAATCTAATGAGCGTGTTCTAAGGGCATTAGCGTGTTTAAGGGCATTAGCGTGTTTATGAAATGAAATCCAATGAGCGTGTTCTAAGGGCATTAGCGTGTTTATGAAATCTAATGAGCGTGTTCTAAGGGCATTAGCGTGTTCTAAGGGCATTAGCGTGTTTATGAAATCTAATGAGCGTGTTCTAAGGGCATTAGCGTGTTTATGAAATCTAATGAGCGCGTTCTAAGGGCATTAGCGTGTTTATGAAATCTAATGAGCGCGTTCTAAGGGCATTAGCGTGTTTATGAAATCTAATGAGCGCGTTCTAAGGGCATTAGCGTGTTTATGAAATCTAATGAGCATGTTCTAAGGGCATTAGCGTGTTTATGAAATCTAATGAGCGTGTTCGAAGGGCATTAGCGTGTTTATGAAATCTAATGGGTGTGATCTAAGGGCATTGTTGTGTTCTAAGGGCATTAGCATGTTCTAAGGGCATTAGCGTGTTTATAAGTGGAGCGTGGTGTTCTTTGGCCACCGAGCAGCACTGAGAATGAAAGGCTAAGCCCACACAGGCATTGGGTCATATGTGGGGTTTGGGCTCAGTCTTTTTGCAGCTATATTTACTACTGCTGTTGATGAATCAAATAAATTCTGGAAGAAAATCACTTTAAACAGAATTGCACTTAAATCTGGGAATTTATGGGAAAAATTGGTTAAAAACAGAAAATTAGGCCTTATTAACTTTCACATACAATAACAAACACAGTACCGTTCGGCAAATGCATATTTTGAAATGTCACGAAATAAGGCGATCAAAGTGAGACTGAACTGAAAGGTAGAGAGGAGATACAGTGAAAGGGGGAAGGAAAGCAAAGGGAAGGGAGGAGGGGAAGAAACACCTGGAGAGAGGAACAGGGGGCAAAAGAAGGGTGAGAATGTGAAGGAGACAGAGAGGGGTAGAGACGGGGCAAGAAGAGAGAGAGATAGAGAGTGAGATATATGAAGAGGGACTGAGAGTGTTCACAGCCTGGCTATTTAGGTAGAGACAAGTAAACCTGGCGTCTCAAAGAGGAGAGAATATGTCATCACCGTGAGACAGAGGTACACTTCCGCCTATACTGCAGAAATTACTAAAAAATTCAAAGACTTCTTCCAAAAATGTAAAAGAATATATCCAAATTTTGAAGCACTTCCTGTGGAGAGACAATGACCAATCTTACTGAGTGAAGAACACACAGCCTCCCTGGCTGCTCTATATGTAGCAACCTGTCACCAGTACTGGGGTACAATAAATGTATACATGTGAGTTAATAGTCATTCATTGTATTCACTCATGTTTGTTCTTTTTTCTCCCCCCCCGTTATTGTGTTAACGGTACCGTCTGCTTTGGCAACACAGCCCATGTCATACCAATAAAGCACCTTAAAACTGAAATTGAGTGAGGGTGAGGTAGGGGTGCAGGGTAGTGAGAGCTAAGCCAAGCCACACTGTTTCTCTCTGGCAGTAAATGAGCAGTGGTTCTGGACAGGGAGAGGCGCGGGGGTCAGCTGGTCTCTGCTGGAGGCTGACCAGAGTGGGACCCCTCGGGTCTGTCTGCGGCCCACAGCTGCAGGGCCCGTATCGACCGCAGCCTCCATTACAAACCCACCCCCCCACCGCTCTGCCATGATTGGACCAGACCACCTGCTTGCAGACCACGGGGGGGCAATGAGGTCAGTGTCGCAATTTCGCTTTGGGGAGGCGGCGGGGTGGGGGTGTGGGGGGGGCTGTTAGAAAGAGCTCATACAGGAAGTGACATCACACATGCACACCCATGAGGTAGTGCACATACCTACATAGCCTGTAAAGTGCATACAGGCTTTCTTTCACACACATACAGTAACACATATTGGTATGTGTGGGTAGGGTCAAGCTATGAATGTACTCACCTGTAATACCTCCTCCAAGGACACAGGTGGCAGTACCTTTTTTTTTTTTTCCCCCACCCAAAAAAAAAAAAAAAAAAAAAAAGAAAATGTGGGCTATCCCCATGAACTCTTGCACCCATGCCCCAGCTTCTGGAAATTTCCAGAGGTATCTCCGCATTTACCTATCCATCCCTTCCTTCTTTCTCGCTTCACTTCATCTTTCCACTCAATCCTTCTCTTCCACTCCTGGACACCGCCCCTCTCTCCCCCTCTCACTCAGCTGGGTGTTGCATGAATAGTGAAGCTGGCAGTGAAGGAGGACAGGGGTTAAATACTGAATGTCTGGCAGAGAATCCAAACCAGTCCAGTCCAATGCGCCACAAACCAACCCATCATAGCAAAACTGTTTACTTCAGCATGGAAAGAGAGAGAATGAGAGAGAGAGAGCGAGAGAGAGAGAGAGAGTAGGGCAGGAGAGAGAGGGTGGTGAATGATCCGCCAAAAGCAATCATGTCATCATTTCTGAAAGATAGAATAAAATAATTCTTTTCTCTCTCGCTCTCTCTCTCTCGGGGTGTATTTTTTAGTGATGTTTGTGGAGTGGATGGAAAGAGGGACTTAAAAGCCAAGGTTCTCGTCTAAGACATCTCCCTCTCTCCCGTACCAAATCCCCTCCTGCACTGCAGGGGGCCGTATTCAAAATAAATAGCGTTTTCTTTAAAGCAAAGGGAATGTGTGTGAGAGAGAGGGAGAGAAACAGAAAAGGAAGGAGAGAGGGAGAGAAAGAAAGGGAAAGAGGAGTAGCACACACACTCACGCACAGAGCTGGCTTGTGACAGCAGACGATGAGGAAGGTCGCGCAGTGTATCAGCCTCTCGGTGCTCTAACAAGGTGTAAATATAATAACAAGCGTGTAATTAAGTGAGCCTGATGCAGTTAACAGGGGATAATACATTCCCTTTTGCTGCTTATGAATATTCTATTAGATGTTATCAGGCAGCTGGAATAGCAGCTAATTTAATCATCACTCTGAGTAGAGAAATGTTCTTTGTGTGAGAATAATTGCAGAGAATGAATAATTGATTTGACAATTGTAGCAGTGGATTTCCACTGGCTCTGAGCTGTGGGTGGGGGTGGGGGGGGGGTGGGGGGGTGGGGAGGGGGCCCTCTATCGTGAAGAGGTGACAGCGAAGCCAGCCTGAATTATCAGAAAACGGATAAAGCACCATTTTTATTTTATCAATGCAGCAAAATTACATTACAGTGTGCAGATAATCATACTGCCCACACTTACAGAGAGAGCGAGAGACGGAGCGCGAGGGAGGGAGGGAGCGAGGGAGACGGAGAGAGAGAGAGGGGAACAGAAAAAGGGAAAATGAATTGCTCTTCATAAGGAGAATGAAATCAGAGTTCAAACTGATTTGGAAGTCATTGATATTGTATATTTAATTTAGGGGGGAAAGAATGTTTTATGATGAAAAATCTCACGCTGCGTGTGAAATTGCTTCCACATTTAACTGGGTAGCAGGGCAATCAGGCGGAGAGGCGCGGCGTCCGCATGGAGATCAGGCCGTTGGTTCCGTCCCCTGCATGTAAATCACCTGTCCTCCCCATCACACAGGTGTGCGTCCGCCCGCACGCCGCGGCTTGGGTTCCATTACCAGCGACGGCGTGCGATTACGCCGAGGTGAGTGTGTGTGGCATTACACAGAGCCTTCAGCTCAAACCCTGTGGCACACAGACGAAAACACGCCTGGGAGCAAAAAAAAGGGCTCTGTGACTACATGAGTTTGAAGAAAAGGGTGCTGTAATGAACGTGTGTGTGGTTCCTATAACATGTATGCATATATGAAAAGGGTTTTGCAAAATGCATGTTTGGGTGGAGAGGGCTCGGCAGTGTGAGAAAAAGGTTCTGTCAGACACGAGTTTGGGTGGAGAGGGCTCTGAATATGTTTGAGTTGGATCACATGGTGAAGTGGGAAGATTGTCTTGCTAATCTTTCTTTCAAAATAAAAGACACAAAAAAATCAGGAATTAAGGAAATGAACGTTCCACCTAAAAGGCGAAAAGAGAGCGAGAGGAGGGAGACAGAGACAGTTTAAACCCTGCGTGGCCTTCAGTTTTTCTCTCGCTGCAGAGAGAGAGAGAGAGCGAGAGGACGGAGGGAGAGAGAGGGGTTTTCACTGCTGCAAAGAGACGCAATTTTCATCAGAATTCCGCTCCGGAGGCAAGCGGCGGAATCAAATAATTGAGAGGAAAAATACGGCAAACGGACGAAGCGGCAGCACCGAGACACCCGTAATTTCACCAGGGCAAGCGTCAGCTCTGCACCGCCCCCACAGCGCCGCCGCTGGCCGGAGAGAGCGAGCGCAAACCACGCGCACAGACCGCTGACCTGCCCGCGCGAACGTGCTCCGGGCTTAACTCCGCAAACTCCACAACCACTGGCCAGTTTTTCCCCTTTACTCACCCAGCGCACCCCCCCAGCCTCCCCGCCCCACATACACAAAATCAAACAGTCCCTGACCTCCGGCCCCTCTCCTGCACCCCCCCAAAAGACATCCTCAGGCAGCCGGGGCCTGGCAGCAGTTATCTAAAATGGCACAATAACAGCATCAGAGGCAGAATGGAGGGAAGATTGGCTTTCTATTGTGCCGCCAGCCTGGCATAATGCCCACTTTAAAAGCAATTCCTCGCTCATCAGAGACAGACTGAAAAACCTGCCAGAAACGACACTAAACGCCTTGCAGGGGAGGGGGACTCGGGGGAGAATTATAGGGGGTAGAATCAAAGTTTGGCCTTGGAGTCTGTCCATTTCTCTCTCCATCCCTCTCTCTATCCTTCTACCTCCCTCCCTTTCTCTTTCCATCTCTCTGTCCTTCTCCCCTCTTTCTCTCTTCCTTCCTCTGTCTCTCTCTCTCTCTCTCCCCCTCCCTCATCACTCCTTCTGTTGTAACACTTTGTTCTTTAGTGCGCACTCCTCCTTCTTTAACTTGTCGTGGGTGTAAACGTCCCCTCGTTGGAGATTGGGACAAAAGCTCAGTCTGACAGAGACCAGGCAGTGCGAGGGCATCGCCGTGGCGACACTGACTCATGTGCATCACCGTGGCGACAAGTACCTTGAACACTGATGAGTAAAACCTGTATAAAGTACTATGGTTCTGTTTTAGTACTGACACAAACATCTTACTGTACTACAACAAACAATACAGCACAGACAAACTCTGTTTCACTAAAACACAAAATACTGAACAACAAATGCACCACAGTGATACAGTATATTTAACCTCAACAGACCAAACAACAGACCAAATGGAGACTGAGGACAGCCCCTGGACAGTGGCAAACCTGTGAGCTCACACACCTGAGATACTGCAGACGCAGGTACAGCTCCTCACACACCTGAGTGTGTGTGTATGTGTACGTGAGAGAGAGAGAGTGTGTGTGTGTGTGTGTGTGTGTGTGTGTGTGTGAGAATGTGTGAGAGAGAGTGTGTGTGCGTGTGTGTGTGTGAGTGTGTGTGTGTGTGTGTGTGTGTGTGTGTGTGTGTGTGTGTGTGTGTGTATGTGGTTGCGTGTGTGAGTGTGAATCAGTATGTGAGCACTGAGGGCAGGTTGGAGGTTAAATGGACCCCCAGCAGCCTGGCTGACACATGGCCCTGCTCTGTAATTCAGCAATTTGAGGCACTGAAACGCGGGGGAGACGCACAGGGCCCTGGGGTGGGGCTGGCCGACTGCACAGGTAGCACAGCGACGCTAGGTAATACCGCCATCAGCACAGGTAAATGACAGGGTGCTGAGGGCGATGGGGCGGGCTCGGGGCAGGGCGCACAGGATTAGGGGCAGTTCTGAAGGGTGAAGTCTTTTACCCCCAGACTCTGCCACAGCTATTACAGAGACTAGCAGTTCATCAAGACAATTACCTGTAAAACTGAAATAAACTGGGCAGCAAGAATTGGTGCTTTAGAAGAGCATTAAAAAATGGAGAGGAACAGTATTTAGTGAAGAACAAAGTGGAACAGTATTTATTAAGCACCACTGAGGAACAGACAGGAACAGTACAGAACAACACTGTGGAATACAGGAACAGTTTTTACTGAAGAGCAGTGTGGCGCAGAGGAACAGTTTTTACTGAAGAGCAGTGTGGCACAGAGGAACAGTTTTTACTGAAGAGCAGTGTGGCACAGAGGAACAGTTTTTACTGAAGAGCAGTGTGGCACAGAGGAACAGTTTTTACTGAAGAGCAGTGTGGCACAGAGGAACAGTTTTACTGAAGAGCAGTGTGGCACAGAGGAACAGTTTTTACTGAAGAGCAGTGTGGCGCAGAGGAACAGTTTTTACTGAAGAGCAGCGTGGCACAGAGGAACAGTTTTTACTGAAGAGTAGTGTGGCACAGAGGAACAGTATTTACTGTGTGGCGGTTTTCATTCCAACCAACAACCAATTAATGCTGCTTAAACTGGTTTGATGGCTCACTTGGGAATATGGCTGTAACTCTGCGATAAAGCAAAGCGTACAAGATCAATTGTTAGACAAAAGATTCTCCAGAAGTGATACCTGACTGCCTGCAAACATGCTGCCTCACTGTGGGAATACCATTATGGGATGCGAGTGGCCCAGAATTTGCAGAAATGGGCCTAGGTCGCTGGGAGACAGTGGGAAGACCGATGGAGGACAATCTCTCTCCTGAATGAACTCTTTTGTAAGACCAATAATGGGTCTAAGAGCTCACACTCTCACAGAGCTGACGGCTCTTTTTTTTCTTTAAAACCAAACCAGTGAATAACCTAAATGTCACAGGCGCGTTTTGACCGTCATGTTGAATTACAGAAGGGGGAGCCGCCATACTGAAGCATAAACACGGCCCTCACCACAGCAGGGTGAGGGGACAGAACACACAGTACCCAAGCACGTCTCCATCCAAAGCTGAAATCCGGCTAGCTCAACATGCTAGCATGCATGGAGCTTGCAGGCTGGCCATTTCGTGCTCACTTGCATTCATCTTCACGACTGATGCAGGCATCTTACAAGCTTGCCACACCACAGTTGTAACTGCCATTGGACGGGCCTCTCCATCAGAAAATCCCATTTGATACCCATCTCACTGCAGATGGCACAGGCCATTACATGAGCCCCAGCATGCCATGTTCTGTGAACTCTGAGGTCAAGGGTCACACGTGAGGTCAGAGGACTGAACGCCCCAGTGCGGACAACGGGAAACGCAGAAGGCTGCCCGACAATTACCAGGACAAGAGAGGGAGGAGAACGAGGAGGGGGTGTCATGCTGAAGATTACACAGCAACGGTGGGAGCAAGAAATAAGCACTGACCAAATCAGACTGACCCCCTCCAAGAGGGGAAAAAATACAAAAAAGACAGACAGACAAAAACAGGAGAATAAGAAGCTCCAGAACCCCTCTATCGTTCTCTCTCTCTCTTTCCCCTTCCCCCCCTCTCTCTCCATCCCTCCGCCCCAAACTCTGAGTGGTCATCTCCTGATTACACCTTATAGTTATCCCTGGCTGGGCTGCTACCTCTGAAACCTCAAACACACACTCTCTCTCTCTCACACACTCACACACACACACACACACACACACACACACACACACACACACACACACACACACATATATATATATATATATATATATAGTGTAAGAGGTGCTTTTTAATCAAGTGACATCAATCACGGGCAGCGCAGAGGATAACGAGGCCCCGGGCTCTTGTGGCACTGGCCAAGATGAAAATGCTAGGCCAGGCAGGCGGCGCGGCGCGGCGGCTAACGGAGGCCCCTGCAGTCCAGGGTGAAATATATGCTCCATTTCCCATTACTTATGAAGGGCTATCCTTTTTCCTTCTCACCAATTACTCCCCCTATCATTTCCAAAATCTAAAAACTGTTTTCAATCAACACGGCGGCGTCATTACGGCGAGTCTGGCCCCTCCGGGCCGACGGCCCCTCTCTCTGCCGCCGTCGCACACTGATTGGGCGCTTTTGCATTCCGCACTGGTTCCTGATTGCGCCGGCCCAGGCTAAATTAGGGCTGTCGACTCGACGAGGAGAACATCCTTCAGCCGCCCCCCTCCCCCTCCCCCCCCCATATCCAGCACCAGCACTGAGACGCCTCGCCTCAGCCGTGTGGGTTTGGGGGTGTGGGGGGGGCAGGGGGCGGGGCAGGGGCGAGGACCGTCCTCACAGCACAAATAACACACACGAAAGCAGAGGAGAACCAGCTGAACGCCACAAAGGGAGCAGCAGAGACAAGCACCACTGCTTCCTCTCCATCACTTCACTCAGACTCCAAACGGCTGCCATTTTTCACCGTTTAATGTTATAAACTCCCCGCCACAAAAAACACAACTGGATCATATATCTGTGGAAACTGACTAAATGACAACAAAGCTTTTTAATCCACACAAATATAACAGGCATACCATGCTCAACGATAACTTAGGCACCATGTAGCACATCTGTTACCATGCTCTACGATAACTTAGGCACCATGTAGCACATCTGTTACCATGCTCAACGATAACTTAGGCACCATGTAGCACACCTGATAACTTAGGCCATGTAGCACATCTGTTACCATGCTCAACGATAACTTAGGCACCATGTAGCACATCTGTTACCATGCTCAACGATAACTTAGGCACCATGTAGCACACCTATTACCACGCTCTACGATAACTTAGGCACCATGTAGCACATCTGTTACCATGCTCAACGATAACTTAGGCACCATGTAGCACATCTGTTACCATGCTCAACGATAACTTAGGCACCATGTAGCACATCTGTTACCATGCTCAACGATAACTTAGGCACCATGTAGCACATCTGTTACCATGCTCAACGATAACTTAGGCACCATGTAGCACATCTGTTACCATGCTCAACGATAACTTAGGCACCATGTAGCACATCTGTTACCATGCTCGATAACTTAGGCACCATAACTTAGGCACCATGTAGCACACCTGTTACCATGCTCTACGATAACTTAGGCACCATGTAGCACATCTGTTACCATGCTCAACGATAACTTAGGCACCATGTAGCACATCTGTTACCATGCTCAACGATAACTTAGGCACCATGTAGCACATCTGTTACCATGCTCAACGATAACTTAGGCACCATGTAGCACATCTGTTACCATGCTCAACGATAACTTAGGCACCATGTAGCACATCTGTTACCATGCTCTACGATAACTTAGGCACCATGTAGCACACCTGTTACCATGCTCAACGATAACTTAGGCACCATGTACCAGCACATCTGTTACCATGCTGCTCAACGATAACTTAGGCACCATGTAGCACACCTATTACCACATCTGTTACCATGCTCAACGATAACTTAGGCACCATGTAGCACATCTGTTACCATGCTCAACATAACTTAGGCACCATGTAGCACATCTGTTACCATGCTCAACGATAACTTAGGCACCATGTAGCACATCTGTTACCATGCTCAACGATAACTTAGGCACCATGTAGCACACATCTGTTACCATGCACATCTGTTACCATGCTCAACGATAACTTAGGCACCATGTAGCACATCTGTTACCATGCTCAACGATAACTTAGGCACCAGGCACCATCTGTTGATAACTTAGGCACATCATCTGTTACCATGCTCAACGATAACTTAGGCACCATGTAGCAGATCTATTACCACACTCAACGATAACTTAGGCACCATGTAGCACATCTGTTACCAACCTCTACGATAACTTAGGCACCATGTAGCACATCTGTTACCATGCTCAACGATAACTTAGGCACCATGTAGCACACCTGTTACCATGCTCAACGATAACTTAGGCAACATGTAGCACATCTGTTACCATGCTCAACGATAACTTAGGCACCATGTAGCACATCTGTTACCATGCTCAACGATAACTTAGGCACCATGTAGCACATCTGTTACCATGCTCAACGATAACTTAGGCACCATGTAGCACATCTGTTACCATGCTCAACGATAACTTAGGCATGTAGCACATGTAGCACATCTGTTACCATGCTCAATGATAACTTAGGCACCATGTAGCACATCTGTTACCATGCTCAACGATAACTTAGGCACCATGTAGCACATCTGTTACCATGCTCAACGATAACTTAGGCTGTTACCATGTAGCACATCTGTTACCATGCTCTACGATAACTTAGGCACCATAACTTAGGCAGGCACCATGTAGCACATCTGTTACCATGCTCTACGATAACTTAGGCACCATGTAGCACATCTGTTACCATGCTCTACGATAACTTAGGCACCATGTAGCACATCTGTTACCATGCTCTACGATAACTTAGGCACCATGTAGCACATCTGTTACCATGCTCAACGATAACTTAGGCACCATGTAGCACATCTGTTACCATGCTCTACGATAACTTAGGCACCATGTAGCACATCTGTTACCATGCTCAACGATAACTTAGGCACCATGTAGCACATCTGTTACCACGGTCAACAATAACTTAGGCACCATGTAGCACATCTGTTACCATGCTCTACGATAACTTAGGCACCATGTAGCACATCTGTTACCATGCTCAACGATAACTTAGGCACCATGTAGCACATCTGTTACCATGCTCAACGAAAACTTAGGCACCATGTAGCACATCTGTTACCATGCTCAACGATAACTTAGGCACCATGTAGCACCTGTCCCAGATCCATTATCCTCGGATCACCAATTTTCGCCTTTGTGAAAATTGTGGAAGAGATATGAAAAGTCCGACAGTAAAGTCTGACTGTCATTGTATTTCCATATTTTTTTATCCTGTCGTCTCCACAAGCAATTTGTTCATGTTCTGATAGACTTCTGTACATTTGAGATCCCCAGGTCACTACGATATTTATGGAATGTTTCCTGACATAATTATCTTCTTGTTTAAACTTCTGCACTGAGTATTTTGTTAGTCTTTTTCTTGCTCAAAGCAAAGCATTGTGGGACTTGCAGTCATGTACAAATCAATTTTAAAAAGCAAGCAGAGCTATTATCTTACCCTATCATTCAACCAGGAAAACCACACAGATACAAAGACAAATCAGAGGAACAGGTGATTAAACAGGCTGTGCAAATTATATTAAAAACAATGTGCAATTTTTAGCAGCAGTTTTACATATTTCACATTTACAAACCTGTGAGTGAACATTAGCTCAGTCGCTCATTTGTTCAGGTTCATTCATGAGATGTGTGTTCATTCTCGCCTTGTGATAGTTAAATATTTTTAATGAGCAGCATATAATGTCAGAAAACATTATGGATCTGTTTCACATTCTGGGCCGGTGTGGCAAAACTCAGCGCAGGATGAAAGGGGGATCTGGTGTAGGGCCCGTCCATCCAAGCCCAGGCCGTCCAGCGGGTTCCTGGCCAACTTACTGTCTCCCCGGTGTAAATGCAAACAGGTTTTATGAATAAAAGATCTGTAAGTGTTTTGAATGCGTTATGAACACACGCAATATTAATAATTCCTTAACCTTCCTTATCCAGTGTGCACGTGTGAGTGGGATCCTACCTCTCTCTGGGTGCTGCAGCACTTTGTTGAAGGCGTAGTCCCAGTCAAAGATGAAACGGTAGAAAGACAGCTGGTTGTAAAGGGCCTTTTCAGAGTACTGCAAACACAAACGAGAGTAAACACCTTTATTAGAGTAATAAACACACACACTCACACACACCATGGTAACCACCTTCATCAGTAATATGTACACACACACACACACACACACACACACACACACACACACACACACACACACACACACACACACACACACGCACACACAAAAGGAAAAAAAAACACAAACAACCCAGAGTAAACATCACTCTCAGTAATATCGGTGATGGTTTAAAATATAAAACAATAATGACAAAATAAAACCAGAATAAAACAACTCTGATACAACGCTCCACACTTCCCCACACTATAGATTAAACCAACACCCTCATTAAGCCAAAGCACCCAGCACCAGAGGGAGGGAGGTGACGGGGGAATGGAGGCGCAGAGGAGGAGAAGAGGAGTCAGATGAAAAGAGTCGGAGAGGAGCCAGGAGGAAAGTGTTTGTTTAGTTTGTATATTCTGCTGTAATTACTGGTACCGATCTCACAGCCTGGCAGCACTGCTTAGGTTGAACGAGAGAGGGAGGGAACAAGGGAGAGAGAGAGAGAAAGAGAGGGAGGGAGGGACAGAGAGAGGGAGAGGAAGAGTGAGCGAGAGAGAGAGAGAGAGAGAAGCTATGAAATTACCTCCTCCATAATAGTTTGTTTTGATAAGGCATTGTATGTGGAGCTGATGAGCAACAGTTGCTGTCAATTTGATTAGTCATTATACTTTTATGTTAATTGCCATTATCGGGACCCCGACGCCCGATGTCACCATAGAAGCCATACAATGTTAGCATAAATAGCAGATGAGGGAATTAGGAGGGGATATTTTTTAGCGATTGGTTTTAATTACCCCCCCCAGCACATCCGCCAGCTCTGACAGCTGCTGACCCATAATGCCCTGCTGGGTCAACACCATTGCCTGTCGATTCAGCAATGCACCCATAGTGCGCCCGAGTCACCAACGCCAGCTACAGCGGCCACACACACCCTCACACAACCATACCACTCACTCACAACACACACACACACACACACACACACACCACTCACACACACACAACCATACCACTCACTCACACACACACACACACACACACCCTCACACAACCATACCACTCACTCACACACACACACACACACACACACACACAACCATACCACTCACTCACACACACACACCTCTATACAATACATACACACCCTCACACAACCATACCACTCACTCACACACACACACCCTCACACAACCATACCACTCACTCACACACACACACCACATACACATACCACTCACTCACACACACACACACCTCTATACAATACATACACACCCTCACACACACCAACCATACCACACACACACACACACCCTCACACAACCATACCATTCACTCACACACACACACACACACAACCATACCACTCACTCACACACACACACACCTCTATACAATACATACACACCCTCACACAACCATACCACTCACACACACACACACTCACACAACACACACCACTCACACACACACACACACACACACACACCCTCACACAACCATACCA